>CM073760.1:98508933-99016138 GCA_037127475.1 Arma custos | reverse complement strand
CCCCAAAATCACGAGTTCGCAGCCCTGCAGGTAGCCTTAGAATTATAAGTAATAAATCTTGGATTATGGCTTCCTAAAATAGAATATAAAACCTATACCACTGTAACCCATAAAGGTTCCAGTACATAGTAGAGACTTTAATGTTTCTAAGCCAACGATTGTGCATTGAAAGTATTTAACCGAGATCACACGCAAGGCTTTCCCCCAATTGAGGGTGCTTACTTTGTAGGGGTATGGCTAGCTTTGGAGGGGCAGCAGAGCGCACAGGGTACACCTTTGGCTTTTAATAATTTATATATGATAACTGGATTTGAACCACCCTAGCACTTAGTACATCAAATGTACTAACCATATCCCTGTTTCCTCCCAATGAAGTTTTTAAAAAAATATTTCTCATTCATTACAAATGATACATAAAGTAGCTATAGAATACACAAATATAGTAATTAATTTTAAACTTTTACTTCAAATGAAACGGATACTACAAAATGATGCATAAGATTTAAACTAGTTTCAGTTTGGTAAAAGAGAATGTGCTGCTTAGTAAGGAAGAGAGCTCCAACGTTGAGCTCAAGTCCACAATTCGCATGTAAATGCGGAAGCACTCTTTTGCGCTACAACGCCAAACCAAACAGAACGATCTTCGCAGAAACTGTAAGCCGATAAACATGATGTTCTCTTCTCTTCATGAGTTTCTTCGGTGTCGATACAAGAATTTTCTAATTTTCTTAATCTACCCCTCTAAATCAAACGGCAACTTTGGAAGCAGTCTTGGAACATTGATAATTTATTTGTTCAGAGTAGACATTTCGGGATTGATTTATTATATATGTTTATATCGCACTTGTACAGTGACATAAGTTAAAAACCTATATTTTCGGAAATAACTGGAAAAACTATACGTGAGCTTGGAATGGCATTAGGACACTAAGACTGACACAGCTCCCTTCTGACAAATCTAATGATAAGGTTGATACAATTTTGAGTGAAAAAAATAAATTTGCTCATTTGTTTCATGGACATAACTTACCACCGTATAAAACAGGGATTATTGAGCTGTATCATCTTACAAATAAAAACCTGTACCACTATAACCCATTAACGGATCTGGGGTTCAGTACATCGTAGAGACTGTACTATTTCAATGACACCGGTTGTGCTGGACGGGATTTGTCCTAGATCATTCTCAACCGCCAGCTTTTCATCCTTATTTTGGGTACCCACTTTATAAAGACTGGGTGAGCCCCAGGATGGACCTAGATCCCGTATAATCCATCTCTGGCTGCTAACAGACTACATAAATACCCTCCACCAGCGGGATTTGGATAAAATTTTCGGCAGTGCAACTATGTGCTTACAAATACTTGTGCGATATGTTTGTAATATAATAATATTTATTAAAATATTATTAATTTTTTGCGGATGTACCCAGGAGGATTCTTGCGTCTTTTTATTCCTTACTTCCTTCATCTTTTCTCCATTTATTATTATCCTTAATCCAGCTTGTGAACCCCATCACTAGGACCCAGTTTCCTTGGTACCAATTACATCCTTCCATTTTAGATTCTCAACTCCTTCTTAAAATGCACCCGGTGCATGAAAAGAGATGTGTATATGTATGTAATATTTCTTAGCTAATTGCATGCTAGCTTTTATGTCAGTTACAGAAAATCTACATTTTCCAAGGGGCTTGAAAAACAAAAATAAATTCAATGTATTCATTTTGGTTAGGTTAGGTTTTGTGGTTTTTGGACACTCAACTACAGAGGTCATTCGTGTCCTTTAGGTTATGTTTGTTTTGGCTTATTTTTTAATTTTAAATTTTGCTATATAGGTTATATTTTTTTAGAAAGTCAATTACTTTGTTTACGCTCAAAACATTATTTTGCAACATCCAGTGGAGTCTTCTTTCTATTTTGCAGTTTTCAAAGTAAGCTGAGTAACGCGGGCAATCTACTAGAATGTGAGCGATGGATAGCTGTACTTTGCAGGATGTGCATTTAGGTGGAGCTTCTTTATCTATGAGGTATCCGTGGGTTAATCGGGTGTGACCTATTCTCAATCTTGCTAGGACAACTTCCTCTCTTCTGTTGGTACGGTTAGAACTTTCCCAGGATGAGGTTTCTTTTTTGATGCCTTTTAATTTGTTGCCGTCCTCTACACTTTCCCAGAGCTGGTCCCAGGTCTTCTTTGCTAGGGATTTCAGGCTGTTTCCGAGATCTGATGGAGTGTAGACTCTTATTTCATCTAGAGTTGACATGGCTGCTTCCTTTGCTGCTAGATCTGCTGCCTCGTTGCCTTTAATTCCAACATGGGATGGTATCCATGCTATTATTACATTCGGCCCTGACTTTTTATCATTGTTGAATAGCTCTGCGCTTTCTTAAGTATTTGATTGTCTGTATGTATGTTGCTTAGTTCTGATATTGCGGAAAGTAAATCGGTGAATATTATGGTAGAGTGCTGCACTGATAGCATAGCATTCCGCTGTAAAGTTGCTCGATATGGAAGGGAGCTTATATTTAATTGTCGTTGAGTCTATGGTAAAGGAACATCCTACATTGGAGTGTGTTTTTGAACCGTCTATATACAAATATTTGCTATTTCTGTATTTGTCTTTTATGCTTAGATATTCTGATATATATGCATAATCTGGGGTGCTAGATTTTTTAAATTTGGAAAGAGTTAGATCTATTGTAGGTAGTTTGAGGGTCCATGGAGGGTAATAATGTTCATTGACTGAGGTTTGCAAGGATCTGATTTCTTCTATGTGTCTTCCTGCTCTTATTCCGAGTGGGGTGGGTAATCTTCGGACATCGTTAAATCTCCTGCTTCTAGGTTGAAAAACTGGTTTCCATTCTGGATTTTCTTCATTAAATTTTAGTTTAGCGATATATCCGCAGGCCAGTTGATGTCTCCTAACAGCCAGCGGAGCTATACCTGCTTCTACACAAAGACTGTTCACTGGGCTAGTTCTGAAGGCACCAGTAGCCAGACGGATGCCCGCGTGGTGGACTGAATCTAAAGCAGCCAGCAATTTGGGACTGGCTGAAGCATATATAAAACTGCCGTAATCCAGTTTCGATCTGACTAAAGAAGTGTATACTCTCAGCATACTTTTTCTGTCTGCTCCCCATGAGCTTCCTGCCAGGACTTTGAGCACGTTTAGCCGTTTTCCACATTCTTCCTTCAGCCATTTAATGTGTTCCTTCCAGTCTAGTTTGCAGTTAAGTAATAATCCCAGGAACATGACTTTGGATTCGAAATTTAAGTTTGCGCCTCTATAAACTAAGTCTGGGGGAGATGTTGGTGTTCTCCTTCTTGAGAAGAACATGCATTTTGTTTTATCAACTGAGAAATATAATCCAGATTGTCTTGACCATGATTCTAAATTTGTTAAACACTTCTGTAAAGATTTCGTGACCTGATTTCGATTGCTGAACGGAAGTAGTAAGGCTAGGTCGTCTACGAATAAATACGATTTTATGGGTTTTGGAATAACACTAGTGATTTTGTTGATGACAATAGCAAATAAGGCGCAACTTAATACACTACCCTGAGGTATTCCGTTTGACATTGTTTTAACCGATAATAAATAATTCCCTATCCTGACTTGGAACGTGCGGTGCCGTAGAAAGTTTCCTATCAGGGTGAGAATGCGACCCTCGAATCCCCATTCCTTCAACTGATGCAGTACAAGCGTCGGATTTAAATTATCGTAAGCTTTTTCAATGTAAAAAAAAAATGCCTATGCATTCTTTTTTTTCAACGAAGCATTTCATTATTTCATATTCCATTGTAACAAGATGGTCTAAGGTAGAGCGTCCTTTTCTGAACCCACATTGTTCCTTCGATAGTAATTTATTTTCTTCCAAGATCCATATCAGCCGTTTGTACACCATTTTTTCAAGCAGTTTCGACATACAACTTATCAGTGAAATAGGCCTGTAACTTGGTGGAAATAGCTTATTTTTTCCATTTTTGGGGATTGGAATAATTACAGATCTTCTCCAGACGTTCGGAAAGTCCCCCGAGCGCCATATGTGGTTATATAGGGTCAGAAGAGTATCCAGAACCTGTGTTGGTAAATGTTTTAACATCTCGTTGTGAATGTCATCTATTCCCGGTGCGGAAGGTTTTAGATCCTTTATGGAGGCTCGCAATTCGGTTTTGGTGAAAGGAAGGTTATACTCTTTTTCTGCTTGATTCGCGTTTGTATTTTGTTCGGAGTTATCGAGTGGATGATCTGTTTTCGAGGAGTATAGTCCTGAATAAAATTCCGCAAAACGCTCAGCTAACAATTCCTCCTTTTGTTCTACTTGTTCACCGATTAGGAGAGCCACCTGATTTTCTTTATATATTCCTGTAATACCCTGTATCTTTTTCCAGAATGTGCTTGGGGGAGTATTAGTTGTGATATTATCTAAAAAATTTTTCCAGGATGCTTTCTTTTTACTCTTGATTATTCTTCTGGAGAGTGAACGGCTCTTCTTATATTCTATTAGGTTGTTAGAAGTGGGTTCCTTTTGAAATATTTTCAGGGCTTTTCTTCTTCTTTTAATAGCGGCCTTACATTCTTCATCATACCACGGTACATTTTTGCGTGATCTCGTTTTGTTGGAGGTCTTTGGGATTGAAAGGCCTGCTGCTTCCAGAATCGCTGTTGTTATCAAATGGGTTTTCTCGTCGCTGCCGCTAGCTGATAGTAGTTCTGATTCATTTATGTTTAGTTTTTTTTGAAACGCAAACCAGTCAGATTTTTCCATGATCCATCTAGGATGTTTAGATCTTATGGGGTTATCGTTAGGGAGAGAGATTACTATCGGAAAGTGGTCACTAGAGTACTGGTCTTGTGCAACCTGCCAACATAAATGCGGAAAGATGCTTGAAGAGCACCAGGTTATATCGATGGAGGGAAAGGTGTTGTAAGCCGGGCTTAAATAAGTTGACTCTCCCGTATTTAGGACGACTGAGTCGGTGGTATCGATGATTCTCCTAATGTGATTTCCCCGAGTTGTGCAATGAGAGGAGCCCCAGGAAGTGTGGTGGGCGTTGACATCGCTTACACAAATGTACGGAGATGGTAAATGTTTGAAAAGATTTAATAAACTATTTTCTGAAAAATTATCTGGAGGTAGGTATATGTTACACAAGTAGACAGGGAATTTGAGGAAGACCTTAACCACTACCGCCTGGAGGGAAGTTTCTACTTGGACCAGCTCGGATACAACATTTTTGTGAACCGCGGTCAGTACACCACCACAAGCTATATTACTGTTTTCAAAATCCCTTCTATAAATATTATATTCCTTGAGATTAAATTTTTTGTGAGGAAGCAACTTACTTTCTTGTAGGCATACGGCTACTGGTTGGTATTTTTTAGTGATTAATTTCAACTCTTCATTTTTACCAGTTATACCATTGCAATTCCATTGAATGATATTTGTTGTGAGTGGCATGTTTTAAGTATGAATGTAAATAAATATATTGGAATAAATAATGAAATAAGAATAGGTAACAGGTAGAGATGAAATTAAGTTGTTAAAATGGTTAAGATATGAAAACAAAAATACTAAAGAAAGAAAAAATAAATAAATAAACAGATATAAAAATAAACAAATAATATATGGTCAATACTAATTATTTTTTTTAATTTGTTTCCATTTTTTCCTTACTAAGCGCTCGGTTTTGTGACTTATTACGCGATCTGCTTCTTGATCGTCTGTCTTTTACTAGTGTCCAATCACCTTGCATGTAGTCGAAGTTCCTGCGACATGAGGTGGTTCCGTCACAACTAGTTTTATCCGAAGATAAAACTGGGAGTTCCGCGGGAGATTTAGGGATAGTGGAATTTTGGCCGGTTCCGGAGCCAGGGAAGGAGTCGGTTTGGTGGGTAGGGAAGGAAGGTTATGGTCAGCTGGAGGAGAAGTTGATGTGAAAGGAGTTGGAAGAGGAATGGAGCCAGCTGATGGCCCAGCTGACGTAGGGAGGTGGCGGGGATAGGGAATGGGAGTGGGGACCCGGTCCGGTTTAATCGTTTCCGAACGGGCAATAGATAAAGAGGTTTTATTGCATTCAGGCACTAACGGCTTCTTAAAGATGTTAACATTGTCATTTATATTATCTGTTTGAACACTAACACTTTTAGTATTTTTAACTATATTAGAAAAGGTCATACGTGTTGACAAGGGCCAAATTTATTTTGTCTCCTCTGTCCATTATACTCCTAGTTTCCTTAATACTTCATTCTCTGGCATTACTTACTTTGGCATTACTTCAAACTTTAACTTAGTTTCCAAATATTGTTTTCTGTGTAACATCATTCGGTTCTATTTTCACTTTTTTTTAAATCTATGTTACTTGGATAATCCATGGTGAGTTTATTCGGTTAGTTTTTTGTATGTAAGTATCAATACAATTATATACCATTTTAAGTATATTATATTTATTATAGCACAATGTTAATAGTATAGTATGTACATAGACAAACCATATGTTCTACATTGGATGTAAGTAAAGGGCTGTCACTTCATGGAACCAGTATGGCTTAGGATAGCAGGGTGATCCAATCCAATCGGATTTACTATGTATAATTATTTACTTGTATATAATTTCTAAACACATAAGTAATATTCTAAGTGTTAAAATATTGTAAATATATTTTAAGACGGAGAGTGCAAGAGGGGCGAAATGCACAATTACTATTCGACAGGGAGCACATTAACCGCAGCCTCCCTTTAAAAGCTCTCAGGGAGAACCTCTCTCCTTCTCAACAGGTTATCTCCAACTACCCTTTTATATTGTGTTCATATCCCCAGCACTTCCAGCATTAAGTTTTTACCGACACCCCACGCTTCCTGATGGGGGTCCTTAACAATTTATCGGAGTTTGTTTCCTGTACCGGAGCTCTGCATTGTTGAATACGAACGCAGTAAGGGAAAGCAAGGGAGTTGCGAGAAAGATTAAAAAATAAATAAAAATCAAATGTGAGAAAATTATTATTTAATTAAATTAAATATCAATACATTACATACAATACGGTACATGAAAATAGCTGGAAATAACTAAAAATTGTTCATCTCACTGATACTCGTTCATTATCAAATAATCGGGCAAAGTTGTAATTAGCAATAAAATGTAAAATTAATATTTTAAACGGATATTTAAACAAAATTAAGATTTATGCGAAATTCATCTTTAAAAACTAGAACTAAAGAAGTCACCTGTGGTCTAGTGTTTAGCATAATAGTCTACTATGCCTAAGATCGCGGATTCACAGCTAAGCAGTAGGCCAAAGGGTTTTTAAGGCAATTAAAACCCTTGGTAATGCTGACCTTCAGAAAGAGAGGTAGAATGTGGGCCTCGAGCCTGTACGGTCCCAGTAGTTGTTAAAGATCTCAATATTTTCTGTATAGGTGAAATTTAGGGCCCCCACTTTACCATCTTGTCGACTATCGAACGCAGGATAAAGTGATGAGATATACTAATAGTAATAACTTTATATTGCTGTTAATGTTAGTAATAACTTAATATTACTATTACTGATAGTAATAACTTAATAAAACTATTCCCAATGTTTAGTGAATTACATTATATAATAGTGAAGAGATAATAGGTCAATAAATAAATGTAAACAAAAAAATAATAGAAATAAAGAACTGTTCCAAATAAGATCATTGACATCACTGGTCCTAATGAACAATGAGACCTAAGTAAGGAATACTTTTAATAATAATGTCTTTATTTATTCTGGGACAAGTCCCTATAGAATAACAATACAGGCATTGTAAACTATTATGTCTTAGAGTGTAAAATAATTACATTTAATTAATTATTACAATAATTAATTTAATAAGTGAGAAAGAATAAAAAAAATGAACAAACCAAAAAAAAATGTGAATTACCTACAATAACAGTATTTTAGGAACAGATTAGAAGAGAAAAAAGAAGAAAAAAAATTAAAATAACTTGACAATATTTATATAAGAGAAACAATTTATGGTCACATATATATCAAATTTATGTCAAGAAAAAATAAACAATATTATCAGAGATTTACATTTGATCCCTTTTTGTCTTTATTAATATCTCTCTATATGACATTAATAATACATATGTACGTGGTTTAAATATATACTCATATATACAATATAACTCATACATACGAATACATAATAACATACAAAAATGTACATAATAAAACTATCATTCATTCATTGAATAAAGAGAATATTAAGTCAAAACTGATCACCTACTATTTTCGATTTTTGGAGAATTGTAGGGATAATAGGTGCTGGAATAATTTTACTGCCATTAAGCTTTATAACACATTAATTTTGTGATTAGTTCTCAATAAAGACAAGTGAGAAATATTATATTTAATAGAGCATATGTTAATTCATTATGCCACAATCGCTAATCGGACGAGGCTACAGTGAGATTACTAAATTTTGCCTATAGAGGCATAACTAGGATAGAGATCTTTAACGAGTACCTGCCTGACATCGTAGAGGCTCAAGGTTCTTATTTTGCGTCCCTTCAAAAGGAATGCATTACTAAGGTCTTTACTTCCTTTAAAAAAAAATAAGTCAATCTATTTACGAACTCGCGGATCTTGAGCTTGGAAGTTTTTTTTGCTGCATTAAAAATAGTTACTCTCTGAGATTTATAAGTCTGACCATTCCGGAATTACTTCACAGATTCTCTTAAACGATGGAAGATAGGCAAAACCAAATAAAATATTATGGACAAAAGTTTATCTTAAGTCTACAAAACTGCAATCAACGCTAAATTCTGCGGATGGAGAAAGCAGATGGATTCAGTTAAAAACTGAGATAGTGCAAGCAACAGAAAATCAATTTTCTGTCCCGACTTTAAACACAACACTTTTCAAGAAAAGAGTGGCGTTGATCGATCCCTCTTCTTCCTGATTGGGAAGCCATCAATCTGTTGAGGAAATCATTTTCAACTGTTTTTCGAAGGAACAGGAAATTGTTGTGTTGGGGAAGAAGGAAGCTTCAAAATGAAATACAGACCACGACCATTGAAAAAAGATGGTAATAAAAATATTTATGTTTTAGAAGAAATCTTGGATAGGAATTTTATTAAACATATGATTATTTAAAAACAAATCCTAGTTCAAACTCTGAACTGATAACTGATCGTTCGATCAAGTATGAAAAATGTTGCGATACTTTTTTCTCTCTTCCTAAAAAAGTCCTACTAAGATAAATATTTCAATTTTCAATGAAATAAATCATTAAAAAAGATTATTTTAGGCTTGAAGAACGCGGACAAACATCGTTTCCCATAGGCAAATTTTACATAAATTTTAAACTAAAAGGTAATATTACTATTAAAGGAACCTTTAAGTTAAATTTCTTATACTACTACTACTAGTACTACCAGTGTGCAGTTTCTCTACTTGGTCATATCTCAAACCATTACGTATCATTCATTTTATTTACTTGTTATATTATTATAATACAGTTGTAAAGTTCAATAAATATATTTAAAAAAATAGTATATAAAAAATAAAATGATAAATAATAAGAAGTTTTGCCAACTCAACTCCTATATGTATAGTATTATACATTAAAGAAATATGTAATATATAAAAGGAGACTGGGCAGCCGATTGCTATTACCGTGAGTATATCAGGAGATATGTGAAGGAGATAAATAAAATGGGGACCGGAAGAGGACGGGCACACAAATAGCAAAGGAACCTGCCCTCACAATGGCCTCGCCCTTTTCCATTTCCGCTCGACCTCTTGGGTCAAGGCTTCTCCAGACCACTTCCAGGGCTTCTGTAGGGGACATCTTCCACCTCCTAGGGAGGGCATCTACAAGAATGTCTTTGAGGAAGGGAGGACTTTGGAGGAAGCGAGTTCCGTCGAACACAACTCTTGTCGTCATCGCACAGAGGGATCGAGAAAAGGTACAATAAAATGGGTATTCAAGAAATTCAACCTGAATGGTTAGCTGACCTGAATGGTTGGATCCTATAGAGTAGGAATGGAGACTTATGGCTACATATATAGCTCTAACATAAACATTTAAAGATATAATTTATCTGCATTTTTCATTTAAAGAGAAGTTAATTGTTACCATCAACTATAAATACCTTCAGCAGAGAATAAGAGAGACTAGCCGAAGTGGGAAAATTTTCAAAAATAGATTTATTGGATCGTTTATGAAATGTCAAAGTATCTAGTAAAAAATAAATAAAACGATTTTATTCAAAATATTTTCTACACATTTTCCCAACGTGTTATCAGATGTTCCTTATTTTCATTTTAAAAAAATATCCTAAAGAAAGTTGCCCAAATTTCTGAACAGATGAAAACCTGATAGAGATAGGTCTGAAGAATAAGGGGGATGTGGGAGAACTTCGTAACCAGCTTGTTTAGGTCTGCCTCTGTCCTGTACGAGTTTAGGTTCCTATCGTTTAATCAATGGAGGTTGTTATTTATAAGCTTTTGTTGTCTTATGTCAATATACCTACAGTGTGTTTGTTTCACTTTTGGATGGAAAAGAAAAAATTTCTCAAACCAATAGCGGATGGTCCGTTCATTACAACACCCTTCCCGAACGCGGTGGGAATGTTTCTTGTTGCTTGGGATGCTAAGCGTTCAAGCTCAAACTTATATAAAAAAACACGAAAATCGCCAATTTTAGTGATAATAATTATTATTAAAAAAAAAGATAATTAATAACAGCTCATCACAGTCTGTAGGTATAAACATTGTAAACTGAAGTCCACTTCCACTTTCAAGTTTCATGTCAAAACAGATATTTCATATGAAATGACACGTTACAATCTGTTCAAATGGAGGTGGTCTTATATAGAGATTTGTAGTTGTAGTTTGTTTGGGCTCACAAAATCCTAAAGCATTACTTAAATAATATGTTAAGGGATATTGGAGGAAACATTGTACGGTCAAGAGAGAGAGTGAGTAAAACAGAGAGGAGAGAGGAGAGAGGAGAGAGGAGAGAGGAGAGAGAGAGAGAGAGAGAGAGAGAGAGAGAGAGAGAGAGAGAGAGAGAGAGAAATAGAGAGAGAGAGAGAGAAATAGAGAGGGAGAGAGTTTTGTACTAAAGGCTTTATCCTTTACAAAGGTTTGATGAAAATTTAGCGTGGTGAGTGGACCAAGGGCTGTATTGGGCGGAAAGGATTTAATTAAAATTTACACTCGCCCCGATATCGGGAGCAGATCCGACGCCCCGGCTGCCCCAAACACCTCATCACCACCCCCAACACCTGCTAGGTTTCACACCCACCCTCAGGGTATGTACAGCTCGGGATCAACTACTCTTTTAATACGCCTTGAAAAAATAGACATTGACACGTATCAATGTCTTCTCCTGTCGTGTAAAGTGTTTATAAAAAAAAATAAAAATACCATGAGCAATAAACAAAATGAACAGATACCTTCAAAAAAAGGTAAATGTCTTGGGAAAAAGAGACTACGGGGCATATTCACAAATTGTAACCAATCAATAAATTTGAATACCGATTTGGACAATGTTAATAAAACCTAAACACATGAAATGGCTCAGTAAATCAGAGGTCTGTACTGTTTCAAAACTATAGTTATGCAAGGAGGTTTTTTAGCCATTTAAAAAAGAGCTAAAATGGAAATATCCACACTTGCCTAAGCCATGTGAGTTGTCGTACCTCTGTTTTTCTTTTATTGGGACTATACCTCTTCTCAAATAGTTAAATTGTGTTTACAGTCGTTCTCCGTCTTTTCAACAATTCTGCAGAGGAATATCAACTCTGCGGCAGTTACTTTTGAGAAGTAATTCTGTAGGACAGTCTATCTTCTGCTGTAAACAGAGGCACAGGGAAATATGTTTAGAAAATCACTAACTTAGATTTTAGGCTTATTGACTTCTTTCCTATTATTGTGTTGCTGATAAGTTCCTATTAGCTTTTCTGACTGTTTTGGAAACTTGACTCTTATCGCTTACTTTTCAAAACAATTATATCCATCCCCTTTCGGATTAGTTCTCTCTCCATTCCACAACTAATTTCCGAGGGTTATCTTTTGAGTCGGCGATTAGAACTATGCCATCTGATTTTTATTTTTTAAATAGCATCTAGAGTGTCTTCTCCTTCAAATAGTGAAGACAGGCTTATTTTAATATTATAATTTTTTAACTAAGCTGTTATATTTTAAAAACATAAAATATCATTTTATAGAATATTATAATATTTTATGTAACCGATAAATATTACAAGCATGACTTAAAAACTTTGGAGTTGCTTAAGTTGTAAAACACTTCCGTTGTTAACAAGCACTCAGGAAGCCATTAGTGACGATAAAAAGAGGTATACGATTTAGGGAAGAATTGTAAATTAGCCGTTAAGTTGTTGAACTTATTCAAATCCCTACTTGGCCGAGAAACCTTTTTGCTGCTTTTTATCGTGACTTAACTTTGGGAGGGGCTGAAATAAGAGGTTTATATTGGAAGTCACAATCACGAATTTCCTCGGACCGAATTTATGCAATGCTATAATCGGCTGTTTTGCACGACCAACGCGCAATATAGACACTATTATTAGAATTATATTCATTAACCAGCAGTAGATAGATAGATTATTCACATGCAGAAATTTTTCTCCAAGTAAGAAATATAAAATTGAATACAGTAAATAAGATTTGTTTTTATATCTTACTAATATTATAAATGTGAAAGTTTGTATGTTTTTCTCTCTTTCACGCAAAAACTACAAAACGGATTTGGAAGAAACTTTGCAGTAATATAGGTTATACGCCAGAATAACACATAGGCATTAGAAAGCGCTGATTAATGGGGGGGGCACGTGCCCCACCTGACAGCATTTTAGCTACTGTGGAAAATTTATAATAGTACAAAATTAAAGGCAAATCACATGATCATAGTTGTTAAAATAACAGAAAGAACATGAGTGAAACTATTTGTTTTGATATCCTACTAATCTTACTAATATTATAAATGTGAAAGTTTGTATGTTTGTCTCTCTTTCACGCAAAAAATACTAAACGGATTTGGAAGAAACTTTACATAATATAGGTTATACATCAGAATAACACATAGGCTATATCACGAGCGGATTTATGGAGGGAGCACGTGCTCCCTGACAGTTTTTTAGCTCCTGTGGAGAATCCATTATAGTTCATAATTAAAGGCAAATCACATGATCATAGTTGTTAAAATAACAGAAAGAACATGAGTGAAACTATTTGTTTTGATATCCTACTAATCTTACTAATATTATAAATGTGAAAGTTTGTATGTTTGTCTCTCTTTCACGCAAAAAATACTAAACGGATTTGGAAGAAACTTTACAGTAATATAGGTTATACACCATAGTAACACATAGACTATAGAAAGCGCGGATTTATGGGGGGAGCACGTGCCCCCCCTGACTTTTTTTAGCAACTGTGGAAAATTTATTATAGTACAGAATTGAAGGCAAATCAGGCACTTAGCATCTTGAAATTTGCAGATAGGTTCTTTGTATAATTAAGGAAAGAAACTCGGCTAATTCCACCTCCAAGGGTTTCTCCATTAATATAATAGGGGTTCAACGATTGTATAGAATCCGGCAGTTTTGAAGTTAGACGTCTGAAATTTTGGATGTACGAGTAACTTATAATTTAAAAAAGATTGAATTATTTATTTTTTTATTTTTTTTATTTATTTTTTTTTATTTTTCTTAACCCCTATAAGTTTGAAGATTTGTAATCTGGGTTACGATTAGGTTGGAGAGGAATCTCTTTTACTGTACTGCGCACATTAAATTATTTATTTAAAATGTTCTTTCACGAAACTTTAAGTGACAGACCAAATTCCACGCGAGGGAAGCCGCGAACAAAATCTAGTAATCTATATATATAAGTACAATATTAAAATCTAAATATTGTAGAAAATTATGATGGAAGAAAAGAATTATATACGTATTGATTGAGTAAACCCTTAAAAAAAAATTCATATGTTTTTGTATTTTCATGGATTTCCATAGAATATTGTGTTCATCTTGAGAAATAAAGCAATTGCTTATTAATTAAATTAACTTCTTTCAAGTAAAGAGTAAATTTTTGTTATTATTGGCTTATTTTTTCTATATTCTATATGTTTATCTACATAACTATTGGTTTTATCAACATTTTATCTCATTAGCAATCAAAAATTAGGATCCTCTTTGTTAGGCAGTTGAATTTGGTTGGTACCGCTTCTTTTTTCAAAACTATTGGACCTCCCATAACTAATCTAACTTTAATGATATTTTCTGCTTCTTCTTCTACCTGGAACAGAGGAGGAAAAAAAAAGATCAAACTCACTGCATCTGAATGAAAATGGTGTTTGAATATGAGAGAGTTTACATGCACTATACACTGACTAGTTACTGCTGAAACTGTTCTAACTTCACACTATATTCAATGTAGATGTTCTTTTTATTGGGTCCTTGGGAACTTTAAGGAACAGTTTATCTGGGGTTTATTGCGGGGCTTTGAAACATTGGCACACTAAATTATTTGTAAGACATGATAAGTGATTTATTTATTTAATAGACAAAGTAAAATAGTTTCAACTTTATTAGAGATTTTTTATAAACAAGCTAAAAATGTTTCAAATATAATTTTGTTATAAGGATTGAAATTTACAAATGTATACAGAATTACATCAAGTCAATATAATGAAACATAAATCATCAAGGAGAGGAATTCAATGGCTTAGTGGAGCCCCAAAACTCCATTCCGTAGGTCTCGTGGTGTATATGAGTCTTTTGTATGTATTAGGGAGCTTACAGCGTTTGTCTAGTAAATGTTGAAAAAGCCTGAAACGGCGAGCTGTTTCTTGTCGATTCAGTCGAGTATAAGGATTCCAAATTCAGCGTTTGTCAAGGTGTAGTCCTAAGTACCGGACCTGTTCTACAGGAACCAGTGGGATGTTAGTAAACGATACAGGAGGGCAGGAAGTCGTTGGTTTACGACGGAAAATTAGAAAGATAAACTGATAACAAGCCCGATTACGTCACATTATATCATTATCAAAACTAACCGTTTTGGCGCTAAATTCAAGCAGAAAATTTTCGAAGTAAAAAAAAATATTTTTCCATTAAAATTTGTGGTAGCCCATTACTTAACGTTGATAGATTTAATTGAAATGATTGTTAAAAATTACCTTGGATGTCCATTATTGTTTGCAAAGAATAATCGATTTCGGAGAATAAGCAGCTTAACTGCATAAAATCCAGATTGGTTTGAACTATCATATGTGTTAAAAATCCAGATCTAGCAGTAGGAGATAGTTCAGCTCTAAAGTGAGTGCGACTGTGTGATTTATCAAGACAATGTAACTGCAGATAACATTTGCTTAAAAACACTGGCCATTATAATATTATACGAAGAAATAAAGCAAGTGCTGTAAGGAACCACACAATTAATAACCCTCTGGGTGCTATACAGAATATTTCTTCATTTAAAATAAATCAAAGTAATTTACAACCTTCCGCTAAATAAAATTTGTACAAGAGTAAAAAAGACAAATTATGCATTCACATTAAATGGCCGTTATAAAAAACACGGGTCATTTAATACGCAGATGGCGCTGGTGTAGAGGCAGATACAATAGGCAGTGGTTGGGCTGGAAGGCCGGCATTAGCCTGATTTAGCAGAGCGATCAATGCTCCTTCTCATAACGAACTTAATCCTCCGGGAAAACTGTTAATAGCCTTTCCCTGGGTAATTGCTGTTTTTCTCATTTCGTCGGCGATATTTTCCTCAAATTAGCTTCGTTTTTTCGGTCCGGGCTGGAGGACTCGCTCGGTCATTCCTTCTGCAGATTTACGAGGCAGTGCGCGTTCAAATTGAACACTATTATGTATAACAGGGCTTCTCGAGGAATATGACCAATTAGAAATATAACACTCGAGTTTTTCAACACGATAATTAGTTGTTACATCTGCTGTCAGATAGAAAACCTATGTGATCAGTTTGAAAAAGAAAATTTTTCTAACCTCACTGCGTTTCACACGAATTAACTACAAGCTTTAAGAACAACGGTACAATAAAATACATCAACAAATATTCTGATATACTTTTCACTAAAAATTTGACCTTATTCCAGCGATGAATACATTTTGTTATTTACAGAAATGATCAAACCAAAAAAAAAAAAAAAAAGAAAAATTATGAAATGTATCATCCTAAAGTAATTGGTAATAAGTCGAGATCAAGTTTTCTATATAATACACATTAATCAAAACAAGTTTCATAGAGCAGGGTAAAACCGTATATTATATGGAACTCTTAGCACATTGGCTTTGGGGGTAATGAGGCCGAGAGCTACTTACGCTACCCGGCCGAGGCACTAGGATTCTTAGTATACCTCTTAATACTACGTAGAGATGTATTTATAATTTCAATAAATACATGATGCGGGAGGAAAGCCAGCCTAGCAAATTGAAAAGTGTTAAAGCAGTAAGAGCATGTTCCATAACCTAACGCAGCAGCTGAATAGTGAAGGTTGTCTTAGCCTGCTGTAGACTGTGCCACACTCGGCTCACTCATTCACATAATATTTAAAAACTGCCATCTCCTTCATGCCAGTATTGTAATGCCGCTCTTACTATGAAATAAATTACTAAGCCATGCACTTTATACCTTCCAACAATTAATAAAATAGGACTAGTGCCAAATTTATCGTAGGCATAAGGTTTTTTGGAGATAACATTGCCTACTGTCCGATACATAGTTTATCTTAATCTTCTCCACCATTCAGTTATTTAATTGGTATAAAATTCTCCTGTGTTCAGGCTCCACTGGAAATATAGGCGTAGTAATTATATTTGAAAAAACCTGATGAGTAGAGTGATCAAAAGATGGAAATTCGTAAGGATTCCTTAAGGAAAAAGTGGGAAGAAGAAATTTATAGATATTTATAGAAGAAATTTATAGAAGATATTTTATTCTATAATTTTATAGTAGATAGATCCCTATAATTAAGCGGCTAATATACAATTCTGAAGGACGTCAATAAAGTAGTACCTTCAACGGATATTTTTAGTAATACTTAATGTAACAAAACAAAAGAATAGAAAAACAATTCAAACAAACAAATACAATTATCGTTCGAGGTACTCATAAAAATATTTAACAATAATTTATTCATATTATGATTTTGGGACAAAATAAGATGGTTCGGTCCAACACGTTAAAAACAAATTTACTAAGGAAAATTTCTCTATTCACCTTAAGGTTGATATGAGCCACAAACACGTGAGTTCCGTCTCCCGAGACTGGTCTCAGTCACGGCACGTCGTCCCAGCTAACTTGGTCAAGAGGTCATGGTTAATGCGGGTTTTCAAGTTTTTCAATGTCGAATTACCCTATTCATTACTAGCCTGAACAAAAATAATGATGGAATACTTCGTTTCTAAGACCATACATGCAGTGATATAAGTGTTCAGTTAAGAGAAACGAGGGCCAAATAAAAATAGATCTTTAAGAGAAAATTTAAAATTTAAAAATGCTATCTTTATTTATCTTTGTGAATAAAGTAAAACAAATAACGATTCTTACGCAAATTACATTCTGAAAAACTAAATTCATAAGCCTATGCAGATTAGAAGATATTTTTATTACAAAAATCACCATTAAAAAGGAAAATAAATGTATTAATGTATTTGAATATAATGTTATATTAAATATATCAATAAATTATTAGACTAATCTGTTAACCGGGCGGGACGTATATATAAATACGTCAAATGTAATATTGTATTTTCCTTTGTGCTATATATATAAATAAACGAAAACCTATATGTTCCTAAATAGGTATTTTTTTATGCATTCATTTATATTTTTAAGTTATTCATTTATTTTAAGCATAAATAAAAAAATAATAATATGAAATTAAGTTCTCTGGACGTGTCGCACTGACACGCCCTAGTGAAAGAGCTCGCGCCCGTTATAAGCTGCGCAATTAAAAAGGGAATTCTCAGGTTAACAGGTTAAAATATAATTTTATTTTATTTTATTATTTTAAGACTAAGAACGGGGCAGACCAGTGGTAGAGCGCTGAGTTTCCGTACCGAAGGATCCGGATTCAAATCCGACTGTGGCAGATAATTAATATAATCTGTTAGCAGGTCGGGGACGGATGATGTAGACCTCCCTGGAGCTCAATCAGCCTCTATAATGTGGCTACCCTCAGTGCTTCTCTACACTACTCTTATCCATGAAATAGTCCACACTCTTAAAAGTACTGCGATCACCCTTCATGGGTTGTAGTTGTACAGTTTTTTTCTTTTTCATTTTACCATCGTAAACTACCGTGGGGCCAAAAATTATAATCTACCGTTTATATAAGCAGTTATTAAAAACACAGTAATTGAAAATTATGAAGAAGGAACCAGGAATGTAATTACTATTTTTATCAAGGGTCATAATGAATAGCTTTGTTCTTGCCCGGGACAGTGGAAAAATCGTGAGAATAAGAAATTTATTAGCTATTCTATTCGTTTGTTAACGGTAAGATAAAATTAAAGCATTAAAAAATTCAAAAAATGACTTCACCAGTTTTTATCTTTCTTTCTAATGAATAACATATATTCGATTATTTCTCGATTTATCGAACGGTTGTCCTAAAAAAAATACTCGTAATGTTCCTCCTGTAAATTTCTATGTTTTTATGTATGTTCATGAAACATATTCACGGGGATCATAACCTCAAAGCAAAGGAGCCCTTTCCCTCAAGACGGGAAACCGGAAAGAAAATAAGAAATTTATCATAGTAGGGGAGTTGGGAGATTTATATTTATCTAGGGGGGGACCTCCCGGTAATATCCGCGATACATTTTTCATGAAGGGCCTCAACTTCTTGCTCTGGGCCGATATCAACCGATGTTGGAGTGAAAAAAGACAATATCTCCTCAGGACCAGATGTTGGCCGCAAGAGAGAATATTAATATTTAACGAGAAATGCTTGTCCGAAGAATACTTATTAGATTATTTTAAATAAGTGTTTAATGAGACTCGGTCCAAACCAAATCGACTGAAATGGAAAATTTTGTTTCAGTTGGAAATTGTTCTCCTGTGGTCGTGATATTTCAACCATTAGCTGCGCTCCATATATAACAAAATACAGAAATTCCAACTATAGAAACTAGCACATAAACATCACAACTTAATAATAGAATACTCATTTAATATTATGTATTAACGATTTATAAAGATAATCCTAGTCGAAGATTGATACCGCCAAAATAAAACGTCATCTCTTTAAGGTCTTCAAGATTCAATGGAATATTTACAAATACATTGGTGCGTATAAATATTTAATTAAATCTGATGTTTAAAGCAATATTTATAGGAGGAAGACCCTCATTGGTTTCTGCCGTTATAGGCCTTTTGATTTATTTGTCAAAATCAGAAAATCTCACAAAATGATTGGGTGTGACAACATACGATCAGCAGTTAATAAAATCAAATAAATATAAGTCTGGTAATTCTTTTCTTCCTGTTCAGTGCCCCTCAGCGTCGAGGCGCCTCGATCCAAGCGTTCCATCTGCCTCGGTCTTTTGCCAATATCTTCATGAAATCTAATAGTTTTCATCTATTCTCTCCTATTCTATCGACATTATCCAGCCACGACATCCTTGACCTGACTCTTGTTCTTTTGCCAGTTGGTCTACCTTCCAATAACTTGCGTCGTTCGTGATCTTCATCCATTCGACATACATGTCCGTACCGCTTCAACTGCCTCTTCTCTAGAATTTCAGTTATTGGTTTCACCCCTAGCTCCTCTCTTATTCTTGCATTCCTGATGTGTTCCCTCCGTGTTCGGCCGTCTACTCTTCTGGGGTATTTCATTTCTGAGGTGGTGATTCTGTTCTTAAATCTGTCGAGAAGGACCCAGCTCTCACTTCCGTATAGTAGGGTGGGGAGCTAAATTGCATTAAAAATGTGAACTTTTACCTTTTTCTCAACTTTATGTTTCCCAACAACAGTATTGCAGATTAGGTAATAAATATTGTTCACATTTTTAATCCTGTTGGATATTTCTTGTTGAATTTTACCATTTCTGCTGAGAACTTTACTGAGGTACGTATCTCTATGCTTTCTCCTCCAGAAGTGATCTGCACATCTTCAGCTTCTCGTCCTATTTGCATGACTTTACTTTTACTTACATTTATTATCATGCATTTTCTCTTCAGCTCCGCTTCCCATTCCACTACAGCTTGTTGAAGATTCTGGACGGAGTCCGCAATGAGTACATTATCATCGGCATAGAGAAGCGTCTGAGCAGAAACTGTACTCAGGTTCCATTTTCCTACTATTTTCCTTGCCGTCCTTCGTCCATCAGAATAATAAAGAGAAGAGGACTCAGACTATCTCTTTGTTAGACACCCCTTTTCATATCGAAGCTTCCAGACTCCGAACCATTTATCTTGACTTTACCCTTTGAGCCTGTATAGGAGGATTTGATGGCGTCTATGAGTTCTATTGGGACATTCTTTGCCTCAAATACATACCATATTCCGACTCTTGGTACTAAGTCAAAAGTGGCTTGCAGATAAAAAAATGCTAAATATAGATTTTTATCCCTATTCCAAGTTTTTCCTATGCTTGTCTATGCTAAGAGTATATTTGATCTTGGGTTTGTCTAAAAGGTCTCGATGCGGCTTGCTCTTCTTCAAGGTCCTTTTGGTACTTGTGCATTAACACCACCGCAGCAGGAGGCAATGCGCCAATAAAGAGCAATCTTATTTTTCGTATGCGCACGCATTTATCTTTATCGAGGAAAAATGTTGTAGATACAAACAAATACAATGTGTAGCGTGAATTATGTGTCTTGGATATGGAGAATAAACCAAAGAAGAAGGTAGCTGGAACAGATGGCATTATGGAAATTGATGAAAGTTTGTTTACTAAACTTAAACATAATTGTGGTCGAGTACTACCCGAACAGTGGGTTTTTGGTGGTGTATGTAGAGAAACAAAAGGTTGTCACTGTTCCTAATAGAACTGGTTCTACTCTTCTTGATAAAATTATTGAAAACGTTGCAGATGATAGCACAATTTATTCTGACAGTTGGAAAGGTTACAAAACAAATAGAGTAGAAATATAAGGATTCCTTTATGCTAAAGTTAAGCATAAATACAATTTTATTGATCATAATGCAGGAGTTCATACACAAACAGTTGAAAGAATTCGGGACAGTGCTAAATGGAGGAACAAGAGATATAGGGGGAAAGTCAGACATCATTTGGAATCTTATTTATCAGAGTTCATGTGGCGAAAGCACCAGGTGAAAGAAAATAGAGACTGTTTTGTATCTATGGTAAACTGTATATCGGCCCATATTCCACAGAAATGCGATTGACTACTTTGTTTTTAAATAAAGTGTTTTGTTTTTAATTGTTGATGATTATTTAAAAAAAATTAAATTCTAACCCCAATAAATATATTTCATGGATAAGATTCTTAACAACAACATTAATAAAGTGTTTTATTTTATGATTTGTAGAAAAGTTTTTAGGTGTAGACTGGCGGCACTTAAAAACCGCAAAAACGGTAGCGTTAATACACAAGTACCGTCCTTTTCTACTACTTCTCTGATTCTTCCTCGAGGACTGATGAATACAATTTGTGAACCACCTGGGACAAGCATATAGGTCTACAATTGTTGGATTCACTTTGGCTTCCTTTCTTATGTATCGGGATAATGATTATATATTCTCAGTCTTTGGGAATGCTTTTCTCGTCGTATATTTTCTGAAATAAGCCCTGTAGCACTTTAATAATTTCATACCCTCCATATTTGATGAGCTCCGGGAAAATACCGTCTCCTCCGGCTGATCTTCTAGTCTTTAGTTTCTCTATAGCCTGCATTTATTTTGTGACTGGATAACAGTGAAGGCTACAAACTGCTTTTTTTTAGCTGGATGAAGCAAAGAGATCGTGTGAATTAAATTTTTCACTGCCTCTATCATTTATAATATTTTATTTTATAGTATATTTATAACCTATTTTAATTTGCTATTCATTAATATTTATTTTTTGTTCATTATTTTGAAGTCCTCTTTCATTTATATTTGAGTGACGAATTCATGGGTAGCCTATACCCAGCTGTTGTGTTTTTGGCTGACTGCGGGGAGTTGTTAGAGTACATATTTTCTCTCTTCCTAGAAGTTATGAAATTGTTTAATTGAACTTGACTTTGTAATTGGCTACTGTCTTCCTTTGAACAATCTGGTAACTGTTTAAGAATTGAAAAGCCAACGTTTCGATCCCCATCGAATTTCTTTTTCAGGACTAAATATATAAGATACAAATAAATTCAATTTATTTTATAAATGCATAGCATTTTTAGCCCTGATGAAGACCTGCAATGTGGGTCGAAACGTTTATTTCATTTTCTTCCTCATATATAATCGTATAAGGTCAACTAATATAATTCAACAGACAACAGTGAAAGTTTTAGTTTTTCATAATAACCTATCATGACTATCATTACTAAATGATACTAAATCTGAGACCATTTTGTTTGTCTCAGAAACGTTTTATAGCATGAATTCTGTGAGTCTGGCTAGTTTTAGACATAGATAAACTGTCCCAACGTATTAGTTAAACACTACTTTGAATACAAAGACTGGAGACCTTTTGAAAATTAATATTTCCGTTGCGGCATGACAGCATCTCTTTGAACTCGTTCCCTCAATTTCTGTCAAAGCGTTCTCATCTCTTGAGGCCTTCTTAAGAGGACCCATCACTACTGAAAGTCTCACGGACTGCCTATTCCAACCTCTGACGCGTTCATGTTTAATTGACGAAGAAACGGAAAGCGGCGAGACAGTTAATCCGCTTCTGAGATGGAGACAACTGAACTCCTTGGACCGGTATTGAAGAGGACGAGTACAGAGAAGATCCTTGGAGGAACTGTGTAAATCCAATTTGGGGTGAGCAAACAGCCGAAAAGGATTCCCATCACCGCAGGTTTATTCAGGCGCCAAACCTTTCCATCGCCTATCCTCCTCGACAAATATCCGACGATAAATATAACCATCACAACCTTTAATACCTCTTGGAGGAAACACAGCTTCTCGATGTGTACCGTCTCAGGCACGTACCACTTCCGGCTGTTGAGGACTCATATTTTCGGCTACGAATCTTCTGTTGATTTCTAACTTGTTTACATTGGATGAATATTGGACATTTATTTATTCTTAAAACTAGATGAATATAATTACAGAAGACGCACACATCCTGAAAGAGTAAGACATCTTTAATACGCAGAATTGTGATGAAGCGCATATCAAAATTTGAAATCCATTCTTTTCACTGCGACTTTCTTAATCATCTACAAACCAAATAAAAGACAAATATAGTTTTACTTTGAATGAAAAATTCTTCACAATTCCTTTTATTTAAAAATATTTTGTGATATAACGATAATAAAAAATATTATTTAATGAAATATAGAAATTTTGAAATTCCAAGTTACAAGTATTGCTTGTACGAATAATTGTTCAAGTTCCTATTGAAAATTCATTGAATTTTACTCAGAATAAGATTTAAAATATTTCCAATCAAACAATGATCTCAATAAATTATTAATGATAAATGACGTCATCACATGTGTCATTTATGTTTTAATAGAAATCATAGAATTTTTGCTGCCCGATCTGGATAAACCTGAAAATAACTTCTGAAGGATCAAACGACATAAAAAAAAAGGTATTAGGTACAAGTGTTAGTCTAACGCTAAAACTGATAAAGCGATTAAAAAAAAATTGTTTACAACTGTTTCTTAGCTCATTGTTATGAGACAAATAACCCTCCAATCTTATCTAAAAATGATTTTATGTGATATTTCAGGTATATATAATTATATTATATTTATTTTGTTTCTTGTGAAATTATGAATTGGAATACAGTAGTTGAATTTTTAAGAGAACCTTCATACGTTTTTAGATTACAAAAACTCTAAAATAAATATACATAAAAAAAATACGTATTATACGTAATAAAAATATGAACTAACAATATTTCATTGTTGTTATTGTACGAACGTGGCGAAATGGAGTTATATTATAGGTTTTCGGGCTGAAAATTTATTGAATATTCATGCATTCAATTCTAGTTATATTCACGCAAATCTCACGTGGAGAGATGAACAAGAAAAAATCATGAATTTAATCATTGAATAGTGTTTTCTTAATCAAGAAAATTGAAATGAATAATTCGTTACCAATTAAAGTACCCAATCTCAGTTCAATTTAAAAAAAAAGTTTACCATTGCATAATTTGCGTATTCAAAATGTGTAATTTAATGATTGGTGATTGATTATATTATCTCTCTAACCGTAACATTAATTAGAAAACATGGCAATAAAGTGAAAACAATTTCAATGTATATAATTCTCAATGTAATTGGATCCAACGTCTTAGATAAATTGGATCCTAAATTTCGGAAACATCGTTTCTTGAGCAATATTAATTTTTTATAGAAATCGGCGGAGGGAAATATAAAGAAGAAGGTCGGAGAGAGATTTTTCCAGACTTTATGATTACCGAGCAAGTTATGAATATTGAACCGAGCGTGAAGGAAAATTTAGCGGGAGGAAGAGAAGTAGGGAATGGTAAAGGTAATGTAAGAGGGAATGTAAGAGGTAGAGAATTAGAAGAAGGGTTGCTGTCCGGCCAACCGGTAAATAAAGCCGCCTATCGGCCCGGCACACACTTGGGGGATAAAGTATTATTCTCTATCATTGATAGCTTCCTCCTCAATGTATAATATATATTATTATACTCTTAAATTCATGTACTTAACAAAAAATATGTATATAGTTCAATAGATAACTCAAGAATTTAATAGATCTATAGTATCATAATGAATTGTCTCAAGAATATGAACAACCATTGAAGGGTCTTGGGTTCAGTACATCGTAGAGAATATTCCAAGCTCAACGGTTGTGAAGGGAGGTGATTCGGTCGATACCATGAGGTTTGCCTCCCAATCAGGAAACCCGCTGGATGAAGGCTGGATGATCCCCGCTAGGGTCTGTAGATCCCACAGGATCCATTGTTATCATCTTAAATAGTGTATCTGTCACAGCCGGATTTGGACCTGGACCCTTCATCTAACAATTTATAGACTCAACATGGTAAGATAGCTTCCTCTCTATAAAATATATATTAAAAAAGTAAAAGAGTGAAGGCTTGGTAAAAAATCAGCTAACGGACGACTAATACACAAATAGAAGAGAATGGCTTAAAGATTAATGATCCATAGATTGTAGATGTAAATATTTTTTGATATTCCCTTTGGTCTTTGGTCTTTGATCTTCCCTCATATTGGAATATGCTATTCAAATCCGGCTCATTATAGTTGCGAATCAATTAAAACAAAGATGAATAATTATTTCGATCCACTCTTTCTATTTCTATCTGCATGGCCCTAAAAACCTAGACAAGTCTTTTTTAAGGAGCATTCTCCAGGTTTGTCTGTCTTCTACTACAACCCTTTAGTTACACACATTCGGGATGTTCCTCCTGTATTTCTATCAATTCTGGGCATTTCAAACTAATATTATAAGATTTTTATTTTTTAAAGAGAAAAGATAGGGCCTCGCCCGGGATTTGAACTTATTGAAGAAGAGCCTATATTTTCTCTTTAAAGAACAAAAATATTTAAAACAAAAAAATGACCAATAATTATAAAAAAAAATAGTATTGTAAGATGTTTCAATGAATCTTTGTTTCTTTAATTTAAGGAAGAAATAGTTGGGGGTGCAGTCAATCAAAACACCTAAATAAGCGTAACTTATTTATTATGTGCCGACGTTTCGGCCTACAATGTAGGCCATCTTCAGGGCTAAGAGAGAGAAACAAACAGAAATATATAAAAACGTAGCAGTAACAAGAATATATAAAGTGGTACAAGAGTGGAAATTAAAATAGTGACTAGATATGATGAAATAGTGAATAGATATATGATAAATAAGAATGTATATATATGTGTATATATGATAATATAAGACTGGTTACAGAATATAATAAACTTAAAATAGTGATAGATAAAATTAAAATTGTAGATGATGAACAGAAATTCTAATAACCCAATTTCTGGACTTGCCATGGGAAATCCTCTCGCTCCTGACCTCTCCAATATTGTCCTAAATGACCTTCTAGACTCCATCCTACCCCAGTTCCGTGTCATTTTCATTAAAAAATATGTGGACGACCTCCTCCTTATCTTAAATCCTAACATCATTCCAGATTTATTATCATCCTTCAATGCATACCATCCCTGCCTACATTTCACTGTTGAACTTGAACATAACAAATCACTACCTTTCCTTGACCTCCGTACCATTAGAAATCCCGATCACACCTTATCCACTGATTGGTATACGAAACCCACCTATTCTGGCAGACTCCTCAATTATTACTCCCAACCTCCGCACCACCAAATAATCAATGTCGCCAAAAACATCATCCACCGTGGCCTATCCCTCTCCGACTCTTGCTTCCATAACACCGACACCCACCGCATCAAAGAAATCCTATTAAAAAACCATTTTCCTCCCCATGTTATCAATAAACTCATCCATCACCATTATAACCCACCCACCCACACCCGATCTCCACATCCGCCTTCTATCCCTGTATACAGATCTTTGCCATCTATACCCTCCCTCTCTAATAACATTCAAAAATCCCTACGTTCCTCGATCCCCAATTTACGCATCGCCTTTAAATCCCACAACAAACTCTCCAATATTTATACCCGAGTTAAAGATCCCATTCCCCTAAAACATCGCTCTCTGAGAGATGTCTATCGTATTCCTTGCTCTACTCCCAACTGCAACTCTTCCTACATCGGCGAAACCAAAAACCTACTTAAAGACCGCATTACCCAACACAAATACTCCATTTCCTCCCACAACCCAACCGCTTCTAAACTCTCCGAACACGCCCTATCCTTTAACCACATTTTTGACTTCGAAAATACGTCGATCCTAGTTATGAGGATATGTCGATCCTCCGTTCCTAATTATAATAAACGCATCCTCTCAGAAACCATTCACATAAATTTAGATTCCTCTACCGTTAATGCCAAGACCGACTCCCATCACCTATCCCTAACCTACTCCCAAATTTTTAATTTACTAAAATAACCTTACATTCTTAATTTATTATGCCATTCTTTAATTAACTACATTTTGACCATTGACTTTTAATTTTTCACGCAATTTACATTATTTACGTGTCACTTATATCCACTGCATCTGCATTTCCCCTTCCCCCTTCTTTGTCATTATTTTTTTGGCCGTCAGAGATCGCCTTTATCGCTTCCGCCCGGCCTAACGTATTTCACTTGGGACTGAGCTCGCCTCGCTGCAGCGTGTTTTATTCGGTTAGTACATATCTTAGTATTTATCTTATCTCCATCCTTTTCACATTCACCTTTCTTCGCACCTGTTCTCACACCTACTTTTGGCATCCATCATATGTTAATAGTATAGAGGTCATTATTATTAAGCCTCATATTTTTCATCTACTGTATTTCTTTACCTATTTCTATATGTTTATGTTATATTCACATCTTATTTTGCATTAATGCCACTTCTTTCTAACTGTATACAGTTACATATTAACTTCCCTTACTTATATTTTATTTTTATTTTCATTCTTTATAGTTCATAGTTATAAATACCTCTATTTTCAATGTTTAATTTTTGAAATTTATCAATCTTTTCTTTCTATATATGCTTGTATTATTACATTTTACCTATGTAACCCCTCATGTCTGGTATCTAATCCATTTCTATAATTAAACTAGTTTTTTCTAAATCCTTCATACTCAACCCCCTTTTTCTATATTTTAAT
Organism: Arma custos; assembly: GCA_037127475.1. NCBI lineage: Eukaryota > Metazoa > Arthropoda > Insecta > Hemiptera > Pentatomidae > Arma > Arma custos. The sequence goes on along the minus strand of CM073760.1, from coordinate 98,988,245 downwards.
CTTCTCATTTTGTATCTTTCCGTTTACCTCCTCATTTTTCTTTCCCTTTATATTATTGTTTACATTTTATCCTTTCTTGACATGTATTTTGTCTATTTTATATTCGTATTCTTTTATTATTATATCTGTCACTATTAGAATTTCTGTTCATCATCTAAAATTTTAATTTTATCTATAACTATTTTAAGTTTATTATATTCTGTAACCAGTCTTATATTCATTCTTATTTATCATATATCTATTCACTATTTCATCATATCTAGTCATTATTTTAATTTCCACTCTTGTACCACTTTATATATTCTTGTTGCTGCTACGTTTTTATATATTTCTGTTTGTTTCTCTCTCTTAGCCCTGAAGATGGCCTACATTGTAGGCCGAAACGTCGGCACATAATAAATAAGTTACGCTTATTTAGGTGTTTTGATTGACTGCAACCCCAACTATTTCTTCCTTAAATTAGAAGATACAGTCGACCAATTCTTCTCTAATCTTTGTTTCTGTATTTAACACTTTTAACTTCGAAATCACTGGGTTTTTTTTTTATGAAATTGAATTTGAATAATACACTCCATCGAGAATCGCTCTGGATTACGAACTCTTTCTGGATATTCATTAACTGTGGCTCACATATCAGTTGAAAAAAATCAGATTTGTTTTATCTTATTAAATTATAAAATACAGAAAATATGAATAAACGGAAAGGAAATAAATTGAATACTGACAAGGAATAAAGTAATTCGTTGTAAGAAAATGAAATGGTTTCTTCAGAAGGGGCACAGCATAGCAAATCTTATACTTAACTCCTAAAACCGAGAAACGATAGGAAAACATCTTTGGAAAAAGCCGGAAAATATTTGTAAGGGAGAAAACCGACAAGATAACTAGGGGGAGGCAGATGGTGCGAGCGGACCCCACCACTCTGATAAAATTGTAAATTGCTACTCGGGTTACTATGAGTTGAATAAACTCATATTTACATAAATGTTCCTCCCGCCGTTCTCATTAGAATGCGCATAAAATAGTATTCAGGGGCCAATAAGCCATCTCTCCTTTTTATTATTCCTCGGCCTTCTGAGGCCTCGACTCAACATTTCACGGTCTCATTTGACTCATGAATTGGAAAAAAGAGTTCGTTAAGATTACATGAGGGGGGTGGTTACAAAAATTTGGTAAAGGCGAAATTCATTAAATTTTTATACAGCCTTATAACCAATGCATTATAAAATATTAATTTTTGTCCTGTCACTGTTCTGAGCTAATAATAACGAACATCTTTAATGGATTAATTTCGAGAATGACTAATTTTCATACATTCATAAATATGGTCAAAGTAACAGTAAAGGAAATTGAGATCATTTTCGGAGAACGAAAAAAATTAGGTATATATAATTCAGGCAGATATTGTTATAAAAAGTTTTAATTAAATATAATATTAATACTATAAAATCCCTATGACTAATTAATGTACTAACATGCATTGTTATTTTTTTATATGCTTAGGTAATCCATGGTACTGGTAATGACTGTCCACACTCAACCATATCGACTACTGATTACTAATAGCCAACAGTAAATTAGAAAAAAACTTAAACAGGAAATCAAAAGGAGGATATTTAAATATTTTAACGACATAGGTTCGATATTAAAAAAAAATTACTCGTTTAATTATTGTCGACGGTATTAATGTTATGGAGGCGAAAATATATCCGGATAGAAGAAAATCTTAAATAGTAAGCAAATATTTAAGTCCTTCAGGATAAAAGGTGATTGACTCCATTTGTCGCAAGTGCAGTTGACCAATTCTTTATGCTCCTGAAAATTCAGGCTCAGAACCGGACTTGAACTTGGTTCATCTAGGAAATTCTGGGTTGGCGCCTTCTAACCTTCTTTCTTCTGGATACCAGTACAGGATCATTTGTATGACACGTCTATATTCGTTATTCTTAAGCAGACTAAACCACTATAGTCGCTTGATGGTGATCTTCGCTAGAATGGTAATTTGAGCATCCATCACCTCTCGTATTCCTTCATTGGGTGCCCTATTATGGGTAGATATTCCGACCTTTATTCATCTGGAGAATATCTGAGCGACGAATAACTTGTTTTCATCTCCCTTTCCCCTTTTAATACCATGAAAAATATTTTGGTTTGTTTTCAGTATGGCATTTTACCACAAGACTGAGTCCAGCATACCCATAGCTTTTCTACCGTCAGTGGTTCTTTCCCCACAGAATGGTCCTTCTTTTTGAAGCACAAATCATAGATTTCTGATATGTCTAACATTCCTAATTTTTAAACATTTCAGTTTTCAAGGTCTTCCCTATCCAAGTAATAAGTTTTTAACAAGTTTATCCTCATTATCTACCATTCTTGTGTCCCTTCAGGAATTCTATGCACATTTAGTTCCTTCTTTGTTTATCTAATTCTAAAAATGGACGTAGCTATGAATACTTACAATAATTTCAGTGACCTTCACGCCTAAATAATGATTATTAATTATTATAATAATCAAGAAGAAATAAGGCAGAGCATTAATAGGTGTCCTATATCGCCATGCATCAATCAGCTTACTGTATCGTTATCTTTTCGATTTATGACCACACCCCAATCATCATCATCTTCATTTTAACGAAAGCGAGATAAATATCCGATATATATTTGGAACTATTATTAGGATAATTAATAATGCTATTTAGACCATCATCCGTGGATAGTTAGATTAAGATTGCCGTGGAAGTTGGTTGGATGGACATGAAAGTGGATCCTCGAGAGCGGATGTTGATGACAAACGGGATTACCCCCTCCCCCTCGTTAGGGAGGATGATGAAGTAGAGAGCAACTTCATCTCCACCGGCTCCCGGCGAGTCTATTACTTTAGTTTCTCGAGCCGATCCTGTTATCCCTCTTATTGAGTAATTACTTTGAAGAGTAATTAGAAAAGGACCAATCTCTCACTACTGTAATTAGTATTATCTACTCCTGAGAATAACTATCAAAGTTTTCATAACGCTAAACCATTATGTAAAAATTCCTTAACCGTAAAAAGCCCCTAAGACGGGCATCATGAGCATTGTCAAACCAGAGCAGATATACTCAAAGCAAGTAGAATTCCCGCAAAGACCCGACTATGTGTTAACATAACTATGTGGACTAGTTTTAATTAAGAACTAGAAAAGTAAGTGCAATGAACTAGCCTAGTAAAAGCTAAGGACTAGTAATTGCTGAATACTATTTCAATAATTTTCAGAACAAGCCTAGCAAGTTATCAAATAGTGGGAAGTAAGTGGTAATTTCTATCCCAGTAACTGCTAAGTCCTAGTCTAGTAAATGTACAGCACTATTTCAGTATGTGGTCAGACAAGGAACGTAAGTGCGGAGTACTATTCCCGTAAGAACGAGCCTAGCCAGAGATTACGAAAAGAAGTCTTCAGAACTAGGAAAGTCAGCGCTATGAACTAGAACAGCAGTTGCTAAAAACTAGGAAAGTTAGTTCTGAGCATTATTTTAGTAATTCTCAGAACAAGTCCAGTAAGTGCTCGAAAAGATTAAAGTAAGTAAGTAATTTCCAGCTCTGTAAGTACTAAGTTCTAGGTCGAGCAAGAGTTTAGCACTGCTATTCCAGTAAGTGCTCAGACAAGAGAAGTAAGTTCTCAGAACTAGTTCAGTAAGTGCTTCAAACTAGGAAAGTAAGCACTAAGAACTGGAAAATTAAGTGCTAAGTGCTAAGAGATAGGAATGTATATGCTACGAAGGAAAGTAAGTATTAAGAACAAAAAATTTGAGACTTGGAAATTAAGTACTTATTTTTAGTCGAACAAGTGCTAAGTCTAAGTCGAAGAGAAAGTTTTTAAACAAAGGAAAGTAAGTTCTCAGAATGAGTCCAGTAAATGCTAAGAACTACGGAAAAAGATTTTTAGACAAGGTAAGTATGTGCTAATAACAAGGAAGGCGAGTGTTTGGACTAAGAAAGTAAGTATTAAGATCTAGAATAGTATGTACTAAGTGATCTCAGACCAGTAAAATAAACTCTAATAACTAGGAAATTCAGTGCTGAGAAATAGGAAACTAAGGGCTGTGAACTAGGAAATTAAGTGCCGTGAAAATGGAAAGTAAGTTCTGAGAACTAATAAGACTGGGAAGTAAGTGCCGTGACCTATGAAAGTAAGTGTTTATAATATGAAATTAAGTGCTGATTCCTCATCGAGGAAGTGCTAAACCCTAGTCGAAAATGTGCTTGGAAAAAGTAGAGTATGTTCTCAGAACTAGTCCAGTGTGCGCTCATTTAATTTATATTGACACAAAATCAAGATGGCTGAGTCAACCACTGTACCTGTACTAATAATGGTGACTGGTAATTAAACTGAAAGATTTTGTAGTATATGGACATAGTAGTAGGTAGAGATTTTAAGAGGAATTCCTGGAGGAAGGTTTGTCCGAGGCAGCAAATATTATGTTTATATGCAAAGAGTTGGGACACAATATTTATAACAAATAATCATATCTCATTGTTGCTTCTTTTCTATAGCTATATTTATATTTTATATTAAATTTATATATTTTATTATTATATTTATATATTTCCTTATTTGATGAACCTTTACTGAACTGAACGATTATTTTTTTTTTTATATTTAAACTATAATCAAGTAATATTTCCCTCTAATGTTTATTAAGATTGATATAGCAAAGGAATAAGATTAGAAGATATTGAAATGTTTTGCTGAAATTGGGTTTAACAATTAATGCAACTCAGGTATGGAGCCGATGAAGTTAAGGAAAGGTGAGCCCGAAGCAGGGACGGGCGCTACTTAGCGTAGACTGATTTAATTTGCCTATTTGCCGAGTTGATTTAACTTGATCAGGGAGAGGTTTGTAAATCGGCCCGCTCCGTTCCTTCTCATTCCCAGTTTATAATATGAAATTAAGTGCTGATTCCTCATCGAGGAAGTGCTAAACCCTAGTCGAAAATGTGCTTGGAAAAAGTAGAGTATGTTCTCAGAACTAGTCCAGTGTGCGCTCATTTAATTTATATTGACACAAAATCAAGATGGCTGAGTCAACCACTGTACCTGTACTAATAATGGTGACTGGTAATTAAACTGAAAGATTTTGTAGTATATGGACATAGTAGTAGGTAGAGATTTTAAGAGGAATTCCTGGAGGAAGGTTTGTCCGAGGCAGCAAATATTATGTTTATATGCAAAGAGTTGGGACACAATATTTATAACAAATAATCATATCTCATTGTTGCTTCTTTTCTATAGCTATATTTATATTTTATATTAAATTTATATATTTTATTATTATATTTATATATTTCCTTATTTGATGAACCTTTACTGAACTGAAAGATTATTTTTTTTTTTATATTTAAACTATAATCAAGTAATATTTCCCTCTAATGTTTATTAAGATCGATATAGCAAAGGAATAGGATTAGAAGATATTGAAATGTTTTGCTGAAATTTGGTTTAACAATTAATGCAACTCAGGTATGGAGCCGATGAAGTTAAGGAAAGGTGAGCCCGAAGCAGGGACGGGCGCTACTTAGCGTAGACTGATTTAATTTGCCTATTTGCCGAGTTGATTTAACTTGATCAGGGAGAGGTTTGTAAATCGGCCCGCTCCGTTCCTTCTCATTCCCCAACTAATTTCAAACTACAACCGGAACGGTCTGATCTCTAACGGTGACTTCAATTAAAAACATCCCGGCGAAATTGAATTGACTGCCATCCGACCTGTCAAGTGTAAAAATAGTTGAACAGAAATTTTCAATTATACTTTTCGATAATGAAATAGCTGCAGGAGGGAAATACTTTGCTGGATCCGAAATCCCGACTTTTTCTTGTTTTTTTCCTTTAATTATAACTATGTTTTGGTTTACCTTCTTCCACGAATCAATTTATCGATTTAATCGATTCATGTTGTGATTTAAAAAAAAATTATTTAACATTCCTTTATGATGCTATGGCTAATTGAACTACGTTACAATTTAAGTAATTTGTTATGCAAATCACTACGCCATAGGTGACCTCTCAGTATTTTATGTCTTATCAACTATGTCTCTTCTACTGTATTTATCTCCACCTTGCTCTTGCTTACGTCTTTACATGCCACTACTCTGATTATCTCATTTTCCTTTACTCTCTTCATCACATAATCTTTTTTTATAATAATCTTAGTCATATTTTTCATAAAATAGGGTGCGTGAGGACTGAGCCTACTGAAGGCAATTCACGAGAACTAAGAACCATCAACGAGAACTCCTTATACCACAATCGGGAATAATGTTCTTTTCCAGGATGCCAATAGTCAATAGGTGGTATGGTCCCTGCTTCAGGGAAATCTTGGTCCTAGTGCGCCTACTGACCTCGAACAGCCATAATCCTTGGTTCCCGACCGATTTATCTGTTGCCTTGATGCATATTGTATGTCGGTGGGTGTCCTAGGGTGGGTCACCAGTATCTAGTTGAATCGGCTCTAAAGGGATTAGTTATGAAGCTATGGGCAGCTTGCTGATGCATGTAAACCATGGTTTGCAGCAATTTGAGGTTGGGTGAACCTGTATGGGGCGCATAAGCCATATGGTTATATAAAGAACTTGTGAAAAAATGTATATGAAATATTAATAAACTCTCAAAACCGACAAAATGACTCTTTATCTGGTTGGCAATAAGAAACATGAAAATGCTGTCAATGGCCATGAAGACATTTATCTAAAAACATCGTAAAAAATGAGAAAATTTCAATTGATCGATAGTATTTGTATGTTGTAGTGTATATGTAGCATATTTAATAATATTATTATTTATTTATTATATGTTTATTTTTTTTGAACACCTTCAGTTTTTTTTTTTAAATATGATGGCTTTAATTATTAGATAACTATGAAAGAGTTATTTAGTATTACGTGTTTACAAGTAATGAACCTTTTTTGATTGTAAATTTACGAAATGAATGGTTTTCATCACCAAGAGTGTAAAACCTAATCCCTCTCTACTTTCGACGGATTCAAATTAAGAGGACCTAAACCGGAAATAGGACAGGGAACGAATAGGATCCCTTGAGGGCGTAATCCGTTCTTTCGACAGGATCCGGAGAGGACCGAACTGTAAATCCCGGCACCTGCCCCAGAGGTGTTTTGACGACTGACCCCCCCCTCTTAGATTTATGGGCCAATTACCAGAGGGTGCTGCGGTATAATTAATGTCGAGGCCGGATGTGCCACTGTTTTAGGCGGCACCTCTCCCCCAGTCTACCATGTGTGTGCTTCCGGGTTTGCCTTTGTGGGGACAATAGGCTCTGTAAACTTTCTACTTCAGGCCAGGCATTGATTGTTCAATTCCACCGTTTTTAATGTCTTTTATCTCTGAAATAATGAAATTAAATTTTATTGGAGCTAATATTATTTGATTTCATAAAAATTGTTAATATTTTATTACTCTAAATTAGTTTCTCGTTAATTCAACATATAAAATCAATAAATGGGAGCGAAAAGTTTAAAAAATAAACATAAATTTTGTAGCACATTTCCATTTATGCAATATGTTTTGATTGATTGGCTGGTATGACATTTAACATCTATATCATTAATATTATGATACCACCCAGTCCATAACATAGCTGCAATAAAAATAAAATTTATAAAAAAATAATATCTCTGTAAAAGAATAACTAAAAACAAAATCACAGGAAAATAATAAATAAAAATTACAACTGGATGTATTTTACTAGTTTTTTTATTTTGACAAAATTTTTTATCAACTATTATAATGCAATTGGGAAAAACCACAATGTAAAGCCTTATGTTTCAAAAATACACCTACTTACCAGTCGACGTTTCGCCTATTCAGGCATTATCAAGACACCAAAATCAAAAAGGGGGTTATGTGAATCGCATCTCGAAGAAAAAGGTGCAATACATCCCAACGATCAACAGCCCAAACAGGCTCCAAACATGAGACAGCACCCCACCACCAAGACGTTCAACATATAACTCGACTGGTAAGTAGGTGTATTTTTGAAACATAAGGCTTTGCATTGTTGTTTTTCCCAATTGCATTATAATAAATATTAGTGTTTCTTTTTGAGTTTTTGGCTCTATTTTAGTGATTTAATTATTTATCAACCCGAGTATAATGCACAGGGAGATTTGTCCATGATCACGCTCAACCGCCAGATTTCCTCCCAGAAGGGGAGACTCTAGGCCCATAAGATCCATCTCCCGCAACTATCATATTAAATAAAAGTCATGCCAGTAGTTGGATTTGAATCCAGGACGTTTGGCATGAGAATGCAGCATTATACCACTGAGCCACCCCGCTACTTATTTTTTTCATGAGAAAATATAAGCGTTACGTTGTGGTAGAAATGTTAATAAATGCCTTGATTGTTGGGTTTTCCTTGTATCATCAATTATTTAATTGAATGAATTGAAGTCCTAACAGTTATCTATTATATCTTAAAACTATTAGAGCAATAGTTAATCATCTCTTTTTTATATTTAGTTTTATTTTGATGGGAAGAAATCTGAAGTTAAAGTTTAACTATCCCTATTTTTTTACCTGATAATTATTGTTTTCAAATTAACCATTATTTGCCCATTCTGCACTTTAGATGAAAAAAAATTATCGTTTAAAGTTTATCCGGACTATATTTTAACCCGATCCCTCGGGTGACAATGCTAATCAACCGGATATTAAAACGACATAGAAGTGAGAGGTTGACATTGGGCACTTGACGTTAGGAGCCTGGGAGCGACACCTTCTGATCCCGCCCTCGACTGCTCCGATATAATTGCCTAGCGAATCGAGTGGGCTCCCCTTCCAGATCCCAACCGGGTGTCATCCCGAGTAATTGATCAGGATATAGGAACCGCGGGGAGTATCGCCTCCTGTCATAGCCAGCCTCCTTTATGTTTAAATCTACATAGGAAGTCAGGCAGGTGTGTTAGGAAGGGTTTGAGATGGCATTTCAGAAAGGCATGTCGGCAAGGGATCTCACATAAATTAGTGTCGTCTTTTTTTTTTTAATGCAAGGAAATATCGAAAGCGTTTTATTATCGTGAAATATTTGTTTTTTCAGTTCATTATGAATGATCTACTAAGTTATTCAAAAAACCAATGAAGCTAAATAAAGAACTGGATAGAGAATAGGATTTTTATGAAACAGGAATGCGCAATTGTTTTGATTGAAGAATCAACATATATTTAATGATATGAATGCTATGGTTGTCGGAGCTTGAGAAGTTTAAAAACTATACGAGACCATTAATATGCATCAAAGTTCAATTACTCTATTTGATTGACGAATAATCAAAAACACTTGTAGTACATACCGCAATACCTTATCGCGTTTAGTGCACTAGTTTGGGCAGTTACTGGGCTAGTTTTAACACTTACTGGACAAGAACTTAGTACTTACTTTACTAGATCTGAACACTTAACACACACTGAACACGCTGTTACAAGTACTTCCCTTATCTTAGAATAGAAAGTTTGTACCACAAGGGGCTTTGGATTAGTCCGTACAGTAGATAATGTACTATTTCAATGAAAACTATTGTGCATCGAAGTGATTTGGCTTAGATCACGCTAAATCGCAAGATTTGTTTTTACTCATTAAGAATAACCACTTTATCGAGGCTGGTTGCGCACACGAAGGCCTCTAGATCCCACGGGGCCCATCTCGGGCTGTTAACAGACTAAATAAATTTACTGCAACTCAGCGTTTTAACATTTACAAAAATATTTTAATTACCTTTATATTTTAATTCTTAGTTGTAGGTATTTTATCGGATTCTTAATTGTATGTTCTTTAAATATTTCTATTACTTTTTATATATCAATATTATTAGAGTATCCATACTTAAAACATGTTGCATGTGCAGTTGTGTGTGGCATGTTAGTGAGTAGAAGAAAGTATGACATATTTAAAAATTCTGTCATCAGACTTATAGCATAACCTGGACGAATTACGAAAATTTCTGCAAATTTATTTCGTTTATAATAATTTAGAAAATACTACATAATTTAAGCCTATATACCTATTTAAATAAAATTAAATTAAAAAGTGATGTGTAGTCCAGATGTCTGTATATGGTTGTTTATATTCAGAGCGGTTTTTAATCAATGATAATAAATCAACAGTTTTTGCCTAGAGGGAACAGGACTTTTAAAGTAAATATCAACTTAATATATCTCACTCTCTTAATTTCTTACTGAACTTAATGAGAGAGATTGTTGGAGCGTAAAATTGATTCATTGATTGCGGTGCAGTTGATTCAGCCCCTTACGGACATCGGGATGCAGCACGCAACGTCCACGTATGGCGGTATAGTGTGGTAGCCATCGATCGGGGGCAGCGGAACACTCACTGCAATTTTATTGCAGCTCTTGAAAAAGAATATTGCATGAGATCCATCTGTTCACACCCCGTATGGAGCAGTTCAGTTGGATATTCATGAGATATATTTCAAGTATTTCGTTTCAAAACTTGTTTATAATTAGAAAAATTCTGCAAATTTATTTAGTTTACAATAATTTAGGAAATACTATATAATTTAAGCCTATGTACCTATTTAAATAAAATTATAAAAAAGTTATTTCATTTTTATATTTGTTTTATGAAATTATTGTAAGCTATTTAGCACTATTACTTATTGCCCACAAGTGGCAGATTGTAGTGTTTCTCTCTCTCCCCCCTCTCTCTCCCCCCCCCCCCCCCCTCTCTCTCTCTCTCTCTCTCTCTCTCTCTCTCTCTCTCTCTCTCTCTCTCTCTCTCTCTTTCTCTCTCTCTCTCTCTCAAAACTTGGTGGATTCCACAAATCAATTTCGACAAAAAATCGTATAAGGAGCAAAGTGTTTAATTTTGAGTACTAAAATTTATAATTCGAACTAACTTTATCCATACGACTTGAAACAATACTTAAATATAAACATATAATAAAACAAACAACTAAATTATGCTGTAACATTAGTTAAATGCTATTAATAGCAATTGTTTTATTCTACTTATATTTAATCCGCAGTTAAATTATTTCTATTTCCCAATATCACTTTAAAGGCCAATCTTACAAAATATAGATTGATGCCGGTAAAAAAAAAATTAAATAATAAGAACAGTTTGGAAGTATAACAGCAAATAGTTAATCTTATATTGATTTCATGAAGTGCTAACATAAAAGGCTAAACTAAAACAACAAATACTATTTGTCAGCAACGAATGCATAAAAGAAGTCTGTTTATATACTAGTTGTAGAAAGTTATTTTAAAACTTTCTACATCAAACCTAACTCGTCATGTCAATCAGAAATATATATTATACAACGTATATGTTTTGTATTAAAAATAAAAAAGGATTCCATGAACTTTTTTCATTGCAATATGAATGTTTATAGAATAAAACTAAAATCGAATATTTTTTCCACGCAGTACTTCAAAATCGATCTATTTTTTCAGTATAAAATATATTGCATACTATTCATAAATATACAACAGAATATATTAAAATTAGTAGAATCGGATTATGTAGCAAACCGATGTTTTAAGTAGTTATTAATCAGTAAGTAAAGTATTTTCAAAGTATTCACAATAAACACTTTGACAAGAATTCAAAAACTCAAATGGGCACATTACTTTTTAGCAATGAGAATAAATGCTATTTTATAAGAATAAACTCTTATAACATTTTTAAAAATTAATTTAAAAGCATACATTTATGACTATGACTATGACACTGTGAAAAAGTTTCGAAGCACTGGTTCAGTTTTAAATAAAGTGCGTTGAGGGCGACCTCAAAAGTTTTCTGCAAGAGAAAAGCATCAAATTAGGAGAATCGTTGAACACAGTCCAACATCCTCGTCCTCCTCCTTAGCATCAGAGATAGCAACAACTTCCAACACAAACTTCTGTCTCCAGACGGTAAGAAATGTAATACACGCTTTTAATTATTATGGGAGAGTTCAAAGAAAAAAAAACATTTATCAGTGAGGTAATTCGGATTAAAATACTTGAGTTTACCAAAATTCACTTAAATGAGTTGATTGAATTTTGGAAAACAATAATTTTTTCCGATGAGAGTAAATTTAATATTTTCGGATCTGATGGTCGCAAATACGTGAGGAGGAAACCAAACATCGAGTTTCAGCCGAAAAATGTCCAACAGTGAATTACGATGGTGGAAGTGTCCTAGTCTGGGGCTGTTAAAAATGTCTTCGAATGGGATTGGAAATTTGAGGTTCATTGAGGGGGTTATGAATGCTGAGAAGCATGTCGACAATTTGAGGCATAACTTGAAGAGCAATGCTGAAAATTGGGAATTCAGGATACAATCGCGTGCTAGCAAGATAACGACCCTACACATACCGCAAATAAAAACATAGAATGGATGCGGTACAATGTTATAAGACAGCTTAACAAAATATTAAGAATTTTGCATAGCGCAAAAGCAGAAGGGTGTACGGATGGAATCGGTTCGGATGTTTTTGTTTTAAGCTCGTTAACTCTATAGACAATGATGGAACTGAAGACGCAGTTAGATACTAAATGTTCCCTGATCTGGCTGAAGTAGAAGCCACTGAGGAAGAAAACGGAAGGTACTGAAGCCCCGTTGAGGAAGGACTGGGGATGAAGAAATAAGCGGGGAGCGGAGGGAGTTACCTAGGTGACACCCTCACCCCCAAATTACCCTCATCCCTGATCTACTACCGCCCCCAAACAAAACTTTTTAGTTTCTTTGAACCGAGGCGTCTCTCTCATTGTCTCATTGCCTGCTTTTTCGTCAATCCCTCTAGCCTCCTGTCAATATTAATTCACAATTTTAAAATAAAAAATTAGGAATTTCATAGTTTTAATTATGAAACAATATCAAGAAATTATGAAAATTGATATTTATCTCGATCGAACCAGAAAAAAACGGACTGAAGGGATTATATTGATCGGCCTGACTCAATAATTTACTTTCTTGCTCGAAAAAATAAATTGAAACAGTGATAAAATACAATTAAAACCATTTAAAAAAATGGTAATTGAAGGTAGAACGTAGGCACAGGTTAGCTGGATGTGTCTACTGAGGTTTACCATAGGGTGAGGTCTCTCTGTATCACCTTAGGCCGAGAGCCTAAATAATTTGTATTGTCTCTATTTCGTCAAGTATTTAAAGCTGAAAATTAAGATTACTTGAATTACATGATCAGAAAATTGAAAGAAAGTTCCATGAAGCAAGACTGGGAATCGAAACGAACAAGCCCGAATATTTGTGAGAAGTTGTAAGTCTGGGACTTATATCCGATAAGCAAGGAAGCAGCCATGATAAAATTAAAGGAATAATTAATATGGGAAAAGAAATCACAGGATATCTAAACTCATTACTTGGGACAATAACTTCGCCACAGAAACGAGGAAAAAATACCTGACCAATATACACAAAAAAGATAACATAAGTTAAAAATTGGCTTTTTTGAATAAGCCTTCTGTAGCAATTTTATTAGTTGAAGCTTTCTAATTCAGGGCGACAACTCTGATATTCCATTTCCAACATCTTCTTTTTTTTAAAGAAGTCATATTTTGAGTTATATCATGTTTGAACTTGAAGTTTTTTGGGACTAATGACATAAGTTAAAATAAAAAAAGTGTCAACCTTTTAAAAATTGTCTAATGTTAATAAATTTTTCAGTTAATAAGGATTTCAGTAACTTCATTACAATTGGAATTCTTTGCTCTACCAATACGCAATTTTTATTTTTTTAAATTACATGGAACTTTCAAATACCTTTATTGAAGAATTAGGTTTTTTGAGTTATGGCATTGTTCTTTTGCAGGAGCGTTAGTTGAAACTGCAATAATACTTGGGACAGAACCATGGTATATCAATAGTGGAAACCGTAGTAAGCCTCTATTAGCTGAAATAGATTTCCTAAGACGGAATTGCGGAAAGTCCAGATTAGAGGGAAGTAAAAACGGAACAATAAGAAACATGACAATAAAGGACACATATGTGAACAAATTCAGCAGAAACAGCTCTCGAGTTTTGGACGCTCATATGATTGAATAACATAGATGTAATCCAGGAATACTGGAATATGTACCACGAGAAAGAAGGAAAAGAGGACGACCGAGAAAAAGCTGGAGGGACGAGATAGATGAAGCCATGGAATTGAGAGATTTGAAAGAAAACATGTGCTTCGTCTGAGAGAAAAGTAACAGGGGGTTTAGCTAAAACTGGCTTACAATATATTATTTTAGTTTATTGCAACTAACACTAATACAATCCTTTACATCAATAGACCATTTTTTAAACGTTAATAACAAATAAGTGAAAATTTGACAGAGAATTACTTTTATTGATGAGAAGTGGTAATACAATAAAGAATTCATCCGGACTCTCTTTCAATTTCCGTGTGATAGGGTTTAGAAATTAGGCGTTGAAACTAATGAGACATGATGATTTCCTGAATGCATATATTTCAATGGCTTGTCGAATTACTGAAAATAATTAAGGAATTAATGACTAGCTGGACTCATAATGATATTAGGTTTTAATTATTCGGCAGGATGTACATTTTCCTTAAAGAAGGAATTTCAAGTCTTTTCTTCAGAATTCTTGATGAAACCTCGTTAGAGGATCTAAAATAATGAGGAACACGGTAATTGGACAAAAGAAAACTTCACCTCTTCAAAACCAATTACACACTCAGCCTTGATTGCGTTTCCTTCTTTAATTCCCTCGAAACTTTTCACGATTTGATCCTTCAAGCTCGTTAATCAATTCGCCAGGATCCTCTGAGCTACTGAGGAAGATTCATAACATTTTAAGCTTTTAATTTGTTTCTTCAACGGTTAACTGTTTAGTTATCGCTGATTCAAGGCTAAGATAATTGAAGGGATTACACGATCCATCGAAAGCTTGTAAAGCAATACTATGCATGGATGCGGTAGTCATCTGTTGAAACAATAGAAAATCTTAAAAAATGAAAATGGGCCAGTAGTTTCGATTATATGAGCTCATGTTCAAAGATTTGAAGAATTTGATGCGCAGATTCGGAGTTGATGATTAAGAGCAACTAGCGCAAAAAATAATTAAAATTAAAAAAGAATAAATAGTAAAGAGTGAAGACTATGTAGCATATTATTGTTACACTACTTATGTTATAAGTTACTAATAATTTAAACTAGATAGATATGTAGAAAAGCACAACAGTGTTTTCCTTTATTTTCCGCTATCTTATACTTACTTTTTTATTATTATAATAGTATTATTAATTTTAATATCTTACCATTTATTCAAAACTCCTGTAAATAATAAATTTATTATAATATATGATACTGTTTCCCTTCTAAAAACTTAATTAAGCTAATTTTAATCTTAACATTGAATTAAGATGACATTATTCTGGTCCAAAAGCGCCCTCAAGACGGCTAATGGTCTAAGCGTCCCTCGAGAAATCATGGCAAGAAATTAGGGAGGTTGAGGTTTAATAAAGACATAAAGCATAATTTTACGAGCAGGGCACACACACGTGGTATCCCGTGATCAGAGCAGGTCACGTGACTAACTGGTATTAATAAAGCCAGGTCACGTGGACACCTTATCGGTGTCCCTGCCCGGAAAAAAGAATTTCACGGTTTAGGCGAATTCGGTGATTTCAACTACATTTAGTTCTCTCATAATGCAAGGGAGTGAAGAGTTTTTGAAGATTTAATAAAATTTGTTGGATAATTCAATGATTCTTGACACTACATTTCTCTCTTCTTTGTTCCTAACATTTACACCCTTGTAAAATCTTATCCTTATGGATAATAATGTATTAAAAAAAATTAACATTAAGACTTACTGCTCCAACCACAATACTTTATTTATTTTAAAGTCATAAGGATCATTTAAAAAATATTAATTTTTTTTATTGTTGTATTGTGACCTGTATAAAAACTGTTCATAGCTGTTTAAAAAGTATTTAATCTTATAAAAATCATACACACATATATATATATATATATATATATATATATATATATATATATATATATATATATATATAAATATTTGTTTTTACCTATCTTGACTGTTAAGGATATTGTATGTTATGGTTCTTGAGTTCCAGTCAGTTCTTAAATCCCTTTTGGCGACGTTTCGATACTATGTTAGTCTCAAACTCATGCCCTAACAGTGAAAAAATGAGAAGCCTATGTATAATGAGCCCTAAAAATGAAAAAATTTTTTATATTTATTGCAATTTAATTCAGTAAAAAAATATATATCTACTATACTACTCCATATATAATGGCAAACTCCATTAAAAATAAACAAGTAATCCATCATGGCCAATTAAATCATTAGAACATTGAAATTGTTTTCCTTTCTCTTTCATTTCCCTTTATGATTTTGATTTCTTTTTTTTTTTTTATAGATTAATATTTCCTAATATATTTTTGAATATAAAATCAGCTGGATTATAATTTGAAAACACCATTAAACATTTTTTTCTATCACTTGAACTTTCTTTGACTTATAGGGACTTGAGAACTTACTGTAAGAGCAAGGAAGGTGCATCGCTGCGGAGAGGATGATGATGCTAAATACGTAATGAGGAGCTCAGGTTTCCAAAAGGAATCAAGTTGGCTCTGTTGACTGACCTCTGTCAGCTCCAATCTTCAAGCATCAGCTGACAGTACTCAAATCGTTTAAGATGTGTTATAACAAAATCATTATAATAAACACAAACATAAAGAAAACATTAAAATGATGCCTGATTTGGCGATAGGTCGGTTTCCCATCATTTTAGAGTCTTGAAGCTTTGCTGTTAGGAATTTTTCAATTTTTATAATTTATGCATCTTTTGAGTTTTTTTCACTTCTTATTAATATCAATTAGTTATAATTCAGAAACTTAATTTTGGTATTAAGCACAAAACTTACAGTAAATCGGCTCTGGAATTTAATAGAATAAAAATCTTGAACGAAGGATAAAATTAATTTACTGAAAATCAAATATAAATACACTTTTATATTATTTATTGTTTTTTTTTTTTTTGTTCAGGAGTTCCAAACTTTCATAGTACTAATTTTCTCAAAGCGAATATTAGTCACGACTTTTAATCCAGAAGAAAAACCATTAATTCTTACGTATTGTGTAAATTACACATTGTACCTATATAATTTTAAACAATACATTTGTAAAATCTGGATTCAACTTACCCAACCCAAGCTGTGGAGGAAATCTCGGCATAATAAATGTCACAGTTAGACAAATCATGGATGATTAAATTCACTTATACTTACTTGAAGTAGTATCTATAGTATACCATAAAATATTCACTAAACTTTTAGTAATGGTAAATAATTTATTGGAATAGTAATGTTCATTAATTGGCTCATCGTTAATTTAGCAATGAGCCAATTAAGTAAAGAACAACCATGATGAATGCTGCCATACATTAATAAAAATTGATATTTGAAATCGCTAATAAATGTGAGTATTCCAAAATGATTAATACATTTCAAACAACTAACAGGTTTGGTTAAATCTGAGTCCCAATATCTTATTAATATATTTAAAAAACTGTATTTTTACAGGACTTGGCATGATTAAAGTTTTCAGAGCAAACGAAAACTGACCAGAACAATGACATAAATTCTATAATCGTTCAATGATCATAATATCTATTTAAAAATGGAGGTTAGGACACTAACAGTTCAAAGAAATATAAAACAATAAGCTTCGTCTTAAAGAAGACAGTTATATAACATAATATGGTATATTTTTCAACGAAATGGTAGAGGGAAAGTAAGTTTGCAATGTTCTCTGTAAATCTAAACAAGGGACTGGTAGATTTTGGTATCATAAATTCTAACCACTGGTGTTGCACAAATGGGAGGAAGTATATGAGTTGAGAAAGTGTTGTAAAACTGTTATGAATCTGCTAGAATTATAAACATCGGGGGCAGAAATCTGGTGACCAAAATATCAAAAGTTAAGATTTATAAGGCTGTTTGTTATGGCCCAGGAACACACCCAGAACTGAGTACCAACTCCCCAAAGTGGAGCGAATAGTGTTATGCCGAATTTATTGGTGTGTATAATGAAAGTATGAATGTAGCTAGATAAGTAACCGGGAGCTTTACTGTCTTCTACTTCATTAAGCTATGGGGGCTTCTATGGGCAATACCTTTTCTCAAACATCTCGTCGGAGCGGTCGACGATTTGTCCTCTAAGAGGATTCTCATCGAACAACATGTGTTTCTAACCATGGCATACTATGATGATAATAACTTCGTTGAATATTCTTTTCAAATGAACAAGAGTAAGCGGTATTGTTTTATTTTCATTCGGAGGATGAAACACATTTGTAAAAAGGCCACAACTATACCCAAACGTTAAAATACTTTACCAAGTTTCAAAGTTTAAAAAAATATCCGCTACTAATGGCACATCGTCATCATCATCACATGGTCCAAGGAGGACATTGGCTTCCTCGACAATTTTAATCCACTTTGAACGATCTTCCGCTGCTCTTCTCCATGCTCTCACCCTCAGGAGCCTAAGGTCAGCTTCCACATCGTCCAGCCATCGCATTCTAGGCCTGCCTCTTCCTCTTTTTCCATCCGGACGTCCCTCCATGATCAGCTTTGGGAGCGTTTTTGTTTGACCATTCAGTGAACGTGCCCCGACCTTCTTAATCTAGGTTTTTTGTTACAAGAAACTATATCAGGTTCCCCATATAGGTTAATTGATTCTACTAATGATATTTTTCTGTATCCTTTCGGGTACAGTACAAACATAGTGAGTATGCAGTACTGCCATATTTGATAAAGTTTCTTCTTTTTCCCCTTATAAATTTATATTTCCTAAAATGACATTCGTAGATAAAATCATCTGAATTATAATTTGAACTCGATAAAATATTATTTCTATAACGTGATCTTTCTTTGACCTCGAGCGACTTGAGAACTTTCCCACAACATTCCCACATGCTTTATTTGCATTTTCCCAACGGATTATGCATCATAGAGATCCAATATATTTTCTCAATTTTTTTAATGGTATATTCAGGAATTATAACATTGTATTTAGGTCCATATAGAAAATTTAATTTTTCTTCTAAGTAAGTTATATATTTCTTCCACACGTATATTGGGGAGGTTGTTAGCAAGTTTGCAATCTTGTTATATGATCGAACGAGTGACGTCGAAAACAATGAAAGAAGGAATGGAGTGATAACGACGATAAATGTGATTTATTCTTACTGTTCTATTAAAAGTGGTCGATAGTAACAATGAGGCTTATGAACCAAAAGGATGGATGTCGATAATTCAAATCTGCAAAATCAAATAACGCAATCCTCCCACCTAAGTCTCAGTTTAACACTTCCCATTTAGCACAGCGCTTATTAAAGTTTTAGGAATACGTGCGTTACTAAGCAAATTATTTATCGATATTATGAAGAATTTCAAAAATCATGTAGCTTTTTGTAGCCACACAATTTGACAGTATCACTCGTCTGCATAAATCTATATCAGATTATACCAAGAATGGCCTATACTGTTGAAGACAGTTGTATATCATGATCTCATAAGCGAAAGTTGTATATTATGGGAAACATCATTATCAGTACTGATTAGCAAGATGCTTCGACGTTGCAAGAGTTGTAAAGCCATCCGATGATGATTAGTGAGATGCCGTTTATGAAATAAGTATTTATGCATAACACTTTTCCCGACATGACTGAAAGAAAGGCTTGTTATAAGAGGATACAATGGCAGTATTGCGTTGCACGAGCCGACAAAGAGAAGCGGTATTTGCAAAGAGCGAACGCCTTGTATAGGAAGCTCGCTAATTATGCAAACGAGAAACGTTGCTCATGAAGATAAAGGAGAGAGGCATAGAGAGGACACATGGCCTCGCTGGTATCTTTATTAGAAATTTTCCGCCCCTGAGGATGTCACCGCTGACCTGACTGCTCCCGATCTGACATCTAATTGGCCATCGGTTCTGACTCATCGTCGCCATGGCAACACCCTCCTCCCCAGCCGCTTCTAGGGGCCTTTACCGCCGCTTTTTACCTCAATTAATGTTTTAATACCTGTACAGGTGTTTCGGAACCTGAAGCTATCAAACTCGATATAAAAGTCGAGAAGCCTCCCTCTTTTCTGTCTCCTGATGATTATGGGGATCGGATATCCTTCAATTCAGAACCCCCAATGTTTTTTCAGACCCTCATACTTGCTTCAGGGCATTATATGAACCGATTGCGTACCCGAAAGTATCAGTGATACGGGTATATCTCCTTCCAAAATTAAAGGGAAAAAAGGTTCTGTTCTGGAGGTTTTCACTTCGAGTTGAGTAACAACAAGTTTCATTTTTAATATTTTCCAAAAATACATGTTATCGTGTGCTATAGTATGGAAAACAGAATGTAATTATATGTAATGAATAGATTTGGGTAGTAATTTCATCAAGATATAAAAGTTTCAACTAATATTTCTAAGTATATTTGATATGAAACTTTCATTTCTAGATGGAATGATTACTGAAGTATGGAAAATGCCATTATTACATTCTCTTTTCTCCTATGCTAAATCTCCTGAGCATTTTTTTTTTTTTTTTAATTTTAAAAGAGAATCGAATGAAAAGTTAAAACTTGTTTTTACTCCAATCAAGGGACAACCTGCGGAATAATTACCAAAAAAAAATTTATGTATTTAAATAAGGATCTTTTAACCCTTAAAGTGAGGGCGATGCGGTCCAGAGAGACGGAGCGCTATAAGCGATTACCGGAATACTTTTTACTCGTGCAAGTTCTATTCCATGAAAATTTCAAGGGGCGACTTTAAAAGATTATAGTGATTGTTTGGCACCAGGTTGGATAATAATTTATACAGTTAGACGTAATAATTTAATCATAGTTTCAAATAATTATCACATGAAAAACCGAAACAAATGAACAGCTCAGAAATATGTATATAGACCCTGTTGATGACTTTCATATTTGCTTATATGCGTTCATAGCACTTTAAGGGTTATAAGTTAAATTAAATAGCAATTAGAAACAAATAAATAAATAAAAAATCAATGATATTGTAGCGATTGTGATAACTTGTGAATTCCAATCAAACCACCACAAAAAAGAATATATGTATATTCTCCACTTTTTGGATGTGATGAGTAGTCTTACCCTTAATTAGGGGAAGACCTGGAGATTGTGCGTGACCTAGGACAAATTACCTCCCTGCACAACCGTTGTCCTTACATTGGTCATTGCAGTCTCTATCACGTACTGAATCCAAGATACTTAAGTGCGTACTGGGGTTGTAATGGTAAATGATTTTTTCTTTCAGTTATGTAAATTAGGAGTGTCTTTCTTAAAATTTAGTCGCCCTTAGTTTATGGTCAATACTTATAGTTATACTTCTCCAGCGCGAACATCTACAAGGACATAAATATCAAATAAGTCGAATTCAGAAAACAACAAATTAGCAATACTGTTTCCCTGGAATTGGACATTCGCCTTATCTTGACAGTGAGGGGAGGCTAGACCAATTAGATTCCAGTTTGTCCAGAAATTTCGAATTCATTGGAAGGGACTAGAGGGGGAGTTGCTGAAGTAATTGGTGTAGCCACTGGCCGAGTAGAATAACAATTGAATAAAGTTGATCAAGATATGTTATCAGCTCTCTTGGGTTGCACCTCATCTGACCTTTCGATGCCGTCAATAACGTGACATATACTGCTCGGAGGGAGAACAAATTTTTAGAAATATGGAGGAACGTTCCCAATCTCTGTCTGTTCACCACAATCCCTTTTCAAATTTACCATATACATACATTACAATCATAATTGAGGAGTTGCCTGTGAACTAGTAGCTAGCATGACATCCAACTATGCCCGATTTCGAGGGTTTTGAACCTGACAGGAGGCCTTAAGATTTTTTAAAGAAAGAAAAAATTCATGGTTATGCCATCCTTCGAAGGGACGTAACATGAGGGTCCCAAGCCTCTGAGGTATAAGTTGCTCATTGTAATTAACATCCATTATTGTAGTTATACCTGAGATAGGCAAATTTAAGACTCCCACTGTAGCAGCGTCCAATTAGCCATAGAAGCATTAAATGATAAAGTTTCTTTAAATAAGAAAACATAATAGAGGAGCAGGGTACCGGTTCAAATCCAGTTATTGCATATAAATTATTTATTCTGTTAACAGCCCTAGTTAGAACCTGTGGGAACCGCAGACAGTCCTAGGGCTCGCCCAGCCTTTATACTGGGCTACTCTTAATTGGTGGGGGACTTTGGTGGTTGAGCATGATCTCTACCAAATCAACTCCCTGAACCACCGTTTTCCAAGAAAGAATGCGAACTGAACCCAAGCCTCTACATAAGTTGGCTCTCTTCTATACCATTTACTTCACGGCTTGTAATGGTGCACGCTTTTTTATAGGTTATTTATCATAAAGCCTCTTTTTTGGCTGCTACTAGCTGGTGATCATTATGTTTACATAGGAGTTTATAAATCCAAAAAATATATATTGTAGTGGAAGGGATTTGCTTTCTTTCTTTTTTTTTTTTATAAAAAAGAAATAAGTTTCACTCTTACACTTTTGACCATAAAGTATGACGAAACCAAGGCGCTCCTGTTCATCACGATCCCGTACCTTCTAGCTGGCGGTACCGACCAAACCAATTAGTAATCCTCTCTTTTCCGGACGATCACCTACTCCAGATCCGTTCTGAGATGTCGGTTTTCAATTGAAGCTGCAGGCTTAGATATATCAACCTGCTTACTCTGTATCGGGGAAGGCACGGTAATCCATGTGTCTACAGAGCTTAGTTATTTAGCATTTCTTTAGAAGATGTAATATGTAAAGTAAGCTATCCTTAGTAGAATGATATATGCTATCAAGGATTTTTTTGTGTAGATCTATAAAAGAGGAATATTCCGACATGCATTGTTTCGTTTTATCTCAAAGATATCTCAAATGAATCGCCTTCGATGAAACCTCCAAGGCGGTTATTCTTTTTCCTACACTTCCGACAATTGTAGTAATATTTCAAACAATTTACAAAAAACCTTGAGAAATTATATACCTAAACCTTCCTCGTGAATCACTCTATCTATTGGTGAAATCCGTCCAGTAGTTATTGAGTTTATCGCGAACAGACAGACAGACGCGGCTAAAGTTTTATAATATGTATAGATTGTGACCATTTTTGAAATATCGGAACTATTCGCGCTTCGTTTTGAGCGCCTCGTATATATTTATTGTATTAAGTATTAATTAATATTTTATCTTCAATTTATAATGTTAATCATTTAATATAATTATTTAATAATATAATATAATTATTTAATTATAATAATTTTAAACCTGATTTTTTACTGAAAAAGTCAATAACAAGATACAGTCCATACCAGCTGGATTATAATAGAAAGGACTAATCCCGAACAATATCTGTAAAATTTCAGAAATAAATATTATCATCATTAAACAAACAAAAAAAAAACAAATCGCCTCCATTTTTATTTATTTTTATAAATATATTTTTTTTATTTTTATAATTTTTATATTTTGTGTATTATAAAATAAAACGTCGGTTTAGGCCTTATCCCATGAGTGATTAAGTAGTACAATTACTTTAAGTAATTTCACTCTAGTTAAGCCCATTACAAGACTTTTTCTAAGTACACCGATTCCTGACAGGTAACCACTCCTAACCCGGCAGGTAATTCGGTTAAAGGTTCAACAGTGAATTAAGACAGAGACAAGCGGATCCGTTTAATTGGTTTAGCTGGACTGGGAGCAGAGGGCGCGAGCGCAAGATTTCCTTTTGTCTGGAGGATCCTGTTCATGGCTCGGTGCCGCAGGTAATCGAATCCTTGTTAGAGGAGCGAGGCGTCGAGGTTGGTGCAAGGTATCGAACAAGCGGCGCAGAGTGTCACTCAAATCGAGGCTAATTTACAAATCTCCACAGCTCTCTCGTTTGTCATTACGTCTTTTAATTTACGCAAATGCCGACAAACGTTATCTCCACCTTTCAAGGATTTCTCGCCTTCTCTATTTATGTCAAGCAGGAATCCAATTCTTCTTTATTTCATACGGATTCATGTGATTTAAAATCAAGTGAAGGACTTAAAAAATGGAAAATTCTTCGGCTCTATATTTGGTACTAAAAACTATCTTAAGTATCTTAAAATGAAAGAATGTGGACCACTATAATCCTTGAAGAACACAGTAGAGACTGCTCTGTTTCTTAGCGTTTGTGCTATGTCAACCACCAGGTCCTTCCCTATTTAAGAAAAAAACACACATTACTTAACGGAATAACTCAATTGTTATCGAAATATAAAAAACTGTTCTACAAATAGTTTAAAATTAAGCAAACATTAATCCTTTTAAGAGTGTGAAACACAAGCATCTGGCGTTTCACAAATCGGCCACTCAGGTTATCTGAGGTTAAGTGTAGCAATATAACCTGTAAAAATACCTGTACCACTACAACCCATGAAGGATGTTGAATTCAGTTCGCGGTAGGGACTGTACTGTTTCTTGGACAACGGCTGTGCATCGAGGTGATTTGTCCTAGATCACGCTCACCCGCCATATTTTCCTCCCTATTTTGGGTGCTCACTAATATAGAGGCAGGGTGAGCCCCAGGAGAGTCCTAGATACCTAGATGCACAAATAGGTGCTTGAAAAAGGCAAATATAAACGAAGACCGTGATACACTAGGATACACTTTGAAATATTATAACCATAATTAAGGTTTGTCCATTATATCAAAGTGGTCAATTTTCTAAACATCATGGTTAATTTAGAATTTTAGAAAGACTACTTAAATTTAATTTAATGTTCAACTTGTCTCGCATCCCCCTGACATGTCCTCACGCCCCCCAGGTTGGGCACTGCTGCTCTAGGGGATCAGCAGATCCTACAGGGTTTATATATAGTTGTTAATAGATTAAATAATTCATCTGACACAAGTGAATTAAAGTTAGCATTGCAACAATACACATTGAAATATCTTGCTCCGATATGTAAATATAATAAGGTAATTTATTTAGAAATTAAAGTACATATACTTGTAAAAGTTTCATGAAGTAAACTAACAATAATTTTCAACAAATCAATCGATAAATAGATCATTAATAAATAATCATCGGATTTTATTATGAGGGAAGTTTATTGTTAAGCTTAATTCTTCATTTAAATGGTGAATTAAATATGAAATTATGAATATACCTTATTATCAAGGAGAAAATAAGATTTTACTGCTTATTAAAACATCGTATTCGTACAGGAACAGAATATGCTGATATTCCACTGATCTATTTTTTATAAACTTTCTCCGTTTAGGAAGTTTATTTCATAGAACTTTTATTCATTTATTTATTATTCAATTTGTATAATATTTTTTAATTCTACCATGTCATTTCATAACGTTTTTTTATTCCTCTTAACAATAAAGATTTTTAGTACCAAAGCCGTCTATTCTATGTAAAAGATAAGATATATTCTAAAACATAGACACCCATAAAAACTGACAAGAACTATCGAGAATATCTAACCAAATATAAAAAGCCTTAACTTTAAACATTAAAAAAAATAAATCAGATATAGCAATATTCCTAGATTATAGGAATATTAGTTTTTTTTATTTCTTTGTTATATTTAGGACTAGTAATCAGCTAATGAATGTATTTCAGTTATTTCACGAATAAATATAAATTTCACTGTTAAATAGATTATAATATGAAAATTAGATAATAATAATAAATATATTCATTTCTAAGGGAATAGAAAAAAAATACATGAAGTGTTTAAACAAAAAAATAATAGAAATATTATAAAAAGAAACTCTAACCCATTAAGGTTTTACAGAACAGACAATAAGGACGTAAAAGCAAAGAGAGAGAGAGAGAGATAAAAAGGGTTTGTGAAAGAGGGAAAAATAAAGTCTTACTAAAAGCGCCTCAATTAAAATTGTACAGAGGTAGAAACATTTTATTATTTTAACATTTAATTACTTCTCAGTACTAAAAACGGAGTACAATAATAAAACAAGAAATAGTCAATTTAAGCACTTTAACTGAGGCAAAGAGTATAAAACAAGTGCATATCTTTGATTTAAATATTTTGTACATATTTAGAGATAATTTCAAACAATAATGTTTTAATATGAAATTTTTTGTTTTTCGAAATAAATCAGACCATTAACAATGTTCAAATGGTGTTTGTGATATAGCGTATCGCCATGGTGCCTTTCTTATCACCCGTCTCTTTTCAGTATTTTTGTCTATTAAATTTAACAATGAATTTTGATTATTTAATTTTGTTATTGTTTAAACTAAAACATAGATAGAATGAACATTGCAACACTTTGGGAATTTATATATTACGAAGAAGCTGTGAAACAAGTCCAGAAGTCTGGAATAATTTCCAAAGATCAAATTATTCGAAAAAGTTCATTAAATGGTTTCTGAAAAGAATATAAAGCGGAAATGTTTTCTTCAAAAGTGTAGGGAAAATATTTCTATAAGAAAAGCAACGTGGCTACAATGGTCTAGAATCAAAATTTTACTATTACATATTATATATTTTAATTTCATTGATTTAACAATTAGGTAGGTACAATTAGAATCAGAATTATCAGTTTCCAGATTATGAAAAATAGTGGACAATAGCTCATGTCGAACTGTTAAATCACAAGTCACCCGAATGCAATTGATGATGATATATTGATAATACCAATAAATAATTGCAAAATAGTTTCCTCCTTGGACTTAAATCGCTCTTATATTACCTGGGTCCGAATCCTGCCAAGGAGCGGACTTTTATTTAATTTTTTTAGCAGCCAGAGATGGATTCTGTGGGATATAGGACCCGCCTGAGGCTGTCTCTATGGAGTGGGTACCCAAAATACTTCCCTGGTTAACCATTGTCCAAGAGACAGAACATTCTCTACCACGAACTAAACCAAAAATCCTTCATAAGCTGTTGTGGTACAAGTTTTTTTTTGTCTTGAATTATGTCCATTTCATTCCAGCTAAAAAAAAAAAAAAGAAAAGGAATTAATAGGAATTTCATCATAAAAGTGATATTATTTTTGCGAAAACTGGATAAATTGAAACTAAAATTATTTTAATTTTTTTTATACTATATCATTATTTGCAATTTTACTAACATGTTTTCTTTTACACTGTTTTATAATTTTCATTATGTATGTTATATTATCCCATAAAGTTCTTTCAATTCTTATTATTTCTTACCAGTTATTTTATAATTTATCTTACTCTCTTTATTTCCATATATTCTTATCATTTCTGTTTATATAAACAGTTATTATTCCTCGGCAATGCGATGTTTTATATACTCATTTTCTGTTTCTATTTCTCAGCCCTGAAGATGGCCTCAAGAGATTCTTATTTGGTGTAATCATTGACTGCACCCCCTGACCATTACAATCGACTATTAGAAAAATCTAAGTATGTTTTAGCAAAATATTGTAAAAAATTAACAAAATAAAATAACATACAAATATAAATTCATAAACATGTCAGTAACAAACCCTGATATCGAGTAGCCCAGGCGTGCTGTCGTTCCGACTCTCTTTGTCACTGCCAGTAGAGTAGAGTCTACACGCAATCCCTATATTAATGCCGACACAACCATAACGCATTAGTTTCCTGCGACAGTATTAATTTTTCTTGTCCCTTAGTGTGTGTGAGAGCTATGGCCAGTCTACGATGTGTCTCACTACTCTATAACCAACAGATCTGAAATACACAATCCTTAATATATTAATCCTTAATAATATATATATATATATATATATATATATATATATATATATATATATATATATATATATATATATATATATCGTTCCTTCAAAAGAACAACGAAATAACTCAGCAATTGGCATTTTTTAGTTAGGCCTAAAATAGGGATCGTATTTATTGGTTGAAGCTTTTCAATACAGACAGAATAGTCATATCTGATATTCCATTTTCATCATATGATAGGATTAGTTTTTCTTAATAAAATCATCGTTTGAGGTTGTATCTTGGTTGAATGAAAAAGTTTCAAGCTTTTAAAAGATTTTTAATCTATACATATTGTTACGGGCGCCGGCAGAAAGGCGGAAGCGGGGGATTAGCGGCTTAACTCCGTCAGCGGGAGACGTTTAAATAGGATTAGGACGGTTCTAGATCGTCTTCTTTTGTCGGCAAAGGATTAAGAATATTCCAGAATTATCTGGCCCCTTCGAGTTCTAGAATGTTCGGCTTTGCCTATAAAAAGACTTCCGTCACCTCGAGTCAGTCAGTCTTAGCCTGAGAGTAGACCAGTGAAGATCTGTGATAAGTGTGATAAGTGAGTGTCAGTGTGATAAACTGTTCAGTGTTGAACCGGCCAGTGTAATAAGTGTATCAGTGGACTGTCTCGCGAGTGTAAAACTATTTCTGTTTGTTACTGTGTGTCAGTTTGTGATACTTGAGGAATCTTACGGTCGGTGGACTAGTGAACTGTAAGTGTTAATTATTAGTTATAAATTGTAGTGTAATATATTCATAGAAACTATTGTAACTAGTTAAGCTATCTAGAATTAGTAATATCTAATATTATTGTACTAATTAAATAGGAGTTAGGCCTAGATTATAATATTTAGAATATTGTCATTATAAATTTATATTAGTTTAATAATTTAATTGTTAATAGTTTACTTGTATCCTTTTTATCATTTTGTTAATAAATATTAGTATCTTTAATTAAGGAATTGTTTAATTCATTTTAATACCCAGTAGCCCGTAACAAATTGGTGTCAGAAGTGGGATAATTGTGTAACTGCTATTATTTTGCATTTGGTCTTGTATTTTGTAATTATTGGGCTACTGTATGAAGAATGGCTTCTAAAAGTGTTAAGTTAATTGATTTAAAAGTTGCGGATTTGAAACGTGAATTGGAGGAACGTGATCTTGATTGTTCCGGAACTAAAAGTGTATTGCAAGAGCGCTTGCGTCAATTTTTTGTAGATTTAGGGGAAAATCCAGATGACGTTCTGTTTGAAACTGATTAAAGCAAGTTGTCTGCAACTTTATGCAATGTAGATAATAAGCTAGGTAATTTACAAAATGAGTTAAGCAATGTAGAAAATAAACTAGGTAATGAATTAAGCAATATAGAAAATAGGTTAGGTAATGAATTAGGCACTGTAAAAAATGAGTTAAGCAATGTTAAAAATGAGCTAGGTAATGAATTAGGGACTGTGAAAAGTGATTTATTGGATACATTAGAGTCTAAGTTAGGCATATTAGAGACTAAGTTAATGGAAAATGTTGAGAATAAGTTAGCTAATGTAGATAATAAGTTAGCCGATGTAAATAATGAAGTAGCTAATTTTGGTAATAAGTTAGCCGATGTAAAGAATAAAGTGGCTAATGTAGAATCTAGGTTAGGGGAAGAACTGAATTCAATTAAAGACGAACTTAGGCTAAGAGTCGAGGCTCTCGAGGGACGTATGAGCAACCCACCAACGATCGCCACCGACCGTTCCACCGATGGCAGCCTTCATAGCACCATTATGCCCGCCAATGCTGGGACGCCACCAAATCACAACACCATTCCAGTATTCGACGGAAAGACGCCGTGGGAGGACTACATGACTCTCTTCGAGACAGCGGCTTCGATCCACGGGTGGTCAAAAGAGACACAAGCTTCAGCGTTGTGCCTGGCCTTGCGTGGAGACGCCTTGGGAGTACTGCAAGGGATGCCCATGACAGAGCGGTCTAACTACGGGGAACTGGTTAGAAGACTGGAGATGCGTTTCGGCCACCGCCACATGGACCAACTATATCGCTCACAGCTGAGAAGCAGGATCCAGAAGACCAACGAAACGCTACAGGAATTTGAAGCAGACATTGCACGGCTGGTGAGGAATGCTTACCCATCGGTCACCGATGATGTCTACGAGAGCCTGGCTGTCGACAAATTCCTGGATGGACTTCGGGACCCCGAGACGCAACAGGCAGTGAAGCTCGCCCGGCCAAAGACTTTGGGAGACGCATTATCTCAGGCCATGGAGTTCGAGGCTGTCAGGCAGTCAGTACGGGGCCATGCGCGAGTTCGAGCAGCTGAAGCGGAGCCTACTGTGGTCCCTAGCCTCGAAGACATAGTGACAAAGGTTTTGGAGGCTCTCAGGACCCGTAAGAAAGAGATACGCTGTTGGAGCTGCGGCCAACTTGGACACCCTAGAAGCAAGTGTCCATCCAAGAAACAAGAAAAGCCACAGGAAAACTAAGTAGGGTTGATGGGAAGGGGCAACTGTCAACCCGTAAAGTCAAAGGCCCCGGGAAGACCATCAGAGTTGCGTCAATAGGAAGCAGAACGAACAGTTTCTACGTAGATGGGATGGTGAACGGGCAGCTGCGAGGTCTGCTACTGGATACCGGCGCAACCATGACTATCTTGAACTTGAAGACAGTTCCGGCTGATAAGATCTTACCAACGACTTGGACATTACGGACTGCCACAGGAGAGCCAGCCAAGGTCTACGGGGAGACAGTTGCCACCTTCATCATCGGGGGTCAACATCTGAAGCACCGCGCTCTCGTGGCAGATATTGATGAAGATGTCATATTGGGCACGGACTTGATGATCGCATACGGGATCAAGCTGGATATGGCGAGAGGGGTGATGACGATGGGAGACGAAGAAGTCATCCTTCGGCAGGGAAAGGACATCCACGCACGAGTGTGCCTACTAGAAGACACCACTTTACCTGCACGGAGCCAAATCATAACGCATGGGACGATCGAAGGACAGCTACCTGAGGGTCAATGTTTGCTAATTGAACCTGGAAGGCAAGAAGAACAGGAGATCGGACGCGGCGTAATGGTTGCAAGGTCTCTCATCAAGGTCGGACGTACCACTCCGATTCGGCTAGTGAACCTGAACAGCTTCCCAGTAACGCTGAACAAGGGAACACCGGTAGGGGAATGTACAACCGCTACCTCAGTGGTTCGTCAGCTGCAACGTCATCCCACCGAGCTGCGAGGACTGCCGGAAGAACTAACAGGATTTGTGGACGAATCATGCCGGGAACTCTCGCCTGAACAGAGCGAGGAAGTGAAAAAGATGATTATCCGATGGCAGGACGTTTTCGAGATCAGCCCAGGATCACGGGGTAGAACGGATATCGTCCAGCACAGGATTGACACCGGGGATGCTAAGCCCATCCGACAGGTCCCGCGGAGGCTGCCGTTAGCCAAACGGGAGGACGCTGAGAAGATCATCAAGGAGATGGCGGCTGATGGTGTCATTGAGCCTTCGAGTAGCCCCTGGATGTCTCCTGTTGTATTGGTGAAGAAGAAGGACGGCACAACGAGATTCTGCGTAGACTACCGCCTTCTGAACAACGTCACCAAGAAAGACAGTTATCCGCTCCCCAGGATTGATGATACGCTGGACACCCTGGAAGGGTGTGATCTTTTCTCTACCTTGGATCTCCGCAGTGGATATTGGCAGGTTGGATTGAAACCTGAAGATAAAGAGAAGACAGCGTTCTCGATTGGGACTGGACTCTGGCAATTTACGGTAATGCCATTCGGACTTTGCAATGCTCCTGCAACATTTGAGAGGCTGATGGAAAGCGTGTTAAGAGGTCTCTCTTGGGAAATTTGCCTGGTATACCTAGATGACATCATTGTGCTGGGAAAGTCCTTCGCTCACCATCTGAACAATCTGGAGAAGGTCTTCGAACGACTGCGTGCAGCGAACCTAAAATTGAACCCGAAGAAGTGTCATCTCTTCCGAAGGCAAGTCAACTACCTGGGGCATGTTGTGTCAGACAACGGAGTTGCCGTTGACCCAGAGAAGATTGCAGCGATCACCGACTGGCCAGTACCTCGAGATAAGCACCAAGTAAGAAGTTTTCTCGGCCTCTGCACCTACTACAGGAGGTACGTGAAAGGATTTGCTAACATTGCAAAACCTCTTACCAGGCTTACCGAGGAAAAACGGACGTTCCTTTGGGATCACGAGTGTCAGGCATCCTTTGAGGAGTTGAAGAAGAAATTGAGTAGTGCTCCTATTCTGAGCTATCCCCGTCCCGAGGGCAAGTTCATACTTGATACAGACGCCAGCAACACCGCTATTGGGAGCGTCCTCTCTCAGCTCCAAGATGGAGAAGAAAGGGTCATTGGATATTTCAGTAAAGCGCTCTCAGCTCCGGAACGCAACTACTGTGTCACAAGGAAGGAGCTTCTGGCAGTGGTCAAATCTATAGAACATTTTCACAAATATCTATACGGCAGAAGATTCCTCCTGAGAACGGACCACGCGGCTCTAATGTGGCTGCTACGATTCAAGTCACCAGAAGGACAAGTGGCGAGGTGGATAGAGCGCCTTCAAGAATATGACTTTGAATCTGCTCATCGTGCTGGAACGAGTCACAGAAATGCGGATGCGCTCTCAAGGAGGCCTTGTGGCGAAGACTGCGGGCATTGTTTTCGACAAGAACAGAAGCAGGCATCAGTGTTGAGGACAACCGTGGTCATGGATAGTTGGCAGGATGCAGAGGTGTCAAAGGAACAGGACGAGGACCCGGACTTGAAGCAAATAAAACAATGGAAACTATCGGGGCAAGGAAGACCAACCTGGCAGGATGTTGCTCCAATGTCGAAGAATGTAAAGACTTACTGGGCCCAATGGGACTCTATTCTAGTGGACAACGGGCTGCTGAAACGGGCATTGGAGAACACGGAAGGAGATCAGCGCAGACTTCAGCTCATCGTTCCGAAGAGTAAAGTGCCCGAAGTACTCAGGGAACTTCATGACGGAGTATCTGGCGGCCACCTTGGAGTTCACCGTACATTGGAAAAGGTACGTGAACGCTTTTACTGGGCAAACCTTAAGGACGATGTGTTGGACTGGTGCAGGCGTTGTGCGACTTGTGCGGCTTCTAACGGACCCATAAGAAGAAAGAAGGCCCCAATGAGGAAGTACAACGTGGGAGCACCGTTTGAGAGAATAGCAATTGACATCGCTGGCCCTTTCCCAGTGACGGATGAAGGTAACCGGTATATTCTCGTGGCCATGGACTACTTTTCCAAGTGGGTGGAAGCGTACGCCCTTCCGAATCAGGAGGCAGTCACGGTTGCGGACGTACTGGTGAAGCAGCTCGTCAGTAGGTTTGGAGTTCCCATGGAACTTCACTCTGACCAGGGACGAAACTTCGAGTCTGCAGTCTTCTCCGGAATGTGCGAAGCACTGGGAATACGGAAGACCAGGACGACACCTCTTCACCCTCAATCCGATGGCATGGTGGAGCGCATGAACAGGACTATGGGTCGATATTTGTCCAAAGTGGTCTCCGACCATCAGCGAGACTGGGATCAGTATCTTCACCTGTTCCTGCTGGCCTACCGCAGTTCAGTCAGTGAAGCAACGGGGCAGACTCCCGCAAATGTGGTGTGCGGCAGAGAACTTCGTTTACCTTGTGATCTGAAATTCGGTTTCAAGCCTGATGAGGAAATTGCCGGAGAGGAGTACGTCTCTGATCTACGGAAGCGACTGGATAATATCCACGAGAAGGTTCGGACAAACATCCAGGGAGCCAGTGACAGAATGAAGGAGCGCTACGACATCAGGGCTGAGAAAGGTGGCTACCAACCTGGAGACTTGGTCTGGCTACATGATCCTCGAAGAAGGCGAGGCTACTCACCTAAACTGCAGAACTCCTGGGACGGCCCGTTTGAGATCGTCAAGAGGATCAACGACGTCGTATATAGGATCAGGAAGCAGCCTAAAGGAAAACCCAAGGTAGTCCATTTCAATAGACTGGCGCCGTACAAAGGAGACCATGGCCCGGCAGAAGACCAGCAGGTTAGGTACCTAAACAACGTGGAGACAAATAATGACCCAGTTGCAAATACTAAGGTACCAGGGTTTCGTGGAGTAACTCAGGTAATCTACAGGGATATCTTCTCGTTACCAGTGGAGTATTCTCTGGCCCATTGCGTTGCCGAAGATCTGAGGACTTCTCGAGGGATTGCAACGGTCTTCAGGAAGAAGTTCGGCGGAACTGAGGAGCTGGAACGCCAAGAACCAAGTGTCGGGCAGGCACTCCACCTGCCGCACGAGGGACGACACCTGTTTTACTTGGTTACCAAGCGGGCCACTGATCAGAAGCCAACATATGACGCACTGCGGCGAAGCCTCGACGACCTTCGGAGTAAGCTTCTGAGACTGCGTGTCACTAAGCTCGCTATTCCGAAGTTGGGCTGTGGATACGACGGCTTGGAGTGGAAGATTGTCAGGGACATTATCGAACAGACATTCGCCAACTCTGGAGTTGCCATATTGGTGTGCACGTTCAACCCCTGGAAAGAAAGTGCGTCTCCATCAGTAGAAGCTCATAAATGCCCGATTTCTCCGGACTTGCTCTGGGGCAGAGCACTTTTAAGGAGGGGGCAGTGTTACGGGCGCCGGCAGAAAGGCGGAAGCGGGGGATTAGCGGCTTAACTCCGTCAGCGGGAGACGTTTAAATAGGATTAGGACGGTTCTAGATCGTCTTCTTTTGTCGGCAAAGGATTAAGAATATTCCAGAATTATCTGGCCCCTTCGAGTTCTAGAATGTTCGGCTTTGCCTATAAAAAGACTTCCGTCACCTCGAGTCAGTCAGTCTTAGCCTGAGAGTAGACCAGTGAAGATCTGTGATAAGTGTGATAAGTGAGTGTCAGTGTGATAAACTGTTCAGTGTTGAACCGGCCAGTGTAATAAGTGTATCAGTGGACTGTCTCGCGAGTGTAAAACTATTTCTGTTTGTTACTGTGTGTCAGTTTGTGATACTTGAGGAATCTTACGGTCGGTGGACTAGTGAACTGTAAGTGTTAATTATTAGTTATAAATTGTAGTGTAATATATTCATAGAAACTATTGTAACTAGTTAAGCTATCTAGAATTAGTAATATCTAATATTATTGTACTAATTAAATAGGAGTTAGGCCTAGATTATAATATTTAGAATATTGTCATTATAAATTTATATTAGTTTAATAATTTAATTGTTAATAGTTTACTTGTATCCTTTTTATCATTTTGTTAATAAATATTAGTATCTTTAATTAAGGAATTGTTTAATTCATTTTAATACCCAGTAGCCCGTAACAATATAAAATACTTTGTCCTGAATGACTGACTGACGGATCAACGTACAGCCTAAACCGTTGATTGTAGAGACCTGATACTTGGAGGATGTGTTCTTTGTATGACGTAGGCATCCGATAAGAAAGGATTTTCCAAAATTCTACCCCTAAGGGGGGAAAAGTTTGTATGCTTCCTCACATGTTTCTTACTCGCAAAATCTACACATTTTCGCTAAACAAAACAAGTCAAGTAACACAGTTTATAGAATTATTCGCTTTGAAGGGAGGCCAGAGTTTACCAGAACTTAACACTCCGCCTCAAACTAATGACCTATAAGACAGTTCAGACCGGCACTCCTTTAAGGGGTGCCTATGTTGAATAATATCTTCTAAAAGGTTCCAATAATTTCAAAACCGTATTCTGAGGCGTATAGTAAGGCACACCTCTCTACAAAGGACGAAATCATGCTTCATCACATGGAAGCATATCAAATTCTTTGATAGCCTCCAACACTGCACGAACCCACTATTCAACGCACTTACACCGACAGGTCGACCTCAGCGCTGGCAAACACATGTACACTAATTACTAACTAATTCCAATCAAAAAGTGAGCCCTCACTCCTACCTCTCTTAAAATGCACCTGGTGCCCTAAAAGAGGTTATTCCATCTATCCTTATTATGTTATTTTCAAGAAAATATTAAAAGCCAAGGGGCTAGGAAAAAATAAAATAAAAATTTTACAGGAGTATATTCAAGTAGGTAAGTAGGACCGCCAAAACTAAAAACACATTGATAAATTACATTTAAAATTAAAAATTACATTGATAACCTACATATGTACTGCTATGTTTCTACTCTTAATTTTATATTTTGAATAATAGATTGATATTTGGAATGCCAGAGTATCATTTATACATCTGGAGTTCTCCTTGGTAGGGTGTGCCTTGGGGTCTCCTCACCTTCTCGGTCGTTCGCCGCTCCCTTCCTTCTTCCTCAGGCTCTGTGTAGCGAGTGTTTTTCTCAGTGGAGTCCTCAACCCCCCCCCCCCTTTTCTTATTTCTCTAGCCTCCTTGACCAAATAGGCCTAATCCTTCTACCTGCGTGACCCACCTCTCACAAGCCAACATTGCTCTTTGTGCAAAACCCGATCACTTTCATGATTGCCGCCTGGCATCACTTTCATGATGCCGACGGTACAGTGCATAGCAGTACATTATTCTAATCCATTCAGTTTTAATTTCTCGCTGCTGCCATACAAGTGAAACCGTTGTGCTAGTAATCCCTTTCAATGAATTCAATAACGTTACATACTAATCCTTTACTGATACGAACAACAATAAACTTCTGTCCGCCCCGTTTGTTCTGGGGAAGGGCATAGGCTACTTTTTACCAACACACCACAGAGGAGAAGTTTATATAAAACTGGAACCTGATTGACAAACAGATCCAGCGGTCAACGCACGCAGAAACCACTGATCTTCGGATCTTGAAATTGGCAGACAGGTTCTTTGCATAGCTTAAATGAGCACTAAGAAAGGAATTTGGACAATTCCACCCCCAATGGCTTCCCCCTAATAATATAATAGAGGCTCTAAGATTGTATGGAATCCGTCAGTTTTGAAGTAAGACATCTGACATTTTGATTGTACGAGTAACTTATAGTTTAAAAAAAAGTTACATATTTTTAAAAATGATCTGTCACGAACCTTAATGTGGCAAACCGAATTACACGCGAGCGAAGCCGTGAGCAAAAGCTAGTGATTAATAAAATAATTTCAATACCATCATAATTACAAAATTGTTTATTTTTCAACTATTTTGGTTTAATTTTGATGGAGCTTTCAAATACCTCTACTGAAAAATTCGTATTTTTGGGTTCTGGCATTGCTCTTTTGAAGGAGCGATATATCAAAAATTTTGTATCATTTGTTAGGATAATTAACTGTTATAAAATAATTTCATATTACCATTCATGAAAATATCAAGGTGAAATGAATTGTAAAATGGTATCGTTGATAATTCGCAGTTAGATATATTGTCATTTTCTTAAAGCATTTCCGAAATGATTTAGGTTTAATTCGAAAACTATTTTCGGTATATTGCATTTTTTTAAAAAGTTAATTCGAAAATTCCTTTTTTCCCATAAAAATAATGCAAAGAACCGAATAATATAATGAATCTAGTACGAGCTTCAAGGGTAAAGGAGTGAGTGTGCATGAAATATTTGGTAGTAGCTTTGTTCCAGTTGTGGTTGTGGATGACAAATGCGAAAAAGTAACATGTTACTGACAGAACCATCAATAAATTATCATAGATTAACATTTATCAGTCTTTACAGAATCTGATTGATTAAATGTATCTATATCTCGTC
Organism: Arma custos; assembly: GCA_037127475.1. Lineage (NCBI taxonomy): Eukaryota > Metazoa > Arthropoda > Insecta > Hemiptera > Pentatomidae > Arma > Arma custos. Next base: position 98,950,734 of record CM073760.1, on the reverse strand, counting down.
GCAGGAAGCAAGCTTGTCTATATCTTGTTCGGTGGTAGCGGGCTGAGTTGCAGTGGTGTGGATCCCGGGTTCAAATCCTGTTGTGATAGGTAATTTATTTAACAGTCAAAGATGGATCCTTTTTATAAAATATTACAAAAATAGGGAACCCAAAATAAGGGAGAAAATCTGGCGGTTGACCTAGGAGAAGTAACCTTCTTGCAGAACCGCTGTCCATGAAACAGTACAATCTCTACCTTGTACTGAACCCCAGACCCTTCACGGGTTGTTGCGGTACAGGTTTTTTTTTTTTTACTCCCAAAATAGGGCGATCTCTGACAAATCACCTCCCTGCACATCCTTTGTCCTACAAACAGAGGTCTCTACCATGTACTGAATCAATGTTTATTTTTAGGTTATTTCGTTACACTTCCCTTCAGTAAACATTAATGAGCGATTTTTAAAATACCTGGTGCTTCAAAAATATATTTCACAATCAAAAAAAGAAAACTCTTAAAGTTGAGGTTTTGGATTTAGCGTTATGGTTAAGCACTTAATCCGAAAACGTAATCACTCTATGTTGCCTTAGTTACGCTAATATTTACTTCCAAACAATAAAGAGGTTAAGATATTTTTCATTAGGGGAGTTAGCTCGTGGTGCGCAAACATGCATCATTAATTTCATCCCTAATTATATTTGAAACTGTTTGCACAACAGTTTTCCTTATTATGACAACAAATGAGCCATAACATCAGACGATTAATTAATTTTAACGTGATATCGATTCCATCGTGATAGGATAAGAGCGTAATTTCCTATCATCCACTTAAACAGTTTATAGTTAAAAAATAAGCAAAGAAACTACTTCTCATTGATTATAAAGAAAAACAATAACAAGTGCTTGGCAAAAGCTCTTTTATTATTTTAGTAATTTAACGGATAAAAGGTCTACAAGTCACAACATTAAGAAGGCTAAAATATCAGATGCGACATTGCATGAAGCTAACAAAACTAAAAATAAACGTTGGGAATATTATATATTTTTATTTTGAAGAGAAAAGATATGTCCAGGCCGGGATTCGAACCCGGGTCATCCAAGTTTCCGTCATGGTTCTCTACCAACTGAGCTATCCTGGTTCGTACCTCGGCCAGACAAATTCATTCTCCTCAATAATCCCATATCAGTGTTCTCGCAATTCGCAATGAGGTAAAATGATAAATTATTGGAATATTGAACTAACTCTTGTTTTTCGACGAGGTGCTTAGGAACGAAAAGAAACTGCGTAACATTTCAAGGCTACTAAATACTTACTTGCTCTAAGTTCTCAATTAATAACAAAAGATTCATATACATGACTAATATAAACCTTTTTGGACTTGAGGAGCAGACTTAGGACTTAGTAGCTCCACTAAGCCACCGAAATCATTCTACTCTTACAACTCAATATTCTTCGTTAAGTCCTCACTGCTCATTACCTTTTTACGAATAAACATCCATAATAATGTTAATGTTCCATTTGTTGCTGATTTGGCCTGAACCCAACATCATCTTTTCATGAGAAATTTAATTCCCCGCTCAAACCCACTAATTTCAAACTTAGTTGCCTCTTCGATACTTGATATTCCTCCAAGACGCCTAAAAGATGGCCTCGTGACCTTTTAAGTTAAATGTACTACCAATAGGTACACTGGACTCTATGTCCTGCTATTGCGTATCACTCATTCTATTTACTTGTTTTTTTTTTATTACTATAATAGAGTTGTAAATTTCAATTAATAATTTTTTTTATATACTTAGGAATAATTATTTTTTGTAATTTATCCTTATGAAACGAATAAGTTACAAAAATACTGAAATGAACGGACTAGTTCGCTTTTATTAAGTAGCTTAACAAAAACCTTTAGTATTGAAAACATAAATAAGACATGAAAAGTCCTACGATCAAAAACAAAAAAGAAAAAATCGGTGAAAATAAATCGTTATGATTATGAATAGTATAAAAAAAATGTAGAATAAATAAATTATATTTTTAAAATTTCGGTTAGAGATAATTTTCCTGAGAAGAAATCCAGAGATACGAAAATAAATAAATAAGAGGTGGTGTTTTCCAGAAACGACGTCTATTTCATTTTGTTCAAAGTAAAGGCCAAGGAGATTTATCCGGGCCTAAGCTATCAACGTCAACAAAATTCGTTTAAATATATTTTTTAGGGAAGGGTGGAGGATAATCATTTCCCTTGCCGGCGAAAAAGCTGACAAGTTTGCTAACCCTATATTAAAAGAAAGTGACTGAATTTAAGCGGAAATGAACTAGGAAAGTTCTCTAATATATTAAAGTATGGCATAACATATAAATTAATATATGGATATATTTATAACAAAAAATATATAACATAATTAATTAATAAGCGAATTAATTAAGATGATTTTACAAATGTAATTAAGAATATTACATAATCCGAAATAAAAAGCGAATGCTTTATTACATATGCCAAACAAAAAAAAAAATAGGAAAACATCTTTCCTTTGAGACAAATACAACAAACCCATAAACTTCGTGATCCTTGAAGCTGAGTGTCAGTTGCTTGAGATATTGACAATTCAATTTTTTTAAAGTATTTTTAGTTTAATTAATAGTTTTTAACTGTTTAAAATAAAAAGTACTTATATTTGATATAATAAATCAATTGATTGTGGGCAATGCTAGAAGGTTCTAGAAGGGCAATTATAACAACAAATAAAATGATTATATATTTATGCATAATTTTGTATAACGTTTTAGATAAAGTACATTACCGCCTAGGTGTGATAACCTTAACCAGTGTACTGTACTACTATTGGGAAATGCTTGTCGTATTTCACGATGTCAGTATTCTCCGGGTCCTCATTAGTTGCTGACCCCGAACGGCCAAAATCCATGGATCTAGTCCAATTTGCCACTACCGTTAAATCAGATTTCACGTCGGTGGGAAGGACACTGGTGAATCAGTGACAAAGGGGCTCGTTCTGAAGCTATGGGCAGCCTGGCATAGGAAACCATGGTTCTCAGTAAACTGAGGTTGGGTCACCCTCTTCAGGCTGACTATTTCTTGGCAAGTTACATCTTAAGATTATACATTACATTCTTTTCTATCTCTGAAGAACTATAATGTGAGCCACAAAGTGGAAAAATAATATTCAAGGTAATTTCTTTTACCTTGAATAAAAATAAAGGAATCACCATACTGATCAGAATAATTGAACATCCCTGTTCAGAACCGTATCATAAAGAGATGAGGAGAAGATAAGTGAGAAATTTCGCAAGAGGAAAGTAGGACTCGTACATGAGGGCGATCGGATCCCGTAGCCTGAGTCACGTATCCGAGTTATCAGCAACTAGCCCCAGGCGACCGATCTTCCGACTCTGGGGTCTCTGTATCTTCCATCATCATTCTCTTCAGGGGATTCTCCTTAGCTCTAACGTATTTAGTTATAACTTAGGAACAACACAATGTGATCAAGTTAAAATGTCAAAATTGGAAGAAATATTATATATTATACCATGTTTACATTAAATCTAAACTCTTATGTCGTTCTGACATAGTTCGTAGAGGTAAAAACCCAGGGTTTTTGTCATTATACCGACACAACTTTAACTCATTGCCTCAAAAATGATTCCGAAACGCAAGATTCTTTCAAGTTCAAACGAATGTAGTTACAATAGAATTTTTCCCCTAAGGTTTGGCTTCGTATTAGCTAGAATGAAATAACTCATCCTTATGGGAATCGAGCTCACAAGTTCCAAACCAGGCACTCTGAGACACTAATACGAAAACTAATAAATATTAAATAGTCTTAATTAGTAGAACTTGTCTTTATTTCTACCATTTAAGCTTCATCTCGATTAGATTTTCCTTAGGTTCTAAACATTGCAACTGATAATAGACGGGGAACCAAGAAGAAGTTAAACTAATGTTTTTGATCTCAATTATTGTTTTCAGAATTAAAGTAGAGAAGATGGTATTTTTTAAGCTTCCCTTTGCTATTTTTATTTCATTTATCCGAGGCGTAAAAAAGTTATTATAAAACCATTATATATTTTTTCATTCTAGCAGAAATCAAAATATAAATATCGGAATATACGATAACTAAGTTCCAAGCTGGAGATTACTAATTTTAATCCTTATATTTTGTTACTTAACTCAAAAAATCAAATAATTAAGACTAATTATCTAATTACTGGTTGATAAATAACACAAATGCAGTATTTTAGTAATTCTTGTTAGGCTAAAAATAAAATTAATGAGTCTTTTAAAATATATTTTCATAATAGGAAATAACACCCCTTTTCCAATTGCACTGAACAAATATATATTTATTATAAATATTAATATTAATATTTTTATTCAGTAAACAAAGTATCGTTTTGGTTTTTTATTTACTAAATTATAATCATATAATTAAAAAAGAATGTAACTTATATGTAATTTCACGTGGTTCAAAAATAAATATAAACGACCAATATAAAAAGTTTATAATAGAGATTAATTACAACTTCATAAATACATGGAGTGATGGAATAATAATATTTTTTAGCAATTACATTTAAACTACATACATGTAACTTATTGTTTATTACTATTTACAATCTAAATTGGGGGAATTTAATAATAATTACTTCTCAGAAGATTACATAAAAGGTAAGGATTGTCAGAATGGTATGTTGTTTTCATCACCGTTTGACCGATGATTCAACAGGCAGAATATAAAAAATTGAACGTTGGTTTTATAATTAACATCAAACATTAAACAAAAAAGAATCCTGATACAGATAAGCGCAAATGCAGTACAAAAACTCAATGTAGCATTTATGATTATTATTACATGACCAATGTAAGCCAATTTATATCTTTTGATGCAGTCCAATATCTCGAGGGGCTTCTGTATTCGTAGTAGTATGGTTTCGACATGGTGCATCCATGAAACTCTAAGCATACGCTGATAATACAACATGAATGATAGACGTTTACTTGAAGCATCCTTGTAAGTGTCCATGCCTCTGATCAGTATGCACTGAGGACATGTTATATCTGAGTGCTCTGTTCTCAAATGTAACATTTCTTAATATATAACAAGATTTAACAAATCTACGGATATAACAAATTTTTGAATAGTTCAAATTTAGGTTTCATAGGACCTTTTGGAGTTGGTCAACTGCACTTCTTGCCTTCTCTATACGAGACCTGATTTCATCAGAGTGATCCCAGTTGTCAGATACAAAAACAGAAATAAATAATTCTTTATTTATTGTTATTATGTAATATAAATGAAGAAGCTATAAATTACTTCGCAAAGTTCATATTATTGTTTAACAGCTTAACCTATTTACTTCTCAAAAGCAGAGGCTATAAAATTAATAACCTCCGATGCCATGGCGGGACCCATGCGCAAGAGACGGGCTTATTGCAGATATATGGAAAGTGTATTCAGCGAGGAGGCCCTTTATAGAATAAAGGCCTAAATCCAGGATTTAGGGAGCTTCATTCGCTACGGTATTTCTCCCTTCCTCAAGTACATTATATTATCCTAGGCCTCGGGGCTATGAAAATATATTAATTAGCCTAGCAATAAATTTGAGGATTAGTTCTTGCGTTTTATTTAAACGGAACATCAACCATAAACCAAATCAAGGAACTTTCATCCATTCATTTATAAAATTTAGTAGAAACCAAAAGTTGTTTTGTATGTGATACTTTTACATGTTTAAAAGTTTAAGTTTAACCGTTTGTTTGTTAAGCGAAGAAATTTGAATTTTCTTAGACCAAATAAGTTTAACCTTCTGGTTATTAAGCAATGAATTTTCTACCTTTCTTAGAATCAAAACCTATAGACAATAAGTTAAACCATCTTGTATTTAAGAAATGAATTTTTAATATTCTTAAAACTAAAACCAAGCTATAGGCAATATTTTTAACCGTCTGGTTGCTAAGCAATAAATTTTCATTATTCTTGGAACCAAAACCAAGTTATAAACAATAAAGATTTGGACGTTAAGCTATGAATTTATTTTTTTTGGCCCAAAACTAAGCTATATGCAATTAGTTTAACCATCTGGTTGTTAAGGAATGATTATCTATTTTTTATAGAACCAAAACCAAGCTACATGAAATACGTTTAACCATCTGCTAGAAAAGCAATAAATTTTATAATTTTCAGAGAACAAAAACCAAGCTATAGGTGTTTGAGTAACCTCGAAATAGTTATTGGATCTTTCGATGAGAGCTCCGAAATGGATATATATGGATAATGAAAAGATAAATTTTCTGGTTCAATTACACCAGATCGCATGTCATATGATACAAACCTTTTATTAAATTAAAATTAAAACTCATTATATATATTAAATAAAATAGCAAAACAAAACTTTGATATTAAAACTAATTCATTTAAATTAAAATTTAATCGTTTCTAAAAAGAAAATAAATTGCTTAGACTGAAATTACAATGAACAAAATAGAGAAATAAAACAAAAATTACAATATCCATTAATAGAAAAAGAGCACACTTTTTTAAAAGTTAATGGTTGTAAAATAAAGATACTAATAAATGTCTGTTGATTATCATAAATCTGGTGGGCCAGTCGAAATATAACTAAAGAATAGTCGAAAAGTAAACAAAATAATGAAATCTGTGTTATCTGTCGTCGTCGGCGGGGCGTGCGACGATGTCCAGGCAACTTCCTCGCTACGGCTCCTCGACTCGAGACAATGATTGGAATTTTCCTCGTCAGGGCGAGCTAAAATGTCCATAAAGTTTCTCACTCCAACAGGGCGAGCGAGGATTCGAAAACAATAAATACCAGGTCGATTCGATGTGGTCCAATCGACTGGGCGACCAATATTGTTCTTGAACTAATCGTCCCAACTGCAGCAGAGCAGCGAATTAGTCTAGTTTAAGGCCACAATAACAATTGGACTATTATTTATAATATACACTATAATGTAAACTGTCTGGCTTGATATAGACGAAGTAAACAATAGCCGATCGAATCCACCATCGGCAAGTGTCTTTTTTATTTTAAACTTATAAAAAACTAACTTATTCTAATTATTTTAAACAATAATAAAAAGCTATTATTAATTCAATAATAAACAAATAATAACAATATGAAAACAAATGTTTATATTATTATATTTACAAAAAAGAGGTGATATTAAAATAAAAGGAAAATGTTCTACAAAATATCTATTGTTTTATTTACAATTAAAATAAATAATCTTTTAGTAAAACAAATAAACTATCTGGCCTTAACAATAGGTAATAAGTCAAACGATCTGAATTTTGAGCTATGGATTTTTTAATTTCAATACAACCAAAACCAAAACCAAAAGCTATAGGCAATGTATAGTATTTAACCATCTGGTTGTTAAACAATGAATTTTCAGTTTTCTTAGACCCTAAACCAAACTATGGGCAATATGTTTAACTATCCGGTTGTTAAGGAAGGAATTTTAAATTTTCTTAAACCTTTAACCAAACTATGGGCAACACAGTTAACCAATCGCTTCTGCAATAGTGATTCATACATATTAATAGTGACTAATATTAATACATATAATGACTAATCCGTCGCCTTTTGGGACTAATCCATTCGGAGTTAAAATATTCATAAATTTTATTTATATTAAATTTTTGTCAGCCTTTTAAACTATGTAAATTTCAGGTTGCACTGGCAATGTTTATTTTTTTTAACAGCATGCCGAAAAAAATATGGCTTCAAACAAACATTGAAAAACAAAATAAATAGCTGCTTTAAGTGAATAACACATCAGCGGAGTGGTTCAGTGGTAGTGCGCTGAGTTACCGCCCCGAAGGTCCTTGGTTCAAATCCCGCTGCTTAGCAGACTTTTTTAATCTGTTAGCAGCCCGAGATTGATCCTATGTGATCTAGGAATGGGGGAAAACCTGGCCGTTGAGTGTGGTCTTAGATAAATCCCCTTCCTGCACGACTGTTGTTCAAGAACATTACAGTCTCAACTTAAATACCAAGCCAAGACCCTCCATGGGTTGTTGTACAGGTTTTTTTTATTAATAATTACAATAATCGAAAATACAAATAAACATAGAATTTCTTCAACGATAAATAACAATAAAGGAATGAATCTTTTAAGAAATTTCTATTCTAATGCGCTTTGGATAATAAAAAAAAATAGGGTAATCACTACAACCGGGATGAGAGCCCTGGAAGCGGGCCAGATACTAAATTCAAATTTACGAGCATGGGGAATACTTATGCTCGCCATTATGCTCTTTTTTAATAGATTTCTAACCGCCGAGGCTCGCCCTATCCCTAAACTGTAGCCTCGGGCTACTAACATAATCCCTTCCTTGGCAGCCCCTGAATACGAATTTTTTACCTGAATGAGAATATAATAGAAGGGACCTTCGCTAACGACCTAGTCGGGTAATTAGGTCGGTGCGAAGTTGGAACGATGCGGAGCATACAGAACAGCTGTTCCGTCCTCTCTACCGCATAGCAAATATCCAACTATGAAATGAAATACCGTCTTCAGAAAGTATCGTATAGTTGTTATAATTATTAATTAAGAAAGAATGTTTAGGATGTTCAATCGGATAAGAAATAAATAAAAAAGTAAAGCTGTACTTGTTTTTCCTTTCTGATCTCTACGCATGACCTTCCTAAATTTCTGTAAATGTTTTCGGATCACCTGTGGTCTAGTGATTAGTACAACCTACTTCAATCATTGACAATATAAGCAATTAACAAAAAGCTAAATGAACCCATTGAATGGAAGAAAACAAAGCTAAAATAGAACAAACTGCTTAAATGGCATCAATAAATGTAAGGGTATTAAGCCAGCGGATTTAAGCTCATCCTCTCCCTTCGAAAGAAGGAACAACAGAAAACAGGAAAATAGACTTACTATCTTTTCTTGCTCAACCACAGCATAGTTAAAAGTGGTTGGAGGTATATTCAATTTTAACAATAAACTATCATAAGTTAATTAATGGGGTCACCTACTATGCCGATGAACGCAGGTTCGTAATCCAGCAAGTGGCATTAGGTCTTTTTAACGAAATAAGAAATAAAAAATCGTGGGGTGTAATATCTAACCAAGATTAGGTTTGTTGAAAAACCTAAAAAGAAAAAGAAAAATTTTGATTAACGAATATTACAACCTATTTCAATCAGTGGAAATTTAAACAAACAAATAGAATACAGAATAATAAAGCTAAAATAAAATAAGAGAAAGCATTCAGTGGGTACACTAGTCCTATAAAGTCTAGCGCAGTTCTATAATTGGGAGATGACCTGATGGTTCAGAGTGATCTTGGACAAATCATCTCTCTGCACAACCGTTGTCCTATAAACAGTCCACCTCTACTAGCTAGTGAACTGAAGGTCTTTGGTTGTAGTGGTTCAGAATAACAAAGATACATGAAAAATGATTGCTCAATTTAAGCTACCACGAATTCCGAACCCAGTAATATACTTGATGTTGAATATAATGTTATTTTTAATTATGTTATATTAAAAATAAACAAAACTCGTGTTCAAGTGATTAAGCTGCAAAGGTTGATGTAGAGGCTGAAGCTCAAGTTACTCCTGCTACTGGCAAACTTTGGCGGGGCAGCGAGGGCAGTTCCTTGTTCTGCTCAAAATGTGGCCCATGGCAAACATCTTATTTGCTCTGCTCTAAGTGCTAAGTCCTCCACCACCCCTTTTAAACTTCGGCGGCAAAAGAGTTTTCAGGAAGTCGGGAAATTCGGGGAGAGAAGCCGGCATTAATGTAAATAATGAACAAGAGGTAGAAGCCGGAAGGGCGCCTTCCTTCCCCGAAGACGGATTACGAAAAAGAAAAGAAAGAATAAGCGATTTGTGAATAAACAACCGGGTTTTACCTTTGCCTTTCAACCTAATCCGTAATATTCACAAATCTAGGAGATGCACAACACGTAACCAACAACGTAAGTACTTACTAAAAGCAGGGTAACATTTCAAATCATTAGCAGATCATTTCCTAGTTCCTCCTTGTATTTCAATGCGCTAAAACATGAAATATTTTCTCCAAAATGAGTTTCTTGGAATGCGGAATCGTATAATTTTCTTAGCTGATAAACGGCTAAGTCAGGTATTGGCCTGGAATAGTTTCGGTCTCAGATTAAGCCAGTATGGCCTGCGAAACGTCAGCAAAGTATTTGACAACACAGTCGAAACCAGAAGAAATACCTGATGAATAGATTAAAAATAACCTGGACTATTTAACCTAGCCAATATGAACTTATTTCGGTATCAGAATCTGTCATAATTTCCTGTCCCTTCACATACAATGAAAGTTAAATTATTGCTAGCCATTACTGGCTATGTTTGTCATTCTCAACCAAGTTGTTACTTTCTTTTAATGGGGTATATTTTGAAGCAATTTTGTCACTATTCATTCCAATTTTATAGATTACAAAACGTATAAGTTCAAAATTTACAAATCAGTAAAGATGAAATCACTTGACGGCACTTCCTCACTTCCTCATAACACCAAACTGGAAACAATACATAGAAAAGCTGGTTGTTGGGATAGAAGTTTGGTGATAATAATTCTTTATTTATTAATTTTTTAATTAAATATCACACAACCCACAATGAAAAGTATCTTTAAAAACTGAAAGAAATTTTACAGATCTTCATTACATATTTTCTTTTTTTAAATAGTCAGTTTGTATCTGAAAAAATATTTGTTTTGTTTTTTCTCATGTCTGAAGGGCATAGCATACGAATAGTGCTAAATTACTACCGCCTCCACTTTTCCCAATTTCTCATCCCTTCCTAAATATTTAGCGGTAAACAACTAATGTAAACTTGCATAAAATGCATAGTTTGGCGAGTAGTAATCAAAGCCTGTTAGAGAGTTCCGCGATATCGAGCAATGAACTCCTGAGGAATAAATTTAAATAAACATTAAGTAGGAGGTAGGAAGGGCAGTAACTGAGTTACTGTTCAAAGGGTCACTAATTGCTGCCCCCCCCCGATTTTCAATTTGGTCCTCAAAGTAAACTCTACATTGTTCCACATCCTCTAGTGGCTTCTTAACAGTCGGTCAGCGACTCACTTCCCTCCAGTAATTTTTTTTTTTATAATCCAAAGAAGAAGTTAATACTTAAGAAAACCAAGGATTATACTGATATAGGATTATACTATCTAGTTTATAGTTTAACAGATGTATGTAAAGTAGGATACAGACGTTCACTGAGAATCGGCTTTTTGACCAAGAATATGAATATAAACGGATATCAGGTGGAAAGCTGTAAGCTCCGGATACGAATATAGTTAAGCTTGTTCATTTAACCTATATTGAATGGTTTTTGAAACATTTCATTAAGTGTTTGATATTTGTGTCCCAAACTACCACTACTAGAACCGCGCTACAACCCGGGGTGGGCCTTGGCATCCTCAACACTTTTGTTCCACACTTGATGGTTTCTCTCCTTCTATTTCTATTCAGTGACGCTTAATACTCTCATTCATCACTAATACTTATAACAACATGTTGTAATTGTATCCACCGCCTACACGGCCGACTCTTCTTTTACAATTATAGTACCCTGGAGGAGTTTACTCGGTACTCTTCTATCTGGCATTCTTATTACATAGACTAACCATTCCATAAGGCGTGCCTTGGACCACATGAACATCCTTATTCATGCAAGGAATGCACCTCGGCATTAATCTGAATTCTCAAGATACTGCTTACATTATCACAAACCGGATCATACATTTTCCTCAAAACATTTCGTTCGAAAATTTGTAGATGACTTTTTATTTCAGTGGTGAATGTTGAAGTTTCTCTACCGTTGGTGAGGACTGTTTTAACAGTTTTGTAAAGCCTAATCTTAGTGTATCTTGACAAAATGTTACTTTTAAAGAGTCTATTCCAAACTAAAATACTACTAATAATTTATTTTTATTGATTATTATTTTAATAGTGATTATTTTTTATTTGATTATTTATGTTTTGAAGAGAAAAGATTTGCTCTGGCCGGGATTCGAACCCGGGTCATCAGCGTCTCCGTCTTGGCCAAGACCCCTGGTAGCTTAGTGGTTCAGAGCACTGCGACGGAGACTCAAACGAGGTTCGAATCCCTGCCAGGGTATTTAAAAATAATCACTATCTAAATAATAATTAATAGAAATAAATTATAAAGAATATATTGACAACAAGATCAACAAGATCCTAATTAAAATTTCAACAAATTCCTAATTGTTCAATGAACATTATTCCCCGTGTATACGTCGCAAAAATTGTGAGAACACGGGGACATAGGATCGGTGAAGAGAACGGATCTGCCTGACTTGGACACGACCCCTAGAAGCTTAGTGGCTTAGAGCACTACGACGAAGACGCAGACCACTCGAGTTCAAATCCCGTCCAGAACAAATCTTTTCTCTTCAAAACAAAATTATTTAAAATACTATTAAATTCTTATAACCATTGCCGAATGTGAGGGGGGCCATGCTCCCCCTAGAGCTCTCATTAGTTGATATTGACCTGAATTTTAGTTGGTTTTTAACAATAAAAAAACATTATACATTGTAGTGAATGATTCCTCAATGGGTGCATCCAAAATCGGCGATTCCGAAACCTTTTATGTTTTTCATTCACATATAGATAGCTACCGCTTTGACCAAGGAGCTTATTGTATCCATGCATTGTTTTCTGGCCTCAGTTGTCTTGAATTAAAAGTTTATATTTTATGTATCTTCATTCATATATTGATGGTATACATTGATAACAAATTCACATTGACCCATGGCCCCACCCCTGAAAATTCTACTAGATCCGCCAGTGCTTATAACTAGCGAAAAACTTAAAGTTATGGTATACATTATATAAACTTATTTAAGAATGAAATGTTATAAATATACTGGAGACTGGACTGAGATCTTTGGCGAGAACTTTTAGAAACGAAAAACGACTATGTTGTAAAAATCTTTAAATACAAATTAAATACTTACAACATTAATCGAGGATGGATATAGTAGGGGGTGCAGTAATAAATTAACACCAAATAAGTGAAGACTTATTTTTTATTAGTGCCGACGTTTCGACCTACTTTGTAGGTCATCTTCAGGGCAAAAAGAAGGAGATCCGTGTGACTGACCATTAATTTAATGATCCGTCTTGTGACAAAATGTCGTATTGGATAATTGTGTAGTGAAACAATATCATAGAAATGTTTCAACCGAAGAAGTCCCTATCCTGCTATGGAGTCTGTCCATTAAAATGAGTATAAAGTGAACGACCTTTGGTATGGCACCCTAGAGTGTTGTATTGTCTGGGGTACCCCAAGGCGCTAGAAATATTTTGGTTTAGTTGGCTCTTCCAAAGAAAATCTTGGTTTATTTCATAAACAGTAGTCATTTTGTTTTCGTTTTAAGTAGGTTTACTTATAGGAACTTCTTGTCCGAAAAAATACTAGTGAAATTAATAAATGACGGAAACTGGTAGTTCTAGCCCCCATTTTTACAAACTGCCAAATAAATTAATAAAAACAGTGACCCTGTGATGATTCAAATAATTTACATGCATGAAACAATGGTTAAAAAACAAGTATAATGTATGATTTATTTAAACCAATCCTACTCCTAGATAATTACGAATAACAAATTAAAAATTTCTGGGTAAAATTATGCATCTATGTAACTCTGAATAAGATTTTCTTTTTTTCTTTTCAGTGAACCATATCCCAGGACTAAGCGCAACTCCTGAACAAGTAACCAGAACATTCCCGTTTCAATTTGATTCCCGATAGATCAGTAGCACAAGATTTACTTCGAAGGAGGCACGATCCTTTTAATTTCGATTCTGGGTTTGGTTTAGAGGAATCAACTTGATCATTATTTAATATTGCTTTGAGAAATGAGTGCTTTTTGGATTTATTCATTTCACAAGGAATCCAAAAACTCCTTCTGCAATCTTGAGCCTTAATATGCCCAATATCGCGAGCTCTCAGCCCGGCAGATGCTCTCAGGATTGTTTGAACCGAGTAAAAAATCCTAGGTTATGCCGTCTTTCGGAAGGGACGTAAAATGGGGAATCCGGACATAGATAGGTACTCGTACTCGTTAGATCCCTACTCTACTCTCTACTCTAGTTTAATAGGCAACATTTATGACTCCCATTGTTGCATCGTCCGATTACCCATATTAGGATAAAGTGAAGTTAGATAAATAAACAAAGAAGTTCCTTCTGGATACTTACCTGATTAGATATTAGCATAAATTAAATGGCTGTCATGCTTGATGGAAAATATAAGCCACTAAGAAATAAATATAAGTTTGAAATATTTGCAAAATAGTCAGTCTTGTGTAAAGCCCTGTGAGCTAAATAATTTTTTTCCGAGGACCGCAAAATACAATCACATGGTGAGCGAGCATCGGACAATCGTTACTGCTTTTAATTGAATACAAAAAGAGTTTCTGCAAACATTGGAGTTAATTAATTAGCAATGACAGCTTGATTACGCTCCGCGTTAGGTCAGGATTATTCAAACTTTATTCAGGAGCCTGTTGGCTGTTCGCTGAGGAAGGGTTTCTTTCGGAATCTGTTGTCGGAGTAGGACAACAAAAGGATGAAAGGAAGCCAGAAAGGGAGATGAGGGGGAAAAGGGACGCGGAAGGGAGGGAAAAAGTAGCGAAATTAATAAGAGTTATTAAGATAATAAAAGGAGCGCGCTACTGAGGCAACAAGAAGAGGAATGAAAGGCAAACAGTCACTAGTGTTTATACTTCTCCTTCTTTGCTCTCGAGCAATAACCTCACCACTTTTAAATTACATCGGCTAAGAAACTAAGATGAATTCAAGAGCTGTTTCTCAGCGGTTGGATACTGCTCTTTAAATAAAATTCCTTAAGAAATTCATTTGACATCTTTTATAACCCCCAAAAAGTTAAATTTTAACACAAAAAAAAAACTTGAAATACGTACCAAACAGTATATTCTTTAAACAAATGAGAATTAATTTTTTAACTCAAAAGTGGACACGGATTTGTTTAAGCCAGTTAGCTTGTCAACAATCAAAATACACAAAACCCTTTAATGTTATTTATTTGAAAAAAAAAGTGTAACTTAATACAATTATTGTACACTATAGTTATATTGAGATTAATTATAATATTTTTATTGTAACAAACTGTGAAAAATAAAAATCCATAGCCAGTTCACCGGCTTTAAAGTTCAGTTCTTCACAAACAGGCATCTCTACTGGTTGGCACGTCAGAAGAACGCAACGGGGAAAATAAAATATGTGTGGGTTCTCTGGTGGTAGAGTACGATGCAGAAAAGAAGATGGGCACCATGTGATCTTCATCGATCATGCTCAAGACCTGGACCTATTCGACTACTGGAGACCTGTATGCCCACAAGCTGCATCAATAATCATGGCTCTCACCACGGCATTCACGGGTTCATTTTGAATCATTCGGACAAAATCAAGTGTTTTTCATATATTTTATTTTATACAAGCAAAAATATTGAAAATTATTAATAAAGTTCTATCTTATCTTCTCTTTTTCAGTTGTTTAATTTATTTCAATATTGATGTATCATTTTCCCTTTTGTTATTCTATAATTTATTATCTATTTTTTAGTATCAAGATTCAGAACGGTTTTTAGTAATAACTCGCTTATTATAATATTTTCTCTGCACTATCTAATTTTTCACTTAGCTCCGCCAATAAAATTTACTCCTCATAGCATCCTCTCCTCAAATACTGAGAGCTTCTCTTTTACATACCCATCATGTCCACTGTCTTAACCTCCTGTCACATCAATTCCCAATCCTTGCCAGCTGATTTTGAGGAATTTCATCAGTATAGTACCCAAAATTTTTACACCATTGGAATCTCAGAAACATGGCTAAAACCCCGTATTCCGACCTTCGCTGTTTTCTTACCTAACTATTCATTCCTCCGCCACGACCGAGTTGACTAGAGTGGTGAAGGCGTAGGTCTATACGTCCACAACTACCTAAAATCACGTATCCTAGATTCTTTATTCGCGTCCAACTACCCTCACTTAGAATTCCTTTTTGTTGAAATTTAATGCCACTCAAATCCTCTCCTATATGTCTTAGTATATTGCCCTCTTTTGGTCCCTTTTGATTCTATCTTATAGTCGGTCCTTTACAACCATGTCCCTCTCTACAACCACATCATAATCTCCGATGACTTTAATACCAATCTCCTTGTCCAATCTAATGATAAACTGTACCTTGAAAACCTCTTTTACTCTATACACCTCTCCATTGTTCCATTTTCTCACACCCATCACACTATCTAATCTGACACCTGGTTAGGCCTGTTTATCATTGAATCATGGAAAGGACTCCTTTCTTTCTCACAATTACCCGCCACATTTTGTCCTCTCATTATTTAAACCAATTTTCATACAATATATAAACTCCAAAAATCCCACCGAAAATCTTTCGCAACCTAGATGGAATCAATCCTGAAAATATATCACCTTCCCTAAAAATTCTGAATTGGAACTGGAATAAATGGAAATTTATTCCTGTACCACCATCGATCATTGGTTGAAATACTCACTGCCAATCTCAAAAGCATCCTGGATTCCTATGCCTCTCTCAAAACTTGGATGTTTAAAAAAATCGAAGACCAGCAAAGGAAGTGTGATGCTGCCCGTAAACGCTTTAGAAGTACCAGGCTTATTGATGACTACCAATCGTTCAGGACTCTTCTCAATTTGACACAGTCTACAATCAGACAAGAAATATCCAAATATTCCCACGAAGCCCTTTCCACTGCTCCCGATCCATTAATGGCAAATCTTTCGAAAGTTCTCCCTCTGTAATCCACCATCCTCCAGTGCCTTTCCTGCCTCTCCCGATGAAATGAGCTTGTACTTTTTGCCTGTCTCAATTAACACATCAAAATCCTCCTCCGTCTTTACAATAAATCCATCTTTCAACCCCGACAATTTTTATTTCATAGACATTTCACCTACCGACATTACTTCCTCCGTTCTGAAATCCCGCTCCAGTTCTGCTGGACGAGAACCCCGTCAAATTATTCAAATTATGCCTCATCGATATCCTACCTGACCTACTCTTAAATCATTTTTCAATAATTCCCGACTTCTTGGAAAAGAGCCTTAGTCCACCCTATAAATAAAACCACTACCCCAATACTAGCGGCCAATCTCTATACTTTCCAACCTTTCCAAACCTCTCGAAAGTAATAGTCCAGTGTGAAACAGAATTTTCCCGAACAGTCCAAACTCCTTGATCCACTTCAATCAGGCTTTCGTCCTTGTTTCTCTACACAACCAGCACATAACAAAATCACCACTGACGTACATACAGCCATGGACAATAAACAACTAACTCCTACTTGACTTTTCTAAAGCTTTTGATTCCTTGGACCATCCTACCCTTTTTGCCAAACTAAAATCATTGTCCTTTTCCAAGAAATCTATTCTATCTTCCTTATCCAACAGCTCTATTATATGGTTCCAATCCTTCCTCTCTGTAAGCTCCCAAGCGGGGA
Source organism: Arma custos (assembly GCA_037127475.1). Classification (NCBI taxonomy): domain Eukaryota; kingdom Metazoa; phylum Arthropoda; class Insecta; order Hemiptera; family Pentatomidae; genus Arma; species Arma custos. The sequence continues at coordinate 98,933,194 of CM073760.1, read as the reverse complement.
TATCTCTTTCCTCACGCTGTCCTCAGGTGTGGCACAGGGCTCAAGCATATCTCCTCTCCTTTTCAAAAGCTACATCAACGATCTTCCTAAATCTGTTCACCAATGTTCCTACCGTCTATATGCTGATGACTTCCAAATCTATTTATCCTTTCCTCCTTCAGAACTAGTATTTGCGTTCGCCAGTATTTGCGTTCACCTTGATAGGGTCAGTGCATGGGCAAAGCTGAACAAACTTGAATTGAATGCAATGAAAACTGAGGCCATTGTTTTAGGTTCCAAATCCCTCTTTTCAGCTACCCCCATCCTCTCAACATTAATCCTAAGCGACCACCCCATCAGTTTCAACTCTTCTGTCAAAAAGCTAGGTATTACTGTTGACCAAAAACCTTCGCTAGAAACCCCGTATCACTCAAATCTCCCTACCGTCAATTAGTTCCCTGAAATTATTCCATCAATCTCGGCATCTCCTTACAAAATCTACCGGTAAGGTTCTCGTATCATCCCTCATCTTCCCCCACTTTGACTACTGTAGTGTGGTATCCGGAGGCCTTTCGAAAATGTTTGAGTGTCGTTTAAAGCGAATAATGAACTAAGATTTGTCCTTAGTACTCCGAGGTGATCCCGGATGTCACATCACTATGATGAGTTAAAGTGGCTTTTCCTCCCATTTGTAGGCAATATTTCCTTAGTGCTTTTCTACATTAACTCGCAACACCTTTCATATATCTACAGTCTCCTCCGATTCAAATCCTCTGTCCAGCACCACAAAACATGATTCCTCCTTTCCGATTTTTACACTCGTTCCCACAGAACCAAAGCATTCGAGCGCTCCTTCCTCGCTCGTTCACGACTGAGTAGAACTCAATCAAACCTTTTATCCACCATGCTTCATCACTGGCTTCATTTAAACACTTGCTTTTCCAGCATCTCTTGATTTCCCAAAAAGATGCTCTCCAATCAGGCCAATCATCTGCTTAAATAAACTAGTATTGAATAATCGATGTCGTTGCCTGTTTGTTTTCTATTATATTATATTCTATTCTTCCGACAGTAATAATTAAATTATTTGCAACATATTTTTAATTATATTTATATTCATCATAGGAACAAACTTGCTTTAATAATGTTGGTATAGATTAAATAAATTATCTGCCACTGCCGGATTTGAACCGGGACCTTCAGCATTTCTGCACTCTTTTGCTGAGCCATATCAACCCCATAAACAATTAGGAACTTTTGAAAATTAGTTCTTAACAAGGACCGAACAGCATGAATGGAGAAACATAAAACAAAGAAACTACGATGTAAGATAATCGAAACAATCAAGATAAGATCGGTTTCTTAGGTTTTTTTGTAAAAAACATAATTTCTTAAACATAAACATTCAGATGATAATTGAACTCCAAACATTATATGAACATTAACAAACATGATCCACAATACTATCTTCAACTTGACTAATTTATTTTGTTACTATTGTCTATATTCTGTATTATATTATAACCTGAATTCCTCAAAACACAATTAGACACAGTAATGCTTAAAGTACAATGTCGGTGCAGTACAGTTCAGTATTCCTTACCTGAACGAAAGAGAGTAAGATATCGACCTTCTCTCAGGTTTTGAACTTGCTGTCTCGAATATCCTCTCCCTATGACCCTAAATCCTTGTATAAAACAATGCCCTGGAGAGTCCTAACGCACGCAGTATCTTCTAAATCCAGATCTCTATTTATCTCTTTCTTCCTCTTCGACGTCCCATCATTGCTTGGAGGTGAGAGGTAATGGCTACGGTACCTCAGGTAGAGGGGATTTGAATGGGTCTGATTAAATTTCAAAATTCATACCAGTCAAAGCATTAAATCGTGTAATTAATCCTTGAAAATAAAGATGATGACCAAAAAATTGCTAAATAGGATACTTTAGTTCCCTTACTATTTTTAGATTTACTTTTCTGAAAAATAAATCTAAATATCTGCGCCTCACTCTACAATGTTTAAACGAATATAATGAAATCATTATTGTACTTTATTTTAGGCTTGTCATTTGCGAATAGGTTTGCGAATAGGTAAATGAAAGTATTGAGTAAAAATTTATATGAAACTGCTTTCACATTAATAATCAGCTTTCCTCTTGCTCATACTTTGGGCTAAACCTAAAGAGCTGTTACATCAGCCTTTATTTTTAAAAAGGAAATAACGATAAGCAATTAGTAAACTCATAGAAATCTTTGTCTCTTCCTCGTCCTTTATGTTGAATATTGAAGAACTTGATAGCAACGAAACTAAGAATAGTGGACTAGGTTGCTTCTATAGCTGCTGGAATAAGCTGTTTCCTCGGTGAGAATAAGAGATATCAAGGAGAATGTATAGGAGTAATCGCAATATATAACCCACGTGTAGAAGTTCTTACCAACATGCAGGAAGTCACTTGAGGAAATCTGTCTTCTGTATGCTGCCAAGTGTAATTGAATGACCTGTTGTCTGCTGGTGTTATCTTTTTCGGAGGTAGGCAGAATGACTTCAAGACTCAAATCATTTTGGTTACGACCTCTAATTGAGGTGTTGGAAAATCTGGTACCACCAATATCTTTATTGGAAATAACAGATTGAATTAAATTTCTAAAATGACGTCTTTGACTAATGTAATCCTTTTGGGTGTGTCATGTCCATAATGGGCTCAGTCGTCTTTGAGACCACAGACTACCGAGAAAACGTGACAATCTAACTACAAGTGAGTGGTTTTAGGTACGCCCTGCCTACATAAACTATTCTGAAACTAAACTTAGTTCATTTTCCTCCTTCTTTTTTTATGTGTTTTCTTTTAATAATAAATTGAAAAAATTAAAAGTCTAATTCTTATTAATTATTCATTCCCTTTTCTGTCACTTTATTTATTAGAAATAAATAGTATAATTCTTAAAGGATGTGTTTAAACTTCAAAAATATGTTCCGCTATGAATTAAGAACTTACATCTTATGAATATTAAGACTAGGGTCGTATGAATTTTGAATACTCAGTGAATCGATTGATTCATATAGAGGTATATTTTCTTTTCAAATCATCAAACATATATCATGAGAGAAAGACAGAGAATCGATAATGAACAATGTCCCGCTCTACGTGACTACAGTATCAGAGATAAAATCTGGTAAATTAATCTTTGGATAACGAGCTTCCGGTAAATAGAATATCAAAAAATTATTAAATCATGAAACTATAAAGGAGAATGCTAAATGTGTATGAATAAATGCAGTAGTGCATGTAACGAATTCCTTGCTAACATGCACCTTTCATTAATCAAGTAAGAATGATTATTATCTTTAATAGCTCCATTACTTAATGTGAAATATTCAATGTCGCTACTTTGGGAATTCCCTTAATATTAAGGTGAACCTTTTGTGCCATCTATTCATTTCAGGGTGACATACCCTTCTTTCAATGTCCAGCATAGCATAGCTTCTATATGTTACATATCTATATATGCTATATCTTATATGTTTCTTTCATTTAAGGACCGCAGGATAAAAACGAGGTAACTCTATTTTTCCCATAAAATTAGTTAGAATGATTTTGATTGATTTTTCGATGGCTATAACTAAGGAGCGGCCAGTAGAAAAAAAGAGTTTATATTTTTCAAAACGACAGTAGAAGGATGTCCGTAAAGATATATAATGAGGTAAGGTAAAACAACTACATACCTGCAAAACTAAAAACACCTACATACCTGGTTTGAATGGAATATCATTCAAGTGAAGAGTACTGAACGATTCCGAGATTAATTTTGCTCTCCTCAACATTAAAGAAAAAGTGAGTTACCTTGTTTTTCCTATGTGATCTACATTTAATTTGACAACATTTAAAAACTGACTAACAGAAAATCAGCTTGTCAATACTACTAATAATACTGCTTTACTAATAATATAATGATTTGTCAATCTGTTTTTTTTTTTAATGGTTTATCTCTTTATCATAATAGTAACAAATCAATCACGAGAATATCAATGTTTAAGTTTCTTTAATTAAAAATTTCCTGAAGTCATTACATGCCTTGATAGCTACGAGAGTTAACGTATTGATTACATTAATGGAATATCAACGAGAGATTTCTGCTTGGCATACACGTATATTGCCTCGTGAATTCCCCAGAGCAATGAAGCTATATCATACGATCCGTATGAGTTTATCTCACGCCTTTCCAGCCACTGGTGCTACTTAAGCTTCGTTATAGGCAACTTACCATAGAGCATTATGGCTTCTCAACAGATTTCCAGTATGCTCAGGCATTTTGAGATCGGTAATTGTGCTATAAATCCGATTCATCAATAAACTTATTACTTGAGGTTCACGAAACCTCAACCCTTTGAAAATTATCGAAAAAACTTCCAATATCACTGCAAAAAAAAAAAAAAATAGTGAAGGGTGACATATAGATCACAGACGTCTGGATCACTGGAAGTTTCCATTTTGATAATTCCTTTATTAGGTAGGATACTCAGCACAAACAAAAATTATGACAATATAGATATGTATATCAAACTTGTTATTTTCAATACTTTGATTTTGTTTGTTTGTTGGTGTTTAAAGGCATAACATTTTTTGGCCATCAACCTCTATTGGTCACTGTATCGAAATTTTCCGATATTTCTACCGCTGGATAGTAATTCTCTACTTCAATTCTATATCTTTTTTGACTTTTCTCTCTTCTTACTTCTTTTTGCTTCCTGTTATATTTTATTCATATTAAATGTAAGAAAGCTCTTCGCTTTGATATAATATTACATATTCTTTTACTGCCCTATGTATCTTTTAAATAGAAAATATGTTCACAGTTGCATTTATGGATCTTACTTGTAGCAAGACTTCTTGAATATGATAATTATATGTAAGCTCTAGAGAGTGCAATAGATTATTTATTATATATAATAAATAATAAATATTTGGTTCAAAATTCACCTATTATACAATTTATATTATATTGTACAATAATATAATATAATCTTCGCTTGGATTTTTCTTCGTCGCCCCAAGGAGGTCTCGTGTGTCTCGCCTTTACGTTGAGTTAAAGGCTCTCCCCTTCTATCAGTAGACTCTATTTCCTAGGTTCTTACTTATATCAAACCATCAACTCACAATATCCATCTTATATCTATAGTCTCCTACAATTCAAATCCTCTATCCAATCCCAGGGCACAAGGACTCGCCCTTCCGATCTATATATCCGTCCCCACCAAAACTTTTGAGCGCTCACTCCCACTCAATATCCGTCATGCGTCTTCTTTAACCTCATTTAAATCCAAACTTTTCCCAAACAGATGCTCCATAATAAATAGATAATTTACAGAAATATTAAACTTAATCGATTGATGAATTACTCATAATGATATAATTTTTTATATTATTAGATAATATTATTTATTCACTTATTTTTCTATAAGCCTATTTCCTTTCACTGTAATAGGCTAATTTTAGTATTACATCTTCTGATTCTCTATCAATAACATACCTGTCAGTTATTTACTTTCAAGATCTTAGTAAATGTTGTTTTATTCTAATAATGTAGTCATTTGGCCAGATATATATTTATTTAATATTGTCCACTTCTGTTATTCTTAAGGGACCTGGTCCCAGAATAAAATTATTTTTCTATTCTATTCTGTATATTATATCATATTATATTAGAAGACTAAAATTGTATGGGCATTTAAAAAGAATGGAAGAGATTACAAAGATACACATACACCATATAAGCCTTGAGTTTTGTGCGGTCCATAGATCGTCAAATTCATAAAAAAAAAAAAAATTAAAAAAATATTACATTATAAACTGATTTGATTTGAATTATTAAAAAAAATTTATAATAGAATGTAAATCAATAAAGTCAATTAAAAAAATCAAACTAAAACACCAAGGCCAATCTCAAATAAACTGCCACTTTCATAACCTGGATCAATAATAATAAAAAAAAATACGTTCCACGAAACAAGCCTTGTCTTACTAATATTATAAATGTGAAAGTTTGTATTTTTATCTCTTTCACGCATAAACTACTGAACAGATTTGGACGAAACTTTACAGTAATATAGGTTATATATCAGAATAACACATAGGCTACAGTAAGGGGGCACGGGTACCCCCCACAGACAGTTTTTTAGGTACTGTGGAGAATCCATTATAGTTAAAGGCAAATCACATGATAATAGTTGTTAAAATAACAGAAAGAACATGAGTGAAACTATTGTTTTGATATCCTACTAATGTTATAAATGCGAAAGTTTCTATATATGTTTGTTACTCATTCACGCAAAAACTACTGAACGGATTTGGAAGAAACTTTACAGTAATATAGGTTATACATCATAATATCATATAGGGTACAGTAAGGGCAGATTTAGGGAGGAGGACGGGGGCAGACCAAATAATCTATAAACCTGTTATGCCAGTGTCAAACAGTCCTAAATATTATTTAGTTTGCTGGTTTTTCAATTTTTTAATCAAAGAAGAAGAAACTCCTATAATACGCGCTATATTTTCCTCCCATTATTATTGTGTTTTTCACGTTTTGGAGTATAAAGTTATCAATAAATAAAATTGTTTACTCTGTCCATCCAGCAAACTCAATGTTCATGGGTATGCCACTTAATTTTGTATTCAAGGGTCGTGTGTAATGTAGTGTACAAAATTAAGAAAAATGGAATTTTTCTTTATTCATAATAATTCTGGAAACAACAAAAATAATAAAGCTAATTCGTTGAAGCAAAGAGAATCGTAAATGTTTTTATTTTATTTTAACTTTGTAATGCAAAGAAGTAGATATGATACTAAACATACAAAATTGATAAAATAGGGAATTTTGTTTTCTCGTTTCGAATTATTTTGTTTAAGTGTTCTGTCAAACATCTACATCTCTATGCCAATAACTCTCCATCTCAATCAGACCAGCTTAATCACCAATTAATTAAAATATTGATATCAGCCAACCCTCCACGTCTTCTAAACCCCTGTCTTTAATCCAAAGTCTTTATCAAATTTTACATTAGGCAATTATCATTTCGGATAATCAATACCTTGGAGTGTAAGTACTTGCCAGGGTTAATGATTCAATGATCTTAAAACACAATCGTCAACGTTTCGTTACGTCATGTCCATTTAAAATTATTCATTGTTATTTGTTGTTTTATTTTAAGGGCAAAAATGGTTATAACTGGCCAAACTATAACTAACATAACTTATGCATGTATACTTATTTAGTTATACTAATAAATACTTATATGGATATACATAAAAAATAAATTCTTTAATAAATAAGGATACACTTAGCCATTTATTATTTTATTCAAATTTTATAATTATAGTTATCACGTAAAAAGGTATAAATATATATATATATATATATATATATATATATATATATATATATATATATATAAGTTAAGATAAGACATACACCTGTATAGGCACTAATCCTAAACAGTGAATGTCAACAATGTAAATACGATAAATAGAGCATTGTAACTTGAATAAAGCAGTGTTTAACTAGACTTCATGCGTGTTATTATTCTCCTAAACTTCTCTTTTTTTTTATGTTTTATGTGCCGAAGCTTTTAAGTGGTGCCGAAACCCGGGAATTCGTTAACAGTTCCTAGTGAAGATTTTTTTTTTACGTAAAAACAGTTCGTAAAATTTTTTATTTCCCTTTTTTCGAATTATTCTTGTTTTATTTATTTATTATTAATTCATATGTCAACAAGTGCCAGCATGAATGAACACGGTCAAAGTATTCTCAGGCCGGCAACGCCAACTTTAGACCCGCAACAGCCGGAACAAGAGAACCCGGAGTTCCCGCCGTATCCATCGACTACTCTAGCCATGGCGCGGGCGGACTTAGCCGCGCAAGAAGCTAATCGGATAGCGCAAGAGACAAATGCGCTGGAGAAAATGAAATTGAGGAAGGCTAACGCGCAAGACATTAGGAGAGAGATCTCTGACCTAGAGAAATTCAACGGAGATGTGGGTGAGCTCAACCACTTCATCAAAGGCGGAGACGGCATCATGGGCAGCATACAGTCACAGGAGGCGGCTGATCTTTTGGAGGAAACAGACGCGAGAAGATTGCGAGTGGCATTAGCACGTCGGGTCAAGAGGAGTGTCCTAAATTTGATCCAAGCTGATGAGGATACTCCATGGATGGTGATTAAGGAGAGGTTGAAAAAAGCCTACGGAGGAGGGCGATGGGCCCCAGAGGAGGACATGTTACAGATGTTTAGAGAGATGAAGAGGACAGGGCAGTCGAATGGCCAATACGCAGCAGGACTTCTCGCCAAACTAAATAAAATAAATGAAAAATTGCGTGAAGTGATGGAAACCAGCGCAGTGGAAGCTTGGATGTTGTCCATGACAACAGTCCTCAAAGTACAACTGGCTCGGGATACCGGAAAGAAGGACGGTCTGCCCAGAGATAAGTCATTCGTAGAATGCGCTCAGGATATGGTGGATGCGAGTGCCCGGGACGAGGAGGAAAAAGAAGTGCTTGAACCAGGGTGGAGTAAAGTGTCCTATCGCAGAAACGAGGTAGGTAGAAATCGAGCAAGGATAGAACCGAAGAGAAGAAGAGAGGGAGACTTTGTTAGAAAGAAGCCGATGATCAGAGAGAAGCGGCAATTTGGTGACAGAAAGAACTCGAGAAGAGACGACAGGAGGTGCCACGAATGTGGTAAGACAGGGCACTTGATGGCCCAGTGCCCACGCACGCGCTGCTTCGAATGCCATAGCGAGGGGCACATGGCTAGGCAATGCCCGTACTTAAGAAGGAGAGATCACGATCGAGGAGAACCGATGGAAATAAACGCTCAGCGAATGTGGAGGAGGAGTAGAGTTCCATCTGTTTCATCGAGATCTTCCGGGACTTCGGGATCCGAGACGGAGGGCAGCGAACCTGGTGGCAGGAGAAGCAGTGAATCCGGTAGCAGAGGGGCTCCTGGAGGAAGGCGCTAACAGCGGAGTGCAGGGAGGAGACACGAGGAGGTAAGCAGGGAATGAGGATGGTGTAAATGGAGGGGTAACCTTTTGTGTGTTAATACTATTGGGAAAAAGTGTGAGCGGTTGCCTATAATTGAATTTTGTAAGGGATGGAAATGCTTAGTGGATACGGGGAGTTCCTGTAGTTTAGTGAGTAAGGAGAGTTTAAGTATAATATTTAAAAGAAAGTGTATACCAGAATTCAGGAAGTGCCTGTGTAAGTTGGTCACTTTGAGTGGTCCCTGTACCGTCGAGGGTGAAATCGAGTTAACACTGGATAAATGGGGACGTGAGGGTGAAGTGGCGACATTACACGTGGTAGAGGGCATGCCGCGGGAGTACGGGGGAATTCTGGGTTGCGACCTACTCCGAAAACTCGGTGTGAAATTGCGGAATTCAGGGGGTGCATGGGGTATAAAAATCGGGAAAAAGATGTATAAAACGATTGAGGAAGGGAAGTGGGGCGCGGGGTGTGTGGGAGCGATCACACAGGACAGGGAATGGCGGACAAGGGTGATAGACGAATATGCGGACATTTTTTTTCTCGAAGGGGAACCGCTAAGCGTGACAGGGGAAACTCTCCATGAAATTAACCTTAAGTCGGAGAAAGTTACCTACGTTAAGGAACGTAGATACCCACAGGCCTTGAGAAACCACATCCGGGACGAACTAGAGGAGCTGAAGCGGCAGGGGATCATCGTCGATAGTAAGTCGCCGTTTAATAGCCCCTTATGGGCAGTAAAGAAAAAGTCCATTGAGGGTGAGACTCAGGACCGCTATAGGCAGTTGAATGAAAACACGTTAGACGAGAAGTACCCCATCCCGAGATTGGATGATATCTTGGACAGGTTAGGCGGGGCGGTGATTTTTACCACATTAGATCTGAAATCCGGGTATCATCAAATACGTATGCACCCCAGGGACCAGAGCAAGACAGCCTTTACATTCGAAAGGGGAATATTACGAATTTACGCGCATGCCCTTTGGTCTGAAGAACTTGCCCATAACATTCCAAAAGCTAATGGACGAGTTCCTGCGTGGTCTAGACGAGAATATGTGCCGAGTGTACATGGACGATCTTCTCGTTTTTAGTAGATCGGAGGCGCAGCATATTGCGGATTTGAGACAGGTCTTTCAGCGCATTAGGCAGTTTGGGCTGAAACTTTCCAGGGAAAAGTCTATGATAGGGCGGAAACAGATTAATTTCCTGGGTCACACGATATCGGAGGAAGGGGTGCGTCCGGACGGAAAGAAGGTCGAGGCGATTGCCAAGATGGCAGTTCCCACTGACGTGAAAGGAATTCGGCGACTGTTAGGAACCCTTAACTATTACCGCCGTTTCGTCCCAGAGATGGCTGAAAATCTCGTTTCGCTGAACGAGCTCCTACGAAAGGGGCGTACGATTCGGATTACTCCGGAAATGGAGGTGAAAGTTAGGAAGTGCATGGAGCAGCTGCAGACCCAACCGGTTCTGGCGTTCCCAGACTTCAATAAACCATTCTCCATTACGACGGATGCTAGTGAGTATGCGTTGGGGAGCGTGCTGTCCCAGGAGAGTGAGCAGGGTGATCGACCGATTGCGTATGCGAGTAGGAGGCTCACGGACGCGGAGTCTAGGTATAGTGCCCTGGAGCGCGAGCTACTAGGCATCGTTTGGGCGGTCCAACACTTCCGGCCCTACGTGTTCGGGAAACGGTTCAAGGTCCACACAGACCATCGTCCCCTTCTGTGGGTGGGAAATTTAAAAGAGTCGTCGGCGAGAGTCACGCGGTGGAAAGAGATCCTCAGCCAGTATAACATGGAGGTGGTCTATAAGCCGGGTAAGGACAACGTGATGGCGGACTGGTTATCTCGCGCTCTTTAAATTAACGCCATAGAACCGGAGGTTGGTGAACCGTCGGGAGAGGTGCAGAGATTTATCCGGGAATGGACGCCAGATGGAGAAGGAGAACTTGGGACGGACAATCGTGACAATGCAGTTTCCACCGACCAGGACGGATCAGGGGAGGAGAGGTCAACGGAGATGGAAGAGCTGGACGAGCCAGTCAACGATAAAAATCGACAGATCATATGGAAAACCAGGACGACAGGACTTCTGAAAATGGAATGTTCCAAGTATGAGAAGCACAGTATCGTTACTATCTGGTCCCAGCCGGGAGTCAAAGAGGAGCAGATATGCAGGACCTTGAAAGATGCGTCCAAAGTTGGTGCGACCAACTACCTCTACGTCGGGAACGGGACAGTAGGGGAAAAAATTCGGGGTCTATGGAGAAAAGAAAAGATAGGCATGGACCGAGCGTTTATTCGGTGTCGTCTGATGGTAGAAACATTACGGGATGCTGAGCATCAGAAGGAAGTGACATTGGCGTACCATCAGGGTAAAACGAATCATCGCGGAATTAATGAGACCATTGCAGCCCTAAAACGTAGATATTATTGGGTAGGGATGAGGAGAACGGTGGAAGATGTGGTGCGGGAATGTACGTCTGTCATACTGCGAAGTATGATCGTCATCCTCCGATTGGACTACAAACAGAGACGACTACCCCCACGGCACCGGTGACGGACCTCCAGATTGACACATTCACTTGGAGAGGTTTCAAATGGGTGACGATAGTGGATGTCTTCAGTAAGACAGCTATGGCCCATCCGGTGAAGGAGAAGTCGGCAGCGGCGGTCAGTGAGGCCCTTCGAATCTGGTTCCAATTCTACGGAGTACCCGATAGAATTTCCTCGGACGGGGGAAGGGAATTTGATAATGCCCAATTGCGGAGGGAGATGCAGGAACTTGGGGTTGAATGGCATTGGAACACGCCTGGGCATCCGAAGAGTAGAGGGGGGATCGAACGTCTACATAGCACCCTAGGTGAGCATTTGCGGGTTTTTCATGCCGACAAGGGTCTGGAGGCAGATGTGGCTATGCCCCGCGCTGTAGCGGCGTACAATCATTCGATCCACATGGCCACCGGGTTTTCCCCATTTGAAGCCCTGTTCGGTCTTCGGCCTCGAAGGAGAGATGTGCGGGATACGGTCGTAGACGACACCGTGGCGGAACTCCTCGTCGCGAACAGATTAAAACTCGACCGAGTATGGTCGGCACGCACGAATGGTCTCGGAAAAGAGTAAGAGAGTAGCCAAGGATAATTTCGGTGTCAAGGATATCATGGGGACCCTTAGGATAGGCGATATTGTGTACAGAAAGATCGTGTCAAATCGCGCAGAGGAGGTACTCAGGTACGAGGGGCCATTCAAAGTGATCGCGATTAGGGAGCACAATCTGGTCACCGTTCAGAGTCTGGCAGAGCCCAGAAAACGTAGAACGGTGCATATTGAGCAGCTGAAAATTCCAGCTGGAGAGGTAAATATGTACGATTACTGTTCTATGTAATTTTTTTTTTCTTCTCTGTTTTTCTTCTTAGTGTTATTATTACTTTGTATTTGTAGGTGTATGTTATAGTGGGTCAGAAGAAGATGATGACGTTAAGTTAAAGTGCTAATTGAGCTCTTGTACATAGTGTAAGATTTCTTTTCTGTTGTGTTTTATAAGTGCTAGATTTCTTGATTGGAAGATATTGTATTTAATTTTCTTTTTATTACTTTTGGTACTCTTATGTTTTGTTTCTGTTTTTCGAGTTTACGAGAATGTTCGTAAACTGGCAGGGGGGAGTTAAGATAAGACATACACCAGTATAGGCACTAATCCTAAACAGTGAATGTCAACAATGTAAATACGATAAATAGAGCATTGTAACTTGAATAAAGCAGTGTTTAACTAGACTTCATGCGTGTTATTATTCTCCTAAACTTCTCCTTTTTTTATGTTTTATGTGCCGAAGCTTTTAATTTATATATATATATATATATATATATATATATATATATATATATATATATATATATATATTGGTAATTAGTAGGTCAGGTATTAATATGTTCAAATCAAACAGAATACCTTGATATTTTAATATTAAATTAATTTTAGGTGTTATCGATGCATTGCTCATTATCACCCATGTCTAAAGAACCCGCCGAGGAATGCCACATGTTTCTATTTCGCTATTGGATCTAGGACATCCGTAAAGAAATGAAGCACGGCAAGATTATTAGTAGTTGAGATTAAAATTATTCAATAATTCATTCATGAGTGAAAAGTAAGCCGAATTGGACTTCGCGATGTTATAAAGATAATTGCATAACTCGTTTTTCTATGTTGCAAATATTACTAATTCATGATTCCCTCTTTAGTTACTCTTCAGAGATAGGTATTAATACTTTCACAAAACCAGCCCACGTGTGAGCAGTCAGTCCCTGTTCCAGATGAGTTCCGCGGATTCAACCCCTCAAATGAATTTCCACTCCCCCTGGGATATGGTTCCTCCCCTAGGCATATTCCTCGGAAATAAGAAAGCACTCTTGCCGACAAAGGCTGAAGGAGGGAAGCCTACCTAAGCCATAGCGGGGTCACATGTAAGCTTGATTTCCCGCGGTTTCCAGATCTCCACATTCAATGGCCTAACTTCGGAATGCTTATAGAAGCAGTTCCGTGTTTGAAACCGTAAAAAAATAATATTAAATATTTAATATAATATTTATTAAAAATATTTATAAAAATATAAAAGATTGAGAAGAATGACATAGCTATAATAGAATAAATGAGGATTTCAGGAGCAAAAGCGGATTACATCAAATTTCAAAAAATCAAATGTTTCGCTAGTTTAGTGAAGCAATGCTTTATTCTCACGAAAATTCAGATTCAGAATCGAAGGAAAATCATGAGAAATAGGGATACTAAATGTAGTGTTAGAAAAAATATGGAACACTGTGTATATGTTTAAGGTAAATGGTATGCGAGTACAAAATCAATTATAAATGCTTCCTACTGATTACGTAATACAGCTAAACATATCAATAATGTTGATACAATAAAAATTAAATCAACCATAAGTAAAATCTAACTTCCTGGCTTCATTACTCCCAAGAAAATTTATTTCAGAATAAAATAAAACTTAATTTATATTAGCTTTATGTTTAATTAAAGTGTAATTAGTATAGCACTTTGTTTTTTAAAATTCGAAACATTTAAAACCATTAGTTAATATTTAAATATTATTTTAAAGCCCGACTAGAAATCTGTGACTTGTTTAATTTAAATAAAGTATTCTCAGTATTTAAAATGTTTCACAAAAAATACATTAAAATCATTCATTAAAATAAAAATTAAAAAATAAAATTTTTTAAATTCATTAAAAAAATGAACCGTTCTACAACAGTTATTTAGTTGTCTTGAAAAAAAAAAAATGCAAATCTTGATTTTAAAAAGATCTTAAGAAATTTAAAGATCTTAACAATTGTTCAGCTCTAAGCTTCAAGAATCAGAGAACCAACACTCTCTAGAAAAATATCACTTACTAATTAATTGATTTTTCTAACTAATGTTTTTTTTAATGCTAAATGGACTACCTCATTATTTCCGATTTTAGTGGAACAAAAAGACAAAAAAAAAAGTCCAAAGTTGAATAAAAGTTAAAATATTTTTGTTGTAATTGCGGTAGTAAAAAAAAACATCCTGTTGTTAATCTTAATTTTGAAATACTTTTCAGAAAATGGGAGCGGAGTGGCTCAGTAGTAGAGTTGCCGTGCAGAAGGTCTGGATCAAATCCGGCTGTGACAGATAGGTTATTCAAAAGATGTTAGCAGCCAAGAGCCCTTTGTGATCTGAAGTCTCCCCTGGGGTTCAGGTAGTCTCTAAAGGAGAAAAAAACAGGCGGCTGAGTATCATAGTTTTGGAGAAATAGATAATTAATAATTTAATACTATTACTATTTAATTTAATACTACTTTATAGAAAAATAGATAAGGAAAATCTAAAGAAACAGGAAAGAAAATAATTAGGAAAATGCTGGGACCAGCGCCTAGAACTGGAACAAAATGGAGCAAAGAAAGGAAAGCTGTAATGTCGCCAACAATGAAAACCTGGTGGGCAAATCAGAAAAACAAGAAGCCCCAAATATGAAACATCTTTACTTAGCGTTTCAAAGTTCCACTTTGGCAGCTTTACACCTTATAATAATATTTTTATTGAATTAATGTTATACAAATGCAGTTTGGCACATAATGTATTTGTGGTCTTTTGCAATCCTCTCCTAAGGGATTCGCGTGGAAGCGTGAATGGAGAAACCTCCCAAGAAATAGATAATTAGAATAAAAAGCTGCTCATTCCCATTTTCCTTAAGATTCTCCATAAGGCCACGCATCTAATTCCCCCTCAAAAAGAATATTCGCATGGGAGATTAGAAGACCATTCAGCGTGCGAGAGAACGTTCTTCCTTTGAGGTTGATGCCATCTTTGATCTGGGGAGTGGTGGCTTCTTTAGCTCCGCACATCCGATTAATCCCGGTTCGATAGGAGCGGACTAATCAAGGATTTCGCTAAGGACGCGAAGAATGAAGGGAGCAACAGGTGCCGGGGTCCCTCCTAATGAGGCGCGGCTTTGAGCTCAGCCCAGGCAAAAGAATTACATAACATCACACAACGGCTAATTTTTAATTGGCACTCCTCCTCTTTTGTGATATCCCATCGTTTATTTGCATGAGTGACTGCAAAGCGGAGTTAATAATGAAGTCACTGAAAAGTTTATAATTTGCCCAGTGTTATAAAGTGAAATTTGAATTTGCGAAACGTTCGTCAAGAGTAACAAGTAAAGTTTTAGAATCAAAATTTATTATAATAATTACTATTATGATAAAAGAAAAACAATTAAATTAAATCAGAAATTCATTTTTCCATTCTTTTTTTAATCGTGTTTATCCGGAATATCTCAGCACCAGTAACTCGTACAACTATTTTTTCATCCCGAAAGATCGCCCAAAGAAATTTATAATAATGAGTGAAAACAAAAAAAAATATAACTCATCACAATTTTGGGAAGCTACGTATGTTAGGTAAATAATTAATTCATTAAATGATTGAAAAATAAATACATGGGACAAATACCAAATCTTACGTTACACGTTACTTGCAACCTGTTGGAAAAGTAACCATTGATCAACCCAGAACACTAAAATTTTTTAGATACTCTACCGAATTTTGATTTTCGGCTATAAATTAATAGTTATCACATTAAGAGGTAATAGTTGGGTTGAAGATTAAGGAATCGTATTTGAGTTCTAACAACCGCAAATATTTGAGAGCGGTTGCACTGAAAAATTGACGGACATCTATTTTAAATGCTAATCTGTTGATGACATTCGTTATATTCGACTGCAGAAATAGTTTGGATTGCCAGATATTCATCTATCTTAACTTATCGACTGCTATGTTACCTAATAAGCAGCTATGGGGTATTCTATTGAGTTGTTTTATATGAAATGTCTGTTTTAGACAACTTTAGGAAGTCAAAGCATTTAAGCCCATTTTCTATTCATATTCCCCAACGTGTTATCAATTTTTCAATCCCAGAATTGAAGAAATCCGGGTTTTATCATGAAATCAAGTCTGAAAATGCTCAGAATTCTTTTTAAAAACTTTACCAGTGAGGAAGTTGTACAAATTCTAACACATAGGAATCTGTTGATGATAAGTCTGGCGAATAATAATTCGTAATCCAGCCCGTTTAGTTCCATAACAATTGTTATCGTGTTAGAGCACAGGTCCCTTCCGATTAACCAATGCAGGCTGTATTTTGATTAGTTTTTGCTCCGCTATGTCAATATCCCTGCAGTATGATTTGGATGTGATCGCCTCTGGGTAGAAAGGGGAAATGAATTATTCCTACCACTGAAGACCACTGGATGCAAAAAGTTGTGAAACCAATGATTAATGCCCCGTTCGTTACAAGACCCTTCCCTAAGCGCGGTGAAAATGTTTTTACAGCTTGGGCTACCAAATATCCAAATTTAAACCCATTAAAAAAACTTACGCGAAAAACCCGGGTTTCCATGATCACATTTGATGGCATAACAAACAATATTTGTTTAGTTCTAGTGATAGTAAATAGTACAAGACAAAAGAGGTAGGATTAATAATAGATCATTACAATCTGTAAACGTAGTAAACAACTTAAGTCCACTAATTCCATTTTGATATTTTTTCAATACACCTTGGAAAAAAATCAAGCTCCCATTACTATCCAATATCTCCTGCCCATCCAATCTTCCTCCTTCAGAACTCTAGCAGCAACATTTTCTCTTACCTCATCAATTAAATGAATTCGAGGTCTTCTACTTCTTCTTCTCTTCTCAGAGCAGTCTTAAAGTACTCGAAGGGGCCATTGCGTCTCATCCATTCCCATTGTTTTCCAATACCATAGCAATATTCTTTCACTGATGTCGTTAAAAATGAGTTTAGCTCCCATCTTATTTTATATAATCTCATTTGGGACCTCCTGCAACCCGCATATGGCACAACTTCTCTCCAGGAATCCATTTCTAAATCCAGTAATTTATTTGCGAATCGTTTCGCCATTGTCCATGATTTTGACCCATTAAACGTAGTGCCAACCAAGATGGAGTGGTATATTTTTGTTTTAGTTTCGAGAAAGACCTCTTTATTCAGCAATATGCCATTTAGGAGACTTACCATATTTTTACTACTGGTAATTTTATTTTTTATATCCCTTTGTACCATGCCAAAACTGTCAATCGTCACTCTGAGATACTTGAAAGCAGTACGTTGAGGGATCATCCATTCCTTTTCCAGGGATATGAAACAGTGGGATTCCGTTTATTTGGTATTAATTTCCAGGCCCTACTTTTTGTACTCTTCAAGGAATCTCCTCATTGAATTTTATAAAAAATAGAAACAGAAATTTCATACTAAACGACCCAATGGTACATGTTTTTGCGTGATAAGTAGGTTAATATATTTTTGTGGCAAATTGAGAAGTTGTTACAGTCAGAGTATTGTAGCGACCGTAGCTACCCTCCTCTTGAGAAGAGAGAGACAAGAGAAGTGGAGCTGGCTGGCGGCAATCAAGACGAAGCCCACAGCCTCGTTAAGTTAGCCAGCTCACTCCCTCGATTTAAACTTGCTAAAAGCTTGTTAGAGGAGTCCCTTTGACTTAGCTCCGACCTCTTCAAGGCGTTACCATCTCCTGTTCTCTTCGAGCGGATAATCTTCAGCTGGGACCTCGCGCTAGCGACACTTTCCCAAAGTTATAATTGTACTTGTCACCGCATTACCTTGAATAAACTCCCTCCGGCCAGCTGTTCTGGAAACCTAACCGCTTAACTATACAAAAATGTGTTTATGTTTATAAACTCCAATAAGTACCTAATCATAACGTCCATGAGCCACAAGATAGCTGCCTTGAAGTAGCAAACAAGAACACAGGCTTTACGATAAATAAGATATAGTAAAACTTACACCACCGTGCATAACAACCTATATGCTCAAGAGCGAGGGTTCGTTGCTCGGCAGTCCTTAGGATTTTGAAAGAATAAAATATCCTCAGTAATGCAGTCTTAGCCACAGTGGTGTAAAATGAGGTTATATGAACGAATAAAATTATAAACCTCCGCCACTGCAACTAATGAAGACCGTGGATTCAAAAATTGAAATAGCAGTTGAGCAGGGAGGTGGTTGTCCAAGATCACTCACATCCGCAAGATTCCTCCCAAATAAGAGTAAAAACTTTATTGAAGCTGGATGTTAGCTGTGTGCCGGAGGGGGGGGGTGCAGATGCAACTGGGCCCATCCGTTACTGTTAACAGATTGAATAATTTAACTAACGAAGTCGGTTAGTACATGTAATTAAGTGCTTTATTCCGTCGAACGCTTAAATCTCTCATCCAATAACTATCCATCTTAATCATATGAGCTTAAGCAACTGTTAACCAAAATATCAGCCAATCCTGAACGTCTTCTAAACCCCTTTAATCCCATGTAACCATCACATTTTGAAATTAGACAAGATTTTGAATATTCAATATCATAAAGTGTAATGTAATCTTCACGAATATTCTTCATTTAATAATTGATTTTAAAATACGATCGTCACAGGTTCCTTACCTAAGTATTTTTATTTGCAATTATTCAGTAATGAGTAAAAATTATTCCAAATACTATTTTGACTTCGTAATTTGCGATTATTAAGATTGTTATATTCATATTAACGGTGATTCAGTTTTTTATGTGCTTGTATATTTTGCCTTTTTATACCTACTATGTAAATTATTTTTTGGCTTCGAGAAGAACATATAGCCATCATTAATTACTTCTTTTTTATATCACCTATCATTACCCCAAGCTGTTCAAACCCACTTTAATTACTAAGACATAATAGGCTAGGAAGGAGTACTATTCAAACCTGGTTAGGTACAGGCCAGTAACCTTTGAGCCTACTAATGAGTCACATAATTTCCACCAAGTTTTAATGAAGTCCTCGGGGTGTTAGAGAGCTTTATTAAATTATGAAATCGGCAATAAGATTTTTTTTTCATTTTTCTTTACAGGGAATGGTTTTCGAAAACGAGGATCATTAAAAATTCAGTTGATTGAAACCTGAAGTTAAACAAGTTTACTTGTTTATTTCTCTCTCTAATATGAAGCAAAGAAATTCTTTATAGGAATTATGTCCCTTTGAGTAATAGAATTAAGTGGAATGAAATTGAAATGAGGAAAATGAAGAAAATGAGGACTAAGATATTTCTCAAGTTAGAAAAATTCATTTTCAGGATTAAAATAATAATCAAGATCAGTGTTTCTCAAATTGCGAACTCAAAAGAAACACTCAGATCTGTAGGCAGCGAATTCCCTATTGAATGAAGTTAATAGGTCAAACAAATCTCGAAATCCATTCAGCTTTTTATCCAATCAAATTAACTTTCGTTCCTCTAAACCGTTCACAATTATCGAACAGAATGATTAATTGAGGCGTTGCCATGGAAAAGGTAATAAGCCATGAAAAGGAAATTTTAGAAGAGAAGCAAAACTTTTTAGTGAGAATTACTAAAAATGAAAGTTTCAATTGGATAATAGTAACTACCAACGTTCATAGAAGAAACTAAATCACTCCCTGTTTTGATTTACTCCTTCTATCCTATTGACAGGACTCAAGGGTACCTTTCTATTAAAAAACTGAAAAATTATTTATTTTTTTTAACTTTCTACCTTTCTCATATAATTATTAGAAACAACAACGCTTCAATTATTACAAACCATAACAGAAACAATTAAAAAACTACTGAATCAAAGATCAATCTGCAGTGATTGGTAGCAAAAATAACGACAAGAAAAGAAAAAAGGAGTTTTTTACAATAAATTTTACTTGTCAAATCATTCGTTATTGTATCATTAATACGTAAAAGATTTATGATAAATTACGCGAACAATTTATTCAATGAGAAAAGCTTTCACTACTAACCCCCTGGCTTTCCCTGGCCCTCTCTCTCTCTTACTCCCTCTCTCTCACAAACACACACAGACAGTATCTTTACAAGTTTGAAGTATTCTTGCTCTATCTTGGTCCTCAAGAAATAAACCACACGACAAAAGAATATCAGCAAACATAACCTTGGGACAACAATCCAAGAAACAGTTTCATTGTTTCGTTTAACATAAATTCATGCTGCTATTAATCGGACGATGATACAGTGGGATTCCTAAATTTTCCCTATCCCAGTTTAATTGGGATCTGTAATGAGTACCTGACATCGCGCATCCTTGGGAGGAACACCTCTTTATGTTTTCCTAAGGAAGGCATATCCAAGGATTTTTTACTCCCTTTAAAAAATACTAATGCTACCTGCCGAAAAAATCCAACCTGCCGGATCAGCAATCCTGGGCTTACTTAAGTTGTTATGCTAACCTCTAGAACACAGGTGATCCCTAGAAATAGTTTACATTCATGTTTAATGATAGTCATAGCGATAAAAACACAAAAGCAGTCATCCCCCAGAAAAGCTAACATCTCTTTTGCAAAGTTGTTGAAAAAGGTTATAAGGTTTCAAAAGAAACAATATGATATTTAAGACCACTTGGTTTGACAGTCCATTTGCGCATGAGGATCTGGAAGGCAGATGTGTCGCCATGACAACCTGGCTAACTAGGTTTCCGCAAGAGAGCGCAGGGGATGGAATCGAATTTCCACCGGATCCCGTCAAGGCGAAAATCAGGCAAACGATGGAGGGTTTACATGAAATATTCGTCAATATTTGATCGCTTTCGAAGGAGAATTCGTTACACTGATTTCTGGAACAGCCTCGTCCCATAAGGTTTTTTTTTTCAAAGTGGCAAATTTTTTCAAGATCAACTATTGCCTAAAAAATGCATGTTTAGGCTAGTTAGAATGTTTATTTACTCTAACTTTGACTGATACGAAATAGCTGGATGCAAATAAGATTTTTATAGTTTTGCAATTAAATCCTGAGATCTATAAACTCTTTATTTTTATAGAAAAATAAACTGAATTATAATAAATCGTCCAATAAAAATAGAAACCTCATCTTTTCATTCTTCTGTCTTTAATTTTCTCCTCTCTATGTTTATTTTATAGATAAAGAAACTTTAATTGAAACATTTCAATCCATTTACACGCTTTTATCGAAGCAGATTCCTGTGACCAACTTATGTAGGATCGAATCTGTTCAAAATGTTACTAACTTATTATTAATTGACATTATCTTAAAAAAGGCTTATGATTTCAAAATCAGATTGCTATGATCACAGGCTTGAAGTATAAGTTATTATTCGTGATCCGATGAATGCTTGATGAACTTATGACGACCTATTTACTGAAGAGCTTCAAAATGGTTTATCATCTAGGGACTTCATTATACTCGAAGCTTCATTTTCTTGAACAGCTTTCTTATTGGATTATTATCTCTGCACTTTATTATCCTTTATCACATATCCTACATTGATTCTCAATTACAAAAGTGCGATAATCTTTTACTAATTATAAACGAGCCGAAAGAGACTTATAATATAAGCAAGTAAAATAAATAAGACAATTTAAAGTACCATAATTTCCGTATTTCATGTTACCGTAATTTTCCTCTTTTTAATTGTAAATATTCTCAAGAGTTGACAAATTTAGGGTGACAGAATGGGCGAAACAGAATTAGGATTACCATTATAAGATAAGATAATTAAAGTGATATCTTTGCAGGATATCATTGAGGAAGACGATGGTACTGCGATGGTTTGAAAGTGTACCAAAAATATATGAAGGTCGTAGACAAAGAGGTTAGTGAAAGAAAAGCTTCCAGGAAGTCATGAAGAAAGCTTTCGTATCCAGGGGTAAGGATCAGAGAAGAGAATAGTAAGTGACGGATGATCCATCCTGGCTTTGCGAGTATGCCCTCACCCTGCAACAGTAGTAACTAGGGTTTTGACGAAGAAGAACAGACACGTTCCCAATTATTTATCCGCCATGTGGATTTGAGTAAATAGATGGTTAATGATATCTCAAATGTTAGATTTCTGGAAACATTTCTTCAAAACATAATAATGGTTTCGTATTAAAAAAAAAAAGCCTCTAGTGCAACAGTCCATCAAGAGTCTTCGGTTGAGTAAGATACTATACTGTTTCTAGGACATCTGTTGTGGAGGGAAGTTACTTGTCAGATCACACAGAGATCACACTCAACCGATATGTTTTGTTTTCATAAATTAAGGGTACACACTTTATAGATGCTGGGTAAGCTCCAGGAGTGTCTGTAGATCCACAGGATCCATGGGTGTTAAAAGAGTAAATAATTCATCTTCCACAGCCAGATTTTAACTCGGGACTTGAACTGTGTACTCTACACGCTGAGCTACACCTCATCCACGGCGTGGATAGACAATAAATAAAACATAATGGATAATAAAACATTTCACATATTTAGAGTTCGGTTATAGTCAACTATGGTTGTTAGTTTTGAAATACTTGCATTCTGCGCCAGTGAGTTCTGAAATATTTTTTGTTTAAGCAATATTGATACACTAGGTTGAAACGTTGATACAAGGAATCCGTGTGATCGTTGAACTATCTTACAACTGGGATGGAATCTTGAGAGAATTGAAGCGGTCAGTAAATGGTTGACCGAACTTTCTTTGAAGTATTTATAGAAGACAAAAGCTTGGTCCGTCTACGCCGTCTTTCCTTAAATTTTAGGCTAAGCCAACGAAGCCTATTTTATTTACAACCCTATTGCGCAGAAATTCGATTGTATTAAACTTAATACAACGAATGCAGTAAGTTAAGTTCATGTATCACTTCAATTTTATTCAACAATTATAAAAACCCTTGATAAAAAAAATTCAATTGATAGATGGTAGACCACTAAAAGTAAATAAACATTAAATTCATTTATTTATGATACATTATCATCCTAAGTTTCGCTATACAGATAATGTTTAGGAATTCAAATATTCTTTTTTCTATTTAATTTAATTACTTTTGGATATATTCTAAAGACTTTGCATATATCTACAGCCCCTGTAGAATAAGTCGGATTTTCTCCAGAGAGATTTAACCTCTTTCAGATAACCGGAATCTTATCATTCTCGTAGTTTTTGGCTTGAATTAGAGTTGTAATATAAGTAAGAACTCCTTCTCAACCGAATGCCTTACTTAGCCCCTTTTTCACAACGAAAATAACTCGATTCCACTTACTTAAGTACAAGAAACTCATTTTGGAAAAAATTAGACTCAACCAGTTATTCACCGGGGCTGTAGATATAATAAGGTACTTTTGAAATAGCACGATAATTTTATATAACTCACAATAACTAGCCTGATGAAATAAAGTAGTTATTTTTAGAACAGTTTAATTGTAATAAAAAAAAATATCATTATGTCATCACATACGCTTTGAACTATAATAAATATGAATTTATAGTTTTGAAGGCTTACAGTTTTTAAGATAGATTTTAAAAGGGCTATTAGTAAATCGAGGAATTTGATCTGCCCATTTTGGATGAACTCTGAGATACAATAAAAAATATTCAGTAGCTCTTCCTAAATAATAAAATTATATACAACATATTACATAAAAGGTGTGTCATATCCTGGTTGTAGAAGGTTCCAAATGAATATGAAATAAGGGGAGGTGGTTAAACTCAGTAGATGACATGACTGAATGAAGATTGCTGTGGTGTGGGAGCTTCGTGAACTCCTTGAACAGAGAAGGATTGTAGAGACAGGAGATATTGGAGGGAAGGTGTAATGGGGACTGAGGTGTGAGAAGATTAGAAAACCCAATAATAATAAAAATATATAAAAGTGTTAACCTATAGGTAACCATTGCAACCTATAATGTGCCCTAATTGTATGCATCAGGACAGGCTAGGTAGGGCATATACAATTTGTTCATTCTGAGTACTTCAATAGAAGCTGAGTAAAATTAATTTGTATTCATTGGATATATAATGATTTATCAATTCTTAATTTTGAAATTACAACATCAATGTTAAATAAACACTGCTCTAAAAGGTATTTTTAAAAATGATTTATTTAAGTGTAAGAAAGAAGGAACAAGAGGTGACTGAAGAGTATAGAGAACAAGAATGATTTGATATGATGTTGATATTTAGAATGGTTTCTGATGTGAAAAGCGATTTCCAATCAATTTCTGTATTTAACTGTAATAGTGTTATCGCTCCAAAGCTGATGTGCATGGTGGAAAAACACGACAGTAGTTATTGCTAATGAAACCATCACAGTGTTTTGAATCCGGTCGAAATCAATTTCAATTGGAACCGGTAAATTAGAACGGGTACGACTATCAGTATAGGCGCCCTTATTTGAAGCAAAATTGGCTCGGACGCCTGAGTGCACCTCCAATCCCCCTACAGCCAGGCTAACCGCATGTTTAATTATAGGCGGTAGAGGGCACTATACTCTTCTGTGTAGTGCCTCCTGCATCGGATACTCTTTAAAATGCATGACCAATTTCGCAGTTTGCTATCATCAGGAAACATCAGAATGGGTTATCCTCCAACACCTCATTCTCGAAGCATTTAGAAATTAAATTAAAAAAGAAAAACCTACTTTTCCCAAGGTTCGCAGCCCAGTATGAAACCTTTTTAAAAGGCAGGAAAAAAAATTGTTCTTGTTTATGTAGTCCTTCAAAAGGGAGGTGAAATGGAGCTCCACAGCCTCAACATTGTCAGGTATTCTTTAAATATCCTTATCCTAATGATTCCTGAATTGGCTAAATGTTGGTATCCTATGGCAGTGCAATCCGGCAAGCCATTCTTGGTCAACTGTGAGGTTAAATAAATAAACAACAGTTGACATCAAAGAATAAGCAATCTAACGACATGATATATTTCGAATATTTGATTGAAAGCATTACTTAACAGGTTACCAACAAAAACTTTTCCGTATTTAAATAAAGAAAATCTTTGGATTCGTTCATACCTACGTCTTTATTTTCGACAAATCGTTTCCATAAAATATATAATTAAGAAAGGGCTATTGAGTCACTAAAACCAATGCATAAGAATACAATAAAATCATTATTCTTAATAAAAAGTTTCATCTTAATGGTGCGTTAACGATTCTTTTCGTGTCGTAAGTAGTTATTCCTTCAGGGCTGAGTAAAAAAAAACAAAGATAATAATTAGAAATTAAAATTATTTAGAAATATAGAAGTAAAAAAAAGAATGAACATATACATTTCACATACGCTTTATGTATATGTACGCTATAAATATGAATTTATAGATTTGAAGGCTTACAGGATTTAATATAGATTTCAAAAGGGCTATTAGTAAATCGAGGAATTTGATCTGCCCATTTTGGATGAACTCTGAGATACAATAAAAAATATTCTGTAACTCTTTCGCCGTTAGTTGCAAAACTAAAATTTTTCCGAATATACATATATTTTACGTCTTTCATAGAGCTGAAAACCGAGAATTGAAATGCAAGGCTAAAAATGTATTTATTGAAGAATTGACTGAGACTTAGAATGCTTATAGCATAGATCTAAGACTGTCTATAAACTTATAGCTAACACTATATATTAAAAACTGATTACTGTTCTTTCTACATACTGATTGTTCTATCTCTACTTTAGAATAGAATAGAATAGAATAGAAAAGTAACTTTATTCTGGGACAAAGTCCCTTTAGAATAACAGATATGAACAGGAATAAAAACATAATATTTATCTGGCCAGAAGGCTAAATGTTACAAATCATAAAGCGTGAAAACATGACAGAAAACAATTTAAAAAGAAATATATAAACAAAAATAATAGTAAGTAAATAAATAGTACAGATCTTGACAGGATATTAAGCAATTACAGAGAATAGATAAATCCAAAGCTTTTGAAATTGAATGCATGAGCTAGCATTCCATAATTTGTTTACATGATGTACAGCTTTTCAAAGAGCAGAATTAAAAGAACTAGATAACACAGTTTGTTATTATATACATTGTATTCTAAGCAAATGACTAACCTACCTAGAGACTATCCTTCTGGGAAGCTAATAGATGTTGAAACAGCCAGGATTTGAATAATGATAGAGAGGGAGTATGACGGATATTAGGAGGGATTGAGTTCCACATTGTGGTGGAGCGGGCGAGAAAGGAACGTTCGAATGCTTTAGTTCTGTGTGAACGTATATAGAGATCAGAAAGGCGGGATCTTGTTTTATGGTGTTGCACTGATGATTTGAATTGGAGGAGACTGTAGATATATGAAGGGTGTTGAGAGTGAATGGATTGG
The DNA here is from genome assembly GCA_037127475.1 of Arma custos. NCBI lineage: Eukaryota > Metazoa > Arthropoda > Insecta > Hemiptera > Pentatomidae > Arma > Arma custos. The sequence continues at coordinate 98,906,513 of CM073760.1, read as the reverse complement.
TATAAGAATGAACAGAGGAAATATTGTCTTCGGAAGGGAGGGAAGAGCCACTTTAACCCATCATAGAGGTGGGAGACGCGCGATCGCTTCGGAGTACCAAGCACAAATCTTAGAGAGCAATTCATTATTCTCTTTAATCTGTCTTCAAGCATTTTAGAGAGGCCTCCATATACCACGCTACAATAGTCAAAGTGGGGGAAGATGAGAGAAGATACGAGAAGCTTACGGGAAGATTGTGTAAGGAGATGACGAGAACGATGGAACAACTTCAGGGAACTAATTGTCCGTCGGGATATTTGGGCGATGTGGGATTTCCAGGAAAGGTTTTGGTCGATGGTGATGCCTAGGTTTTTCACCGAGGAGGTAAACGTGATAGGATTATCGTTTAGGAGTAATGTTGGGAGGGTGTGGATGGATGTAAGGAGGGAATTGGAACCTAAAACAATGGCCTGAGTTTTCAATGCGTTCAATTCCAGTTTGTTCAGCTTTGCCCAGGCACAGATCCTATCCAGGTCTTCCTGAATACTAGCGAACGCAAAAAATAGCTCGGAAGGGGGAAAGGACAAATATATTTGGAAATCGTCAGCATATAGATGATGGGAACAGTGGTGAACAGATTTAGGGAGATCATTGATATAGCAGTTGAAAAGAAGAGGAGAGATACTTGAGCCCTGTGCCACGCCTGAGGAAAGAGTGAGGAAAGAGGAAAGGGGATGATTAGGTATAGAAACTGCTTGAGATCTATCAGAGAGGAAGGATTGGAACCATCGGATGGAACTGTTAGAAAAGGACATTGATTTGAGTTTGCTATAGAGGATAGAATGGTCCAAGGAATCAAAAGCTTTAGTAAAATCAAGAAGGATAAGCACAGTTAGTTTTTTGTCGTCCACAGCGGTATGTATGTCATTGGTGATTTTGGTAAGTGCCGATTGTGTGGAGAAACCGGGACGGAAACCAGATTGAAGTGGGTCAAGGAGGTTGGACTGTTCGAGGAAATTTGACATTTGTGACTGGACTATTCTTTCTAGAGGCTTGGAAAGGTTTGAGAGGATTGAGATTGGGCGGTAGTCTTTGAGTGAGACAGGGTTAGAGGATTTATTAATAGGATGGACTATGGCTTTTTTCCAGGAGGCTGGGAATACTCCGTTTTGCAGTGAAAAATTGTATATAAAGAGTAGGACAGGTATAATATCGATAAGGCAGGATTTTAGCAGTTTGACAGGAATCCCATCGAAGCCTGTGGAGATGGAGTGGGATTTCAGGACAGCGGAAATAATGTCGTTGGGTGAAATGTCAGCGAAGTAAAAGTTGTCAGGGTTGAAAGATGGTGGTAGGGAAAATACGGGAGAGGATGATTTAGAAGTATTAACTGAGGTGGACAAAAAATATGAGTTAATTTCATTGGGAGAGGCTGGAAAGGGCCTAGAACAAGATGAATTAAGAAGAGAAAGCTTTCGAAGGAGATGCCATTTGGATTTAGAATCGGGAGCAGATGAAAGGGCTTCGTGGAAGTATTTGGTTTTTGCCTGCCTGATTGCCGACTGTGTCAGATTGCGGAGGGCCCTAAACGCTTGATGGTCGTCAGTTAACCTTGTCCGTCTAAAGCGTCTTCGGGCCGCATCACGCTTCCTTTGAAGATCTTTAATTTTTTGACACAACCAGGGAGCAGGCTGGTGACGGAAGGTTGAGGTTTTCAGTGGGGCATGGGTGTCAAGGATATATTTGAGATTGGAAGTAAGTATGTCAACCATCGAATCAATAGAGGCACAAGAATAAATCTCTCTCCAATCCAAGGCTTCAAGAGAGGGTGAGATGTTCTCTGGGGTGAGAGCATCTAAGTTGCGAAAGGTTACGGTTTTAGGTAGTATAACAGGAGTTTGGATATTGTATGAAATATGGATGAGATCATGAGAGGACAGAAATGGAACGGGTAATTGAGAGGAAGAAAGGAGGTTCTGCCGTGAATCAATGACAAACAGGTCTAACCATGTGTCGGATTGAAAGGTGTGATGGGTGGGAGAAAATGGGACAATGGAAAGGTGTAGAGAGTAAAAGAGATTTTCCAGGTATAGTTGATCGTAGGATTGGACAAGGAGATTGGCATTAAAATCACCGGAGATAATGATATGGTTGTAGAGAGGAATGTAGTCGTAAAGGGTAGATTCAAAAATTGAATCAAGAGGGGCCAAAGGAGGGCGATATACTACGACATAAAGGAGAGGGTTTGGGTTAAAAGAGATTTCAACCAGAAGGAATTCTGTGTGAGGATAACCAGTTGCGGGTGAGGAATCAAGGATACGTGATTTTAGGGAGTTGTGTACGTAAAGACCTACTCCTCCACCAGTCCGGTCTACCCGGTCGTGGCGAAGGAATGAATAGTCTGGTAAGGATATTGCCGAGGAGGGGATGTGGGGTTTTAGCCATGTTTCGGAAATTCCAATGGTATGATAAAAGTTTTGGGTAAAATATTGAAGGAATTCGTCATAATGGGCAGGTAAGGATTGGGTGTTGACGTGACAGGATGTCAGGATACTGGACATGATGGTGAGGTAGGAGAGAAGATCCCCGTAAAAGAGGAGAAGATGCTGTGTGCAATTAATTTTAGCAGGTAGATTAGGTAAAAAGCTATGAAATGTTCCAGATAGTTGAAGACATGCAAGATAAAACAAAAAACATATAAGAATATTAATAGTATAGAAATGATAATACTGTTAAAATATGTAAAAAGAGAAAATAATGAATTAATAATGAGAGAAGCAAAGTAATAGAATATATATAGCTGCTTGAACATGAACAAACTTAAAAATATAGAACAAAAGATCCTAAGAACTAAAAATATGGACCAATAAAAAGAAATTAACTGTATAGAGAGGGCGTGGGCAAAATCCAAAATTCCGTGGTGAGCGCCATAGGTTGTCATAGAGCTAGCGGGGAAACAAAACTTTAGTAGTCACCCGAAGACGTCTAGATCTTGGGCCTGATCTATGAAGACCACCTGGTGACCATCTTCTTTTCTACAGCGCACTCTGCCCCCAGAGAACCACACATACTTTATCTTTCCCGCTGCCTTCTTCTGACGGGCTAACCAGTAGAGGTGCTTGTTACCTTTTGTCATCTCCTCGCTCAGATAGATACGGTGGCAGTCATTTCCCTGCCAACCTAAATCTCGCGTAGAGAAATCTCTTTTGACTTTTCTTTTATGTAACAAGTCATCCCTCACTGATTTCCTCACGAAGCGTGCTAGTGTGAAGTACTTTACATATTTTATTCTCTCTATCTGAGGTTTTATCTCTTATACATCTCCTATTCTATATTAAAATAGTTTAGAGGCAGTATATACACAAATCAAAGAGGAAGGGATGTTATGGCAATTAATAATATTGACTACAATGAAGCAATGTAATTATAAATATAAACATAATTACATTGGTCATGAACCCATTAGTTAACTACAGTTTTTCTGATCAGAAACCTCTGAAGAGGTTTCAGAGTGCCTTCAGTAAGGTAATTAATGCGTTGTGCGTCGAACATTACTTGTAGTGTACATCGTAGAAAAATCTTGTAGTTATGAGAGTGTTGGAAGAAGATGTGACATCGTTCTTCCGGACATTGCTTCATGTATATTAAGGCCGAAAATTACTTATACCGTTTCATCTTGACAAAATAAAATGGAGACTGTGGCGAGTGCGAAACCAACTCGGTAAGTTCGCTGGACCCTTCTTTCCTTTCTGAAGAACGAACAGGACGCATTGTTTTGAAGGAATCAGTTCGTAGCTGAACTGTTATATAATGGAGGAGGGTAGCACCTGAGGGCTGGCGACCGATACAACCTCCTCCGAATTGTGTTTACATTCGGGTCAACATGGGCGGCCCCCGGTCCCGGTAAACAGGGGATGTTTGTGCTGTCCGCCTCTCAGGCTGTTTGAACAGCGGCCTACCGTCTCCACTCTATTCCCGGTGCAACTGTTCTCCACCTGGCCACGCTAGCTACATCTGTTAACAGCATACTGTCCTTCGAGTATTCGATCAACAGTGTCAAGTGACTCTGTTAGGGAATGTATTCGGGAATAAGGGATGGTAGAAGATTAATCAACTGTTCAATACCTGTTCAAATCGGAAACACACCATCCCTTTTGGATGGGATTTTGCGCATTTCCTATTCGTCAGTGTGGACTATATTTAGCATTGAAAGAATATATATAAGAATATATTTATCAATGAAAGAAAAAAAAATGTCTTTGCTGTATATGAATTACATACTTCTTAGTGGTTGGCTTGCTGTGTTGTCTCTGCTGGCTGTCCGCTGAGTTTTCTACTCCACCCTACATTGAATGATAAACTTGGAAATATTTATAGCACATGTGCTCTTGTACCTGATCTAATAGATCATTTTGTCTTAGTAGGGGAACTAGAGAAGGCTCTACCTCTATGGAAACCAGATAAAATAGAGTCAGGTCTATGGATAACACTGTTCTCCAAAAAAAAGGTTTTGCTCCATTGAGAAGTTGTTCCTGATTGTTATATTTTATGTATGCTAAATTCGAAATGGAAGTCAAAAAAATTCTACCAAGCACCATTTTTTAGAGAATGGAGGTTGTTTTTTAAAAAAAAACTAACACTTTTTTCATAAATTTATTAAACTTTATTTGTGAAAATCAATAATATATAAAATAATAAATTATTTAATTCTGTACTCAATTAATGTGTATATTTTTCTCCGTTTGAACTCTTCAACTCACCAGTCCATCAGAAGTCCGCAAGCATCTTCTCATTGCTTTTACCGCTGTATCCTCTTTCCATCTGGGCTATGTCTAGATAAAACCGTTTTCCATGTTCGTCTGAAACTGCTCCCAAGTTGGGTGTGAAGAAATCCAAATGGGAATGCAAAAAATGAATTTTTAATGACATTTTGCAACCTATGGCCTTATATGATGAAAGCAATTCTTCCACAATTTCATTTTAATTTGTTGTTCTTTTGTTCCCCAAAAATGGTTGACACACGTTTTTGAATGCAGTCCAGGCTATTTTTTCTGTTGCGTTTAATCGTCTTTTTAATTCAACGTTCTTAAGAAGATCACGAATTAGACGCCCCACAAAAATCCTCTCTTTGATCTTTGATTCACGCGGCCTGAACTAGATACCTATCCTTCTATGAAAAGCTCCATACACATTTGAATCCGCTAGTCTCTTAACTTGGTTCTCATAATATTCCTGATAACCCTCCGAGGCGTCTGAAAAGAAGATGGCCTCGAGACCTTCTACTATAGAACTTTATTGGAGTGCTATCAATAGATAGTATCTCCACAAGTGTTTTTTTTCATGTTCTTTGTTCATACAGCAGATTTAATTGATGTAATATAATTACAGTTGTAAATGTCAATAAATTATTCTATTCTAAAAAAATATTGATGTTCTACGATAAAAAAATACTATACTACTACATTCTATGAAGGATCTTGGGTTCAGAACATGGTAAAGGGTGCACTGTTCCTGTGCAGGGAGGTGATTTGGCTTACATCGCACTCAACTATCAGGTTTCCTCTATTAAGAATATCTACATTATGAAGGCTGGGAGAGCCCCAGTAGGTGTGGCAAAACCGTAGACTTATCTTGACTTTCTGGAGATTAAATAATTTAACTGCCATAGCTAAATTTGAACCCGGGACCTTTAGCACAGCAACTCCAATTTATAACTATATATAAAGAATTTTTGGTGAAACAATTTCCACATCCTAAATCGCCTGAATACACATAGTGTCCAAACAAAACCTGAGGAGGAATCTGCTTACCATGAACCTCGAGCATATCTCGATCAGATTGCATTAGCCTGTTTCAGTTCTGAGTTTATATTAGGTATATATAGTTAAATATTATTTCTAATCTCCTTGGATATCGGTCAGTTCAAGGTAGCCAGGGTTACGTGCTCCAACATTCACTGAACGTCCTTCCCGAACATTTAGGAGCACCAATGTTACATTTGAAAAAAAAAGAAGACAAAACTGGAAAAACGATAACAATAAATGCAGCATATTTTAATTGGTGTTCAATTGTATCTTTAAGCGCATTTTATAAATTTACTTGTGTTGTTTAATGTTAAAAAGGAGTATATAGTAACAAGTTTGGATTTTTATACTATTTTACGTTTAATCATAAAAATTCAATACATTATGTATAGTAACATTTGACCATGCATACCAGATTTGTATATATTACTCAATTCAAAAAGGTTTTTTGTATCCTGCATATAATGCATAAGAACAGGGATGATATTAATTTTGTAACATTATGAATTGCATAAGCCCATGCTTACCCGTTTTCTGCGTTCTGTTAGGTCGGAGACCCAAAGGCTTTCTTGTATCATGAAAATCAGGAATAAATCATAGCAACTAGGTTCAGCTTCGAATAATTAAATCTATCTTACTTTCGACTTCTCCTTAAAGTGCGATCTCTATTAGGTGAAGATTGGCGACCATTTTGGCAAAATCATCTCTGTTCAATACTGTTCTCAGCTCTGTTCATTACCATATTTTTATTAAGAACCATGCAGATATCATGTCTGAATGTATATTTGCTTATTCAACCTTGTGGGATCCATCCTGATCATGTACACGTAGAAACATAGTCGTTTTTTCCTCATAATTGTTTCCAAGTCCTCTGTCCTTTAGTACATTTCTTTATTAAACCTCAATCTGTAGCTCCTTTGTGATACTCTTCTTCTTCTTCTTCTTCTTCTTCTTCTTCTTCTTCTTCTTCTTCTTCTTCTTCTTCTTCTTCTTCTTCTTCTTCTTCTTCTTTCGCATCACCCTTATGGTGCCTTTCAGCGTAGGGGAGCGTTTAACCAGGACTGCCACTCTTTCCTATTCTTAGCTAGGTTCCTCGCCTGGCGGATATTTTTGCCTTTGTGATACTCTTGGGCCATAAATTTGATTTTCAAGAGTTTCCTCAGGCTTGAGAGATTCACTGATAAGGCATACAAAATTACTGGCTTTACTTCAGCTTTGTAGAGCCTTAATTTTGCATTGTTAGACAGATCATTTTGATTATATAAGTTTTTTGTGAAAATTTTTTCCTAATTTAAGGCACTTATCTTCCATTGTATGCTAGCCCGGTCTATTTCTGCTGCTGATCTCTCGTAAATAATTGAAATGTTTGTGTGACTTTTATCTGCCACTGTTTAGTCATAACTGAATTCCTTGATTAATCTCATTTATTGTTCATAAAGGTATGAAGTGAAATCTTCTTTAGCCGCATTAAATGACTTTCGATACGGGGAAAACTTATATGCGTTCGCATAACTGACATGCTCCTGACGTACTGGCGACGCATAGCATCCTGTGGAAGAGTTTTAATCAAGTTTAGTTTAAAGTTTAGAAACACATTGATATTGATAAGAATAATTAAATTTAACTACAAGGTCGTTTAATAGCTGTGCAATTGATACTAATAATAACTTAAAACATCAAATAGCTAGTTAAACTGTTCGTTTCCCCTAAAAGATTTTATTTGCTATAATTAAATGTCTTGTTTTATGAAAATATTGAAAGTAAAAATGATCTAAGTATTTTTGAACCTAACGATAATAATACTAAAAATGTAATTTTTATTAACATCTATGTAAAAACAAATTAAGTTGATAATTTAAATTTACGAATTTTAAATTTAAATAGGGAGTTGAGCGACTCAGTTGTAGAACACTGAGTTGCCATGCCGAAGGTTATGGGTTCAAATCCCGCTCGCTATCAGACTTTTATTTAATCTGTTAGCAGCCGCAGATGAATCCTATGGGACCTAGGACAGTCCTGGGGATCACCCATTCCCTATTAAAAAGGCACCCAAAATAAGGGGAAAATTCTGGTGGTTGAGAGTGATCTAAGACAAATCAAAAGTACAGTCTCAACCATGTACTGAACCCCAAACCCTTCACGGGTTGTAGTAGTACTGAAATTTTAAATAATTCAGACAATAATGTATTTAAAAAAATCAAAAAAGAGCACAGTTATTCGAAAGGTTTGATTTTTTACATTTTCGGCAGTCTTCATGACTGCCTATATATTTATTTTTACATTACTTTTGTTGTTTTAACGTTCTAAGATAAATAATAATATGTAAATCAGAGATATGGTATCCTTGTTAACACGTATAACCAACCATACGCTATAACCAAGATAGCATCCATATACACAGGATCCGGCATAATGGGGACCAGGAAGACGCAACAGTTCGAAGGCGAGAGATACAAGACAGAGCATGTCGAACAGGGCCAGCTGATGATTGTCATTTAGCCGCCTCATGAATATTCCCTCCACCTAATCCCGTCCCTTTGTCCCTACCGCACTATCCAATAAGGGATCCGGCGATCCCATTGCTCAGTTGCTCAGGTCCCCTCGCGCCTGATTGGCCCGAAAGATATTCTCTCTCTCTCTCTCTCTCTCTCTCTCTCTCTCTCTCTCTCTCTCTCTCTCTCTCTCTCTCTCTCTCTCTCTCTCTCTCTCTCTCTCTCACTCACTATCTCTCTCTCACTCTCTCTCTCTCTCTCTCTCTATCTCTCTCTCTCTCTCACTCTCTCTCTCTCACTCTCTCTCACCCTCTCTCTCTCTCTCTCACCCACTCTCTCTCCCTCTCTCCACCGGACAGGATAGGTCTAACTTCATGGCTACATTCAAAGGGGTGCTAAAAACAGAAAAGGTAGACAATATCTCTTTCAGTTCGTACCTGCTCGTATCTACGGGGATATAATAGATTTATTTTTATAAAACTAATATTACATACATACATAGCAATCGGGAGCAAGAATGCGTAGTTTAGCTAATGGGAAGTATAAACTGCCAAGTAATGAATAAAGCAGTATAACATTCAGAAATTTAAACTTTATATTACAAAACAAGCATCTTAATCTTCGCGAAGCTCTCATACCAATACTATTAACTGGCTGCATGAATTCCGCATGGTGTAATCCAGAGTCCTCATCCTTTTTCAGACCGAATATTCTACTTAACGGCTTCTTTCCCTAAATCAAGAGTTGGAAGGGTGATAGTTTTATGCATTCTGATTTATAGATTTCGGAACAGAGGACGCGAGCTAATGTCGAGACCAAATAACAAAAAGAATTTCTTGCTTTTAATTGTGTCTTTAATTCCCCTTGAGTTTCGTTTTTTTCTTGTTAGCATATACTACGTACTAACTACTAAGGCTTATACTTCTTTACTTGTGCAAAATCATTCCCTCCTAATACAATATCCTCAAAATCTTCCCCTTTTATGGTAATACAAAATAATTTTCTGGTCCTAATTTAAATCCACCCCAGTTTCATTATCTGAATTCTTCAACATTTCTATATTTAGTTTTATAGTTCCGCGTTCACACCCAACAGTACCCAATCGTCCGCAAACCATTTTAAAATTCAAGCCTTTTTCGTTGTGTATCACCTTAATAACAAAGTATTATAGGGTATATATTAGTTCTGTATCTAACAATGATTGATGAATAAATGAGTTGCAGTAAAAAGAAATTAAATAGCAAAAATGTACCGTAGCATGAAAAAACTGTTTTCTCATTCCAGAAGTGTTGAAGTGTGAATTGTGACAACTACCAAATGTAAAGGGACTTGAAGGCCGAACCTGATAGGAGATTGATGAAGACGGAGATGGCTATGAGAGAGGATATAAAGCAGGCTGTGGACCTGGAGGCAGCGCTGATTGGAAGCCACTGCCTCTTTGAGACGGCCCAGCTCCTACCATTAGGCTAAGCCAAACACGACCCTCTGCCAAGACAAACACCACGGTCTACCGGGTGGTCTAACTCTGTTTGTATTATTGCCGATTAATCCTTTCTTAATATACTAAAGTGAAAGGTAGGGGGTCTGCTATCGGGATAGATTTTGATAACAATTATGGATATTAGACAATACAAAGGTCAGAAGATCGTACAGGAAGTACTTTCAGAAATGGCAAGGTAGAAAAAAATCTTACACTACGGTTTATTGTACTACAGGACTCGATCGCCTAGTTAACAAACAGAGAATTGAGTTGAAAGAAAAAGTTCCTTTTATTATCGAACGGAATGATATTATATAAATATTTGAACAGACTTTCTGATAGAAACTAACTATATTGACTATTAATTATGGACTAGCATATTCAATTTTAAAAAACTAGACCCAATGCGTTATCTGTACTTTTAACTGCATATACTATTCCCAGTTCTATCTCTAGTATCTCTCTTCCCTATCTCTTCTACCTATACGTTAGAGATGGAATATAAGGATGTACAAGAGGAAGGAAGGTCAAGGAAGTTATGTTGTCGAAAACAAGGAGGCAATGTCACAACTAAGAGTTTATGAACTCATAATTATTATACACATATCCTTAAGTCATCAACACACTCGATCACTATCTTCGGGATATTTTATTGAAACCTACAAACAAATTAACATAACATAATAGTCAATACGAAAATTACTAACGATCTTTATGTACTTATATATTAAAGAAAATATTGGAGCAGAACATCTAGTGGTCTTGATCAACAATACAATGTAAGAAATATCTGTTGTTTCCGAACGTGCGCCAGAAATATATAATAACTACATATATATGATAAATAACTAAGTACTTCATTTCTAACTGAATCCATAAAATTAGAGAAAGCAATTGATCAGTGAATTAGGGAGAAGAATAAATAACTTAGTGACAGTATCATCACGTTCAGTTTCGTAGTTATACAGTTTCTGCTATTAATGGACTTTAGGTAAAGATAGACACATTAATAATAGTATCAACTTCAGAAGGGTTGTAAATAAACAAATCCATTCTAATGAATTGAAGATTACAGTGTGTAAATTATGTAATTGTTTTTTGTTATTGTTATATCTCATTCCAAATTGATATGAAGATGGTATTACTAGCTGCTATTTTACAAAATAAGTAAATCCATACAATTAAGTCATTCTAAAATCAGCTTCTAGTAAATGACTTTGATTCACTCAGTAAGTTAAAGAAAAAGTAAAAGACTTCTAACGTATACCATTTACCATATATATATATATATATATATATATATATATATATATATATATATATATATATATATATAAAATACTAATAAAAGAAATAATAAAATGATCACTGAAAACAAATTAAATTTTCTAATTTGGTAGAATGTATAAAGATATACAAAACAAAAGAAAATACAAGATGAAACAAATAAATGCAATAATACTGATTTATATATACATAGTACCTACAAAAGTACATGACGTTTCCTCAACATTAATTAATCAAATGTCTAGAACATTTGATTCATTCGTCGATGATGGTTTTGATTAATGAATCTGTTACAGTAACGGTTCGTGAATTGTAGCGGTATAGATAGGTGTACATGTATTGTACAACATGTAACCTAGAAGGAGGTAAGGTAATAAGTGAAATAAATAAAAATTATTCATTATTAAAATGTTCAGTTTTATTTGCACTAAACACCACTAATTGTATAAAAAAATATTAAGATATTGCCATTAATCACTTATTAACATTGAACTATGACGATATATGAATGCTAATAAAAGCAATCCAGAAGTGTCAATGGTTGTTTAAAAATCAACAAGGGATATGAGGATATTTTAATGATAATAATTATGATGTTAATTCAATGTTTTCTCATCTACTTACTTAATTAAGTTCTTCTTTTTTATTTAAAATCTTCTGCAGTTACTTAGTATTAGCTTTCTTTATCATCTTCCTATAGTTTGGCTATGCATTATCTTATTAGCTAACTATAAACTTGAAAAAAATTGTCGTTGAATGCTGCGAAAACTCACGTCATTTTAATTTGTTCCAATACCCTTCTTAAATCTATCAACTCACTTCCCCAATTAACCTTAAATTATCACCCTATTGCTTTAATTTCCTCTGTTAGAAACCTCGATATTATTTTCGGCCAATCCCTCTCATGGAAACCCCACATTGCCCAAATTTCTCGTCGATCAATAAGTTCCCTAAAATTATTCCATCGTTCTAGGCATCTTTTAACACTACCTATCCGTTAGGTCCTCATCACTTATATTATCTTTCAACACTTTGATTATGGTTGTGCTGCTTATGGTGGCCTTTCAATCAGGCTCGAGGAGAGTTTAAGGCGAATTATGAACTGTTCGCTTCGATTTGCCTTCGACGCCCCGAGGAGGTCTCATGTGTCCCGCCTCTATGTTGAGTTAAAGTGGCTCTTCCCTTCTATCAGTAGACTCTATTTCCTAGATTCTTAGTAATATCAAACCAACAACTCACAACATCCATCTTATACCTATAGTCTCTTCCAATTCAAATCCTCTATCGGATCCCAGGGCACAAGATCTCGCCCTTTCAATCTTTATATCCGTTCCCATAGAACTAAAACTTTTGAGCGTTCCTTTCTCGCCCGTTCTATCTCTCTTTGGAACTCACTCCCTCCCGATATCCGTCATGCGTCTTTTCTTACCTCACTTAAATCCAAACTCTTCCAACATCTTATAAATTTCCAAACAGATGCTCTATAATCAATAAATAATTTATAGGTATATTCAACTTAATCGATTAATGAATTACTGTAAATATTCCTCACTCATAATGATATCATATTTTATATTATTAGATGGTATTATTTATTCGCTTATTTTTCTATAAGCATATTTTTTTTATTGTAAATTTGTCTGTTTTTTATCTAATTTTAGTATTACATCTTCTGATTCTCTACCAAAACACACCTGTCAGTTATTTACTTTCAAGATCTTAGTAAATATTGTTTTATTCTAATAATGTAGTCATTTGGCCAGATATATATTTATTTAATTGTGTTCACTTCTTTTATTCTTAATGGGTCTGGTCCCAGGATAAAATTATTATGTTAATTAAAATTATAGTAGCCGACATTTCAGGTACAAAAATATAAGTTAATAGAAGAAAATGAAATTGGAAATTATTACGACGAATATGAAAAATATAACATTAAAATTTATCATTCATATAAAGGATAATCGGTTCTATTAAGATAAGATACAAGTAATAATACTAAATTAAATACTGGAAAAATATTGAAGAAATAAATAATCACAACCTTATATAAAGTAAATAAAAAAAAGCATCTTAAACAGGGGCATACTTGTTAACAAGCTCAGTCTAGGAAACATTGAACATCGGAGTAAAACAGGGTTCCATGAGACCATGACTATCATCTACAAAACTAATAAGGCTTATTTTCTAAGTCCTATTAAACAGTCCCTACTAAACCAGCTGAAATCTTCTGTTCATTAATTATGTTGTTTTTATTACATTTCAAGAAGCTTATTCCATCAAAATTAAAATTTGCCGTCAACACCATTGTTAAACATCCATCACTGCTAAAATAAAATTTATGGTGTAAGGCAACAGAGGAAGCCATAATAAAGGAAACAAAAGTAAAGGCAGTACATCTTCGGATGAGCCTTAAAAGAAGTCCTGGCAAAAGTAGGTATGTTACATCTGCCAACCCTTTCTTCCGCAGTAAATCCTGGCCATTGTGTTCCAGGAATGAAGTACGCGCTTGGATTCCCCGCGATCCGTTCACCCAGAGGGCCATTTCTCAGCCGCCTTGGTCAACCAACAGCGTTCTACTTTATGGGAAGATCCCGAATCATCTCTAGAGTATATAAACACTACAATTTTAAAGAAGGAAGAATGAGGATTTATCATTTTTAACGCACTGAATGCTTAATAGATTGATTTATACTTGAATAGGATAAAATAAATTTGAAAAAAATGATGTAGAAGAAAATTAATATGCAAAAATAGAAGCAGAAATCATTACAACTCTTTAATTCTAACCTGAAAAGGAGTTATGTATATGATTCAGATAACTTCGTTACATTTTCTACAGTAGGATACCGCGTGTAAGTCAAAAGTGTGAGGTCTAAGTCATGCTTCTATTGATGTCATGCTTCCATTCATATTACGAATGGTTAATTAAAAAAAACAAACATAAGCCTAGATAGATGGAGAATTACGGTAAAGGCGATACTTGGTTTTTGCGGTGAAAGTTTGGAAGTAGGAATAGATGGCACAGGCAACGAGCCTTCTGGATCGTTATCGTACATTCTTTTTATTATGAATACATTGTGGATTAGTATCTTGATTGAAAGGTCCGTAGTCAAATTTTGGGTTGTAATTAGTATTTATTTTATTTTTAAATTGTCTTTTCAGAGAGATTCGAATCGATCGAGAATAACATATATTTTGAGGTTACAATTTCTAAACTATCCATGAGACATTTTTTAGCACTGAGTTTTTTATTGTTTCTTAAAAGGTACTTGTGAACGCTTCGTTAGTGACCTCCCTATCACGTGTCCGTGCCATTTGAGAGATTTCAGGTCGTATGTTTGACATGAATAACAAGTCATTTTTTATTCATCATGTCTTCTATACCTTTTATAAAAACGTCGGCAATGGATTTTTTAAACATTGTTTAGTTGATGAGAGTTTCACGAGAATAAATATATTTGTACATTCTTTCTACTCAATCGTGTAACATTCGTGACTCTTGTGTTCAATCAAAATGGAATTGTCGCAGCGCTATATCGATCAAAAATATCGGTGCTATTTCATGGCGTTTCTCGTCGGGTTGTTTGGAGACCAGGCGGAGATCTCAAAGAAAGCGAACGTAATTCTTGTTTAACCGAAATTTGAAAAATTCACCAACCTTTTCGTTAGTGTAATACGTTAGCTATATTCGGAAATATTTGCGAAACTACTGTTACGGTCAGAGAGAGAAAGACGGGCGGAAGAGATTAACGTCTTAAGCCCGTCGGGTGAAGGGATTAAGATGGGTTGGAAGATTCTCGATGATCCGAGAGCGGCCTCCCCAAATTCCGCGCGTCTAGAACGTTCGACCCTGCCTATATATTCCGCTCGTTGCCGCCTAGTCGGAAATTCAGTAGTAAATCAGGCAGTGTGATAAATTAGTGTGAGTGAACGGTGACAGTATCGAGAGTGTAATAAACTGTTTGTTACTGTGTGTCAGTTTGTTATATTTGGAGATTCTTACGGTCGGCGGACTTTAATTAATGAACTGTAAGTGTTAATTTGGAGTTATAAACTCTAGCGTAATTTGATTGTATTTGTACAAATTTATGTAAATAGTTAAGGTATTTTGTAGTAGTAATATCTTATATTATTTTAGTAATTAGATAGGCCTAGGTTATAATAAATATTTAGAATATTGTTATTGTAAATTTATATTAATCTACTAATTTAATTGTTAATAATTTCATTGTATTCTTTTATTCAATTTGTTAATAAATATTAGTATCTTGAATTTAGGAGTAATTTATTCATTTTTACATCCAGTAGCCCGTAACACTACGAACAATCAGATCGCATGCCATCTATACCTTAAGCAGACCTGGAAGAAACAAGGGCAGTGAAATTCCTCGATGGAATTAATATCAACTTTTCTATTAAGACTCTGTAAAATGTTAAAATGTTACTCTGTAAAATTCACTTCCTTAGATAAAGACGATAGTAACTCCCCACTAAGAGACTCCATTACAGAAAGCCGAGGACAGCCTTAGGCTTTGCGACCTGATGGGAGGGTCTAGCGAATCAATCGAAGCGGACCCAAGGCTACGTATTATTGTCCCGGAAGGCTCTGGATATTGGCACTGGTCCTGGAGGATTAGGAAGGATCCTCCAGGCGGTCACAATGTCCACACCTCCTCTGGGTCCTCTAATTCGGCATCGGGTCCTTTCAATCCCTCAGGCTAAGCCCCTCTTACAGAAAGAGCTGTGTAATCTGGATGAGCCCAACCTATCTTGTAATATGTCTCAGCGGTTCCTGTCAAAATCTAATGGATTACCGGATCCATTCTCTGACTTGTGTATTCATCTTCCGTAGTGTCATTATTATTCCGACCCCCATAATATTCAATCAGCCTTATACCTTACATTTATTTCCAAACACCTTCAATGAATTGTATATGATTAGTAGCCATTAAACCAAACCGGAAAATAGATGACATTCAACATTTATACATAAAATATTCAAATATATTCAACACTAACATAATTTAAAAATATTTGAAAAACCTTCATCATGGTGTAGGTATTATGTAGGTATTATACCTGTGTAGGTATTATGTGAGGTGTTTAGGATCAAAAGCGGATAACTCCGAATTTCAAAAATTGATATTTTTACAGTAAGTATAAAAATAATAGGTACGATTACTGCTGAAAAACTCTGATAGATAAATTTTGGCAAAATTTCTACAACTTTTTTATTTTTTTTTTATTATTTTTTTTTTTTTCTGTTGGCTCTACAGACCTTGTAGATCTTTGGCCGCCTTTACCAGCCTTCTCCACCTCTGTCTATCCTGGGCCGCTGATTTCCAGTCTGCCACATGTAGCTCCTCAGCATCTTTGTTGACCTTGTCTATCCATCTGGTCTTTGGCCTCCCACGTGGTCTCTTGCCAACTATAGTGGCAATTATTGTTGCGTAGAGGCGTCCTGACGGATTGCTTCAAGCAACAACAACTTTTTTATATATAAATTAATAAACACCTATCTTTAGCATGTAGTAGGTTGTATTAAGCAGTTCAGTATTTGATGTAGCGTATCACGTTATGTTAAATACCATAACAGTATGACATTTCTATTGGCATATAAAAGTGTTAAATATTGAATTATAAGTAATATTCAGTATTTAACAGAATGATTTATTTTTATCTAGTTTTATTTTGAAGAGAAATGATTTGTCCTGGCCGAGATTCGAATCCGGGTCCTCCGCAACTCTAGTGCAGTATTCTACCAACTAAGCTACCAGGGCTCGTAAACAGGCCAGGTCAAAACCATTCTGTTCATTGAACATTACTGAATATTACAGAACATTCTATAATCGGGATAACACTGTTGAACATTACTTTAATTGGGACCTGATTGACGTACGTAAATTTTATATTTATAATTTTTTTTATTGTGATTATTTAAATATTTTTATTTTGAAGAGAAAAGATTTGTCCTGGCTGGGATTCGAACCCGGGTCGTCCGCATCTCTAGGATGGTACTCTACCAACTAAGCTACCAAGATTCGTATCCAGGCCAAACAAATCTTCTCTTCAAAATAAAAATATTTAAATAATCACAATAAAATAAGAAATAAAATTATAAATATAAAATTGACGTAGGTCAACCAGGCCGCAATTAAAGTAATGTTCAATGAACTTTCTTCCCCATTTGTAGATCGCAAACATTGGGAGTGCTGGGGATGGTGGAACGGTGAAGAGAATGGATTTGTCTGGCCTGGTTACGAGCCCTGGTAGCTTAGGAGGTACCACTAGAGATGCGGAGGATCCGGGTTCGTATCCCGGCCAAGGCAAATCTTTTCTCTTCAAAAAAAAACTATTTAAATAATCAAAATAAAATAGAAATAAAAAATTATAGATTTATTTTTATATTCATTTTTTAGTTTAGAGCTTGAAGGGTCATTTCCAAGTTGTAATTTTTATCAAAATTTATATTTCATTTTAAAAAGGTTAACTGTACTTAAATTATATAATATATTCTTTAAACTCGGAGAAAAAAACCTGTATCCAGTAAATTTGTGTATTATTTATTTCTCAAGAAACGTTTCGGCCTAACTGCCATTATCAATCTTCCATTTAACATTGTTTCATTATGAAACATTTCATTTCATCATAATGAAACAATGTTAAACGGAAGATTGATAATGGCAGTTAGGACGAAACATTCTTGAGAAATAAATAATACACAAAGTTACTGGATACAGGTTTTTATTTTCTAGTTTAAAGAATATATCAAAATTTATAACGTTATCCATAACTTAAAAGTCATGTTGTTACTTTTTCTCTTACTTACATGCTTAAGTAAGTAAATGAAATTGAATAAGTAATGAAATTGAAGTATGCAAGTCTATTATATCCAATGTAACTATGGCATGGATGCCAATATTCCCAAATTGCCCTTATGTTTTCCCATCTAGGCGATTACATCTACATGTCTTAGTTTAAGGTATTTCCGGGATTTAGCTCATGAATGAGTGAACCGATTTTGTTATTTTTTTTTTATCGTTTGACAGAGCTGTGCAGTAGTTAGATCCCTATCCACAGCCGCCATTGAGCACAGGGCAATATAATTATGTAGTTTATTATTATAATGGTTTAGCGCTTAGAAGTCTCACATAATTTTAATGATACTTACCTAAAATTTTCTCATAAAAGCATTTTAATATTCCATGCAAATAGTATGCGTCATCGAGAGAAAAAAGTCATAATGGTGAGAATATATGATTTTCTTCCGAATAATTCTTAAATAAACAAATCAATTTATCTATAGCCGACAGTTGATATCCATACTGACAATTTTTCGCCAACAAATTAAAAAGCTATGAAGCAAACGGGAGAAAGAGAGAAAAAAAAGTGTGTTCACATTTGGAAATCGTGTCCTGTAGCCCACGCCAATAGCTATAAAACCAGGTGATGCCCTGTCATGTTGTGTAAAAGTGATGTATTAGATCACACGTTCATGCTGTACGACACAGATCTAATAATGCCAAGAGCATTTGCATTTTTACGAAACTCCACCACTCACCTATGCCGAGCAACAAGGCTACGTCATTCTTAATTATGTTTCTCACACTCAGGTGAAGGGTACAATGTTTTATTTCTTAAACAGCCATTTCCAAAAAAAGGATCATTTAAAGTAATTTTTAGTTGGAAAAAATAGTTAGAAAAAACTAAAATGCACGCTTTAATAGAAAGCAATACTAAAAAGTATAAAATAACTTTCAATAATGTTAAAATAAGAATAGAGTTATAAAAAGAAAAATTAATTTTATCATAAAAAAGCGTGGGGTGTTAGATTTTGATTGCTATAAATGTTTAATTGACTGATATTGGTAAAAACGACCCAAACCTTTTTTATGATACAATGAATTAATTTGTTCATAACTCAATTCTTATTTTGAAATTAATGAAAATTATTTTCTACTTCTTTTTTGGTTTTCTATCAAAGCTGTTCTTTAAAATACATTATTTTTTGTTGCAAAGTATACGAAACTCCCCTGTTGATCCTGCAAGAAGTTATGTGCTTTTCTCCAAGATTAAGCCATGCATGCCTCAGTACTTGGCAAATGACACTTCTATGACTTCGGATATGTAAAATTACTAATCCAGAAAATGCTAGATAATGAGACAAACATTAAATCATTGTATTATTGCTGGTCTTTGAGAAGTTAGCAAAGTCGCAACTTCATTCGATATTTTGAAGAGGCCAAAAATCGAGGCTAAGCTAATAAAAGCGTGTTAAAATTGATTCAATCCATCCAATTTTGATAAAAGCTAATTTAAATAAAACAAATAAACAAATAGATTTATTTTAAAGATTCAGAAAATGGAAAAAAAAATAATTTTCTGCCAAAAAATTAATACTAAACAGTTTTTTCATCATTGAAACAGCAAAAAACTCTTATCTTCAAGGTTCTTTTTTAATAACACATTATGCAGGATGCTACAATTTACACTATTCTTCTTCACCTTTTAGAATTTTTTAGATCATCAGAATAGAATTTGATGGAGCCTAACTGAATTTTAATGAAGTTGGTTTAAGAATTATTTGCCATCTTTGTGAACAGATCAAACTAACAGTAGAATACTATTAATATACTTAAATACAGTAAAGAATTAAAATCACTAAATGCTTTAAGTTTCATTTCTGGGCACTATATATTAGAGTGGTAATAATGAATTGCCACAGCGAAAAAATTACTTAAGGCAAAAAGTAAAAATATTTTTTTAACTCTTGGTACTGAATTAAAAATAATTGTTTTGGTAGTCAATAGCCCTTTTTATTAGAATCCAATGAATTTTAAACATTATTATTTACTAGGAGGCACCCCTGATTAATCTAAAGGTAAATACTATTCTAGAAATTGAAGTCCACTTTAGAACCTATTTTGTACCCCGCTAACGAGCCTATTAAAATTAATTAAATTAAAGTACCCAATTAGTAATGTTTCGAGATATTGATTATTTTGCATTATATATAGTAATGGAAATTTAGTAGTTTTTTATTATGTAGGTTTATTTTACAGATAAAAAAATTATAGTTTATAACATAAATGTCTTAATCTCATTTCACGGCATTATCTGTATTGAAATAACAGTCCTTAAATCGAAATAATTGCAGGTGCAGTGAAAATTAAAGAGAACTTATTCTTAGCATTAGTCATTAGTCTAGTCGGGAATATAACTGGGTAATTCGAAAATTTATATTGGCAAGTCTTTAAGTTTTAGATGGGAAAGATTTTTTATTATTACATAAACCGCCATTTTGTGAGCTATTTAAAAATTAAGTTTTCTTTTTCAAAGTATTCAGTTTTTCAGAACCAGTACCATGGGACCTCTCAAATAAAAATAAACGATTTCTACTACTTGAGGCACTCAACAGTGTTACATATTTGCCTATTACATATTTGCCTTTGTGAGCTATTTAAAAATTAAGTTTTCTTTTTCAAAGTATTCAGTTTTTCAGAACCAGTACCATGGGACCTCTCAAATAAAAATAAACGATTTCTACTACTTGAGGCACTCAACAGTGTTACATATTTAAACTGCAGACCTTTACTTCATGATAAATTTACAAGATACTTCTTATCATTTATATATCTTCCTGAATTTTCTGGCTCTAACTTTCTATTGAAAAGTTAACTGTCCAAGTTTTATGCTCTCACGTTCGATAAATATAAAATAAGCTTATGTGTTACTGAAAAAATGTTGAAATCAAGTAGTGATAGGATATTATACGCACATCTGCCTTGAACCTATGTGAAAGTCCATTGGAAAGATGCAATAAAGAATAACTAAAATTATTAATGATGAACGAGACTTCTATCTGGCAAAATTTATGTGTCATTCATGTTTTCTTAGTTGATCTTTAAAAATATTGTAACGTTTAATTTATATATTTTTTGCGAGTCCGAGTGTGTGCGCGTTAGAGGCGTGATAACTTAAATGAATAAATCGGTGTTTACAAATTCATTCATTTTCCAAAATGAATAAGTTACTCCAATTATAAATACTATTATTTTGAATAATTTTAGTTATAACAATGAAAAAGGACAATATTGGGAAAAAGGACAATTCAATTTTAAGAGTGGAAACAAATATTGAGATTACTATGGACCTCCACAATCTCTACACAGACAAATTAAAGTGGCTACGTTAAGAGTTAATGAAAACAAAATGCAATAATTTACTTAGTGTCATTTAAAAAAACCAGCCGAGTGCTTGCTGATGATGCTCTACCATCAGAAAACTTCGAGGAAGCAGTCATATTAACCAATTTTTTTAGAAAAAAATCGCTAACCAAGGAGGATTAAGAATCTCATTTGAAATATTTTTGGAAAAAGAAGGCGACGACAACGTGGAAGCAAAGAAAGTTGAAAACTTTACAAAAAAAAATAACATGATTCGAAGTAATCATGCGAGAAAAAAAAAAGCAGAAATGGCTAGGCTGTTATGATAAATATAATATATCTACAAAACGATATTTAAACAAAAATGAAAAATATTCCTAGCAATAACAAAAAAATATTGGAATTTAGAATTATATATAAATCAGTAATGATAACTGGTATATATTTTTATAATTCAGTCTCTCAGTAGCAGCCGCAGTGTACGGGAGTGTCTTAATCAACTAAAAGTTTCTTTCACAGTTTTTCATTATTTTAGTCTTGTATATTTCTTTTTCGTTATTTTTTTTTTTTTAACCTCAACAAGTGATTACTCACTATTTATAAGTGGACTAAGAAATCCTAAACAATGCCCCTAGGGGGGGGGCAGAAACCGATATGGATGCGGCCACACCAGGTCCATCAGGTGTTAACAATCCAAAAAGAAAAAGGAGTGACCGCATTAAATACAATATAGACGTTTCAAACAGTTACGACATTTTTTCAGATTTAGATGAAGAAGAAATGATCACCGACGTACCAGCCGCCAACATTAGGAGCATTAAGAACAATCAATTTCCACCTATAATAGTCAGTGGCACTTACAATAGCATCAAAGAAAGCATAAATAAAATAAAATCAAAAATCAGTGAAGTACATATGAAATGTTATGGTAATAAAACCTCATTCTATGTATACAACAGGGAAGACTTCACAACAATAAAAAATATATTGAAAGAAAAAAACCTCGGATTTCATTCCTATACTCCTAAAAATTAAGTTAAGCCTAAAGTGATTATAAAAGGAATGCCACCAGAAACCACAGCAGAAGAGATTACAGCCGATCTACGGAATCAAGGTTTGGAAATCTTCAAAATATATACTATGGAAAAAAAATCTGAAAATGGGCCCATAAAATTACCACTAGCAGTTGTCATCCTGGAAAATAAAGAACAATTGAACAAAATAAATAAAATAAATTACTGCTGTAACATAGTTATAAAATGGGAAAAATACAGATCAAACAAAGAAATAACACAATGTTTCATCTGTCAAGAATTTAATCACGTAGCACGAAATTGCTTCAAAAAACCTAAGTGCTTAAAATGCTCGGAAGAACACCTATCCAAAAACTGTCCAAATTCTTTAATCGACGGATTCACCCCGAAATGCTGTAATTGCTCCGAAGCACACTTCTCCAATTCACCACAATGCATCAAGTATAGAAGAAATTTAGAATTGCAGTTAAGCAAAAAGGAACCTATTCTAAAGGCAGCTCCTCGAAAAAATTTCAAAACAACCGAACAGGAATTTCCCTCACTACCAACACCGAAATCACAATGGCCTCAAAACACCTTCTCAGGAAATCAAAATCAGAATAATAATGAACCTTCATTTACAGACTGCTTCAAAGAAATAAAAAACTTTTTTAGCTCTTTTAACATAGGTAAGATAATTACTAAATTTAAAAGCACTTTAGTACAACTAAAAAAATGCAGATGACGGTATGTCCAAAGTATTTATTCTAATAGAGGGATTACTCTCTTTAATAGACTAATAATCATGATAAATGATATAAATATATATAATAATTACATGTATTTACATTTCATAAACTGTAGCGATGTAGAATTACGTACGTACTTGGACTTCTCTAATGCTACTCACAATTGGCACAACAACAACATTTCGCCAATCTCGCACAATCATGAACTTGACAATAAATACTTTATCAGTAGAATTTTTCTCGTTGCTCTCATCTCGAAGGCCAAGGCTCCACTAGTTTACATCTCCCTCAAAACAAACTGCTTACAGTCTCCGCTCTTTATCAATGTACATAGTAAACAAACTCTTATACTAGTTTCTTTACTGCTGTTTTATCTCGATTATTTATTTTTAAAACCAATTGAAAACCAAGAATAATATGATAATTAATAAAGAAAAAATTAAATTAATGATGTGGAACGCACAAACTATTCGTGGTAACGATGTGGAATTTAAAATATTTCTAGAACAAAATAAACCTCACTTTGTTTCAGTAAGTGAAACCCGGCTGGCTCAGCAGGATAGATTTTCAGTTCCGGGATATGACATTTATCGTAAAGATCGTAACAGGGCGGGAGGGGGCGTCATGCTGTTAGTGCGTTCCGATATTCAACACCACTTCATGCAAGTGCCAAAATTAGAATTTACCGAAGCAGTAGCCATTAATACAACAATAAATAATAAACTTACTACAATCATATCAGTCTATATACCTCCAAACAAATTAAATATTAATGATATTGCTAAATTGTTTAGGTTAAATAAAAATATATTAATATACGGTGATCTGAACGCCAAAAGCTTACAGTGGAACTGCCATAGCACAAACAAAAATGGTAAACTCTTATTAAACTATATAGTAAACAACCAAATAGAATTGCACAGCCCTTACGAACCAACCCACATTCCCACGCAACGCGATTACAAACCAAGCATAATAGACCTAGCTCTCACCAAAAATATACATAACTTATCCCCACTCATCGCATTATCATGCCTTAACTCGGACCACAACCCCGTGATTTTTTGTTTAGGGTCATCTTTATCTAATAGCCCGAAAAGAAGTAAGTTTGCATTCAAACAGGCTGACTGGCAAAAATTTCGGAAAATAATAGATTCTAAAATAAACCACAACCCAATAATTAATAACTCTCACGACATTGACCGAAATATAAATAATTTAAATCTACTAATTAAACAAGCCATGACAGAAACTATCCCTCAACATTCCTCACAGTCTTACCTTAACTATAATTTACCTCCTTCTCTACTAGCGCTCATACAAATTAAAAATAGACTTAGAAAAAAATACCAACGTAACAAAAGCATGCATATAAAGAAAATTTTTTATAATTTCAACAACTTCGTTAGATTCCGTATCAATCAATGGAGAAATGATAACTTGGAAACAACTTTAAAGTCATGTAAACCTGGTGAAAATAAAATGTGGAAAATACATAAAATTCTAACCAAAAATTCTACTAAAATTCCCCCACTGAAACAGAACAATAGTTACGTCTACACGGACAAAGACAAAGCCGATTTATTAGCCCGTAATTTCCAACTCACGAACTCTACCACTTCGAATTTTGGCTCTAATCATAACAATAAAAAAATAAACAAATCTGTTCGGAACTACTTAAAAACGCCATACGAAATTAATTTTCCCGCCATTTCACCCAAAGAAACCGGAAAGATTATAAACAAATTAAAAACAAAGAAAGCCTCAGGGGACGATGGCATCCCTGTACAGGTTATAAAAAACCTGAGCAGGAAAACCATCTGCCATATAACGAAAACGTTTAACTCAATATTAAGGCTCAATTACTTTCCCTCCGCTTGGAAAATTTCCAAAACAATCGCTATCCCTAAACCAAATAAAAATCCTAACAGTTTTACAAGTTACAGACCAATTAGCCTCCTAAACATTTTATCCAAAATCCTGGAACGCTTGCTTTTAAAAAGAATTGTTAAGCATGTAAAAGAGAACAAACTGATCAAAGATGAACAATTCGGTTTTAGAGAACACCACTCCACTGTAGACCAACTAGCTCGTCTTACCGACTTCATAACACAAGAATTCAATAATAAAAAACATACAGGCATGCTTATGTTAGATCTGGAAAAAGCTTTCGATACAGTATGGCATTACGGTCTTATTTATAAATTAATCTTGTACAATTTTCCTTCATACCTAATACATGTCATATATTCTTTCCTCTCCAATAGACAATTCTATGTTCAAATAAACACTGCTAGCTCCAAAACACTTCCCCTACCAGCTGGACTTCCGCAAGGCTCCTGCCTATCCCCAATCCTATTCAATCTGTTCATATCAGATCTCCCAAAACACACAAAAGTAACCACATCACTTTACGCAGATGACACCGCTTTGTACACAGCATCATACCGAATCGATACAATAGTAAACCGATTACAACAAGCTTTTAATAAAATCCATAAATTCTGTCAAAAGTGGAAACTAAAAATCAATCCAACAAAATCGGCCGCCATAATCTTCACAAAACGCAGACCCAACATAGATCAGCACATCATCTTAAATTCCGAGCACATCCACTGGTCTAAATCCGTAACATACCTCGGTTTAATTCTAGATAGGTCCTTAACATTCACTGAGCACATCAACAGGAAAACAGAAAAAGCGAAAAAAACGATCTACAAAATGTTTCCCTATTTTAATAAAAAATCCAGACTATGCCCCAAAAACAAGCTAATCCTTTATAAAACAGTAATCCGCTCAGTGCTGACCTACGCCTCACCTGTCTGGAGTTCAACCTGCGCTACAAATTATAGAAAGTTGGAAAGGGTACAAAACCTATGCATGAGAATTATTAATAATTATCCCCGCTACACGAAAATATCGACTATGCTCAGAGATCTTGAACTTCCCACGGTAAAACAATATGTTTCAGCCCAAACAAAAGCATACTTCGAAAAAACTCCAGCTTCCGAAAACCCATTAATCCGAGAAATCGGTAACTATGATAAACATTCACTACGACGGTACACACACAAAAGAACAAAACATATACTTCTCACTTAACAAATCACTATTCGTAGGTAACATAATCTAGTTATCTGTATTTATTTTATATTTATTTTTAATTGTGTATTTATTTTCTATTTAATTATTATTATTATTATTATATTTACTTACTTTATTTAGTATTATTTTTATGTATTTTAAATTACAATTACTATTATGGTTAATTTTTCTTTTCTTTTTATCTATTTTATTTATTTATTTATTTTTTTTAAGCGGGTTTTTTCTACATTTTTCCTGCTATTGTAAAATTTACTTATAAAAGAAAACTTAAATTAATTAAAATCACTGTTGTTTGAACATGTAAAGGAAGTCCGGAACATGTATGTACACTTATTGCTACTTGTATATGTAAAACTGTAAATAAAGGTTTATTTATTTATTATTTTATTTTTATTATTATGTACGTATAAGAAAAAAAGATTGTTTAATAATAAAATATCCCCAGCCTGAGGCGTTATCACAAACTATCATTTCCTTCTGGGAATTGCAGAAAGGCGCCCTCCACTTACTTACACTAAGGGGATAGCAGTTCCCGAGGGACAGAATCGAATCCCTTCCTGGATTAGAGTGAGAGCAGGGGAAAAATCTATTTTTTTTCTTCTCCCTTTCGGCCCTTTGAGGGAGAGAAAACACATTATAGGTCCGTATATATTATGTTTATAAGTTTATCTGCGGGGAGATGATGGACCAACTGTCGCTATTGATCATTACTCCTCGGTCATAATATTGTAATTAATGATAATTATATTAATAAGCGGAATATTTTTTTTAATAACTTTCACGGCTTTACAATAATACTACTTCCCCATCCTAATAAACCGAACCTTACTTCTGAGATTCTGAACTTAGAAATTTATACGTCACGTGAACTTTAACTTCAAGACTTTAACTACCCTACCAACAAATTATTTAATATTATGGCAACATGCAGAAAAAGTACCAAATCAACTTTTAAGGGTAGTAATATTTTGAAAAAAATAAAATTGTCAAATCATCTTCTATACATGGGCTCATTTAGGCTTGAACTGAATGAAGGAAGAAAACCAGCAGGAAAGATTTGAAACGGCATTAAATGTCTAAAAAGGCAATATTTGCCATAAAGCTGATTATGACAAAAATTAGTTAACTGACGAAGAAGAAGTAATTTGTGCCCTTGATATGAACTGAAAAACTATAAAGTCAGTCGATATGATAGAATTCCTGCAGTACTAAATAAACTTAGAGGAAATGAAGTCTGAATGAAACCTTCTGAAGTGGAATCTACTCCCGTCTACATGGACAGATGATACCCTATGGTTGGAGTAGTTATATCCGCACAAAATGTGAGAGAATATCCTTATTGCTCACTGGTTATAAAATATCTTCAACCCTCTTATTCCAGACTGCTTCTTTGCTTCAATGCTTATATAGACACTTCATAGGACCAGGAAAAGAGGAAGGGCTTTGCTGAGGTAGTGACTGACTCGAGGGACCTCCTTGGTGTCAGGAATTGGATAAGAAGTGCTCGTGAACGTGACGATTGGCGAAGGAGGTTGTGTAGGGCCCCTCATCAGGTTGTAGCGCTGCAACAATAGTGGAATCTTTAAAATTTCTACCACATTATTCAACTTATGAGATATAGTAGCAAATATAAAATAGAATTGAAGGAAAATGTAC
Organism: Arma custos; assembly: GCA_037127475.1. NCBI lineage: Eukaryota > Metazoa > Arthropoda > Insecta > Hemiptera > Pentatomidae > Arma > Arma custos. Next base: position 98,878,779 of record CM073760.1, on the reverse strand, counting down.
GATCAATTATGAAATCAGAGTGAAACAATATGTTGATTTCTCGCATTGGTTTTGATTTTGATTTGAAACGATGGCATTATTCCTAATTTTGATTTATTTATTTTTATTACTTCAATTCAGTCATTCGATCAACAGAGGTATTGCTTGTTTGTAGTCAAGTGTCCATAGGATTATAAAAACGATGATGGACCAAAAGTGGACATGCAAAAAAACCTATATGAAGATAATTGTGCCAACAGATTACAATAATGGATAAAATATATATAAATCTATCAAGATAATTTGTATAAAATATAAAACATGTACCACTGCAGCCCTTGAGCGGGTCTGGAGTTCTGTACATGGTAGAGACTAAGTTGTTTCAAGAACAACAGTTGTTTGCAGGGAGGTGATTTGTTCTTGAAAACGCTAAACCGTCAAATTTTCCCACTTTTTCTGGCTACCCACTTTCTAAAGGCTATGTGAGCCTTCCTGAGTTGTGAGATTCCTAGATCGCGTGTGATTCATCTCCTGTCTGGATATGGAGACTAAATAAAAGTCTTACCAATAGGGGGATTTGAACCAGAATTTTCGGAATGGCAACTCATTGCTCTACCACTTATGTACAAAATATAAATAACTAATAATATTTATATTGAAATTCGATACATTTTGAAACACTTTGAGTGCTTTAACATTATTGTATGATTGTTTTTTCCTAAGATATGAATAGTTTCAAGCTAAGAAAAAATGTAAAAGGAAAAATCTACGAAAAATATAAAAGTTTTCCAAGACAATCCTAAAGTTGAAATAGGATGAGAACGGGAGGGAAGGGGACTGCATAGGGAAAGAATGGAAGAAAATAAAGAATTGAGCGGGAAGGACGGGAATCAGAACGATATCCTCGAGTTGTAAGAAGTTGTAATACCCTGTCATCGTCAGCCTCTTCTCTACCCAACTTCTAGTAATCCTCAATTCTTTTCTTACACATCCTTCTCAAGAAGTCCGCAGGAGAAGATCGTTTTTATGTTGTTTTTTTGGCGAAGTAAGTGACATTAGCAAACTCTTAATTCTAAAATTGGTTTAAAAAAATATAAAACAAGGGAGAAAAATCTTCAAAGAAAAACAAAAAAAGAAACCCTACCTTAGAATATATATAAAATTACATATATCTTTTATATAACTACATCATCTTCCGATGTATCATTGTTTGCTAACATATATTTTATATTCTATATATTATTGTAGAGAGCGGAGTGGCTCAGTGGCACTGAGTTGCCATGCCGGAAATCCTGGTTCAAATCCCGCTGCAGGTAGTACTTTTATGTAGTCTGTTTGCAGCGGGAGATGGATCATATGGATCTTCCTGGGGCTCACCCAGCCTCTATAAAATATTGTTAAAAAAGAGGACCCAAAATAAGGAAGGAAAATCTGGCGGTTGAGCGTGACCTAAGACAAGTTGAAACAGTACAGTCTCTGTAGTGAATCCCTGACCCGTTCATGGATTGTAGTGGTACAGGCTTTTATATTGTTGTGATCTTCAACACATTAAACATATAACTCTTAAACTAGTTCATCAATATTAAATATGATAGACAGATTACAATAAAGAAATATTCTAAAACACACAAAATAAAGAAGTAGAAAACCAAAATAGGGACTAGACTTGAAAAATAAAATTATCAACGAGCAAAATACTTGGAGATATATATTTTTAGGTAGGATAATGAATCAATCAATTTCATCTCTGATTTAAATTTTTAATGAAAAACAAGAAGGAGGATAACTTAAACAGAATGTAACAACATTTAGAACCATTATTATCAAAGGAAATCATCTTTTTTAATCTCTTTTAAAGCAGAGTGAGAGAAATAGATGGCAGGAAGTTAGGAGCTAGGAGAACAACCATGGAATTTATACAAAAAGCATCAGTTCATTTGAGACTGTCAGCAGCAGATGTCTCAATCAAGCCTTGAGGAAGTCAGCAGCATGCCTGGTGAAACGTTGGCAGAAAATTCACGGACACGGTCTAAACCAGAAGAAACAACTGATGTTTTTTGTATAAATAGTGGCCGTGGAAATTTAGAAGAGTATTTAACAATGGAATTATTATAAAACATATGCATAGAGGAAATGTTGAATATAAAAACACTAAATAATAGTGATAAACTTTAATACGTTGTCTTGATGTGTTAGAATAACGTTTTTAATCAAAAGATGAACTGATACTAAGCATTGTTGGAAAATCCAAATCATCAATACAGTTGGTATTTGTTTTAACGAATATTTTTATTTCAAGAGGTTCTAAGAAAAAATATGAACCACAACTCGTGGTCGTCGAATTTTCGATTTCCATTGAATTTTATATGTAGGTAATACGATTGAGAAATGATCAAGTCAACACATATATGTAGATGTGTGTACTATACCAAAAAGGACACGAAATAAAATTGTTATTGAATATACTGAAAGACAGAAGGATCATAATAGAATGATGATTAGTAAAATGGACAAAATATTAATATTAATATAATAGTAGAAGTAACGTAGTTTTTAATGTAATGAATGTGAATTAAATATTATATATATATATATATATATATATATATATATATATATATATATATATATATTATAATGTAACTAATAAAAATAGGATTAAATAATTGTATACTGATTATCACAGTTTGTGTTATAGAAGAAAAATATTCTGAGATCGGAAAAATATTCCGATAAAAATTGTGGAATCGATAATAATGCATATGTTTCGGAAGTCGCGAGTATAGGAGAGTTGTTGTATTGGAGTCTTGTTTCAATAATGTTAAAGCTTTCTATTTATTACTACAATAAAACAAATATATACTATACTAAAGAAAAACAACCATTCACGAGATAGTAGCCCCTATAAATAAATCAATGCTACACCCGCAATTGTGTTGAGCTGTCCCGGTTATGTATCCAGGAAAGCATAAACTACAAGAAGAGGGGCGGACATTTTCTCCCTTCTATATGATCTAGGAAACTAAAGGGAAACTGAGGAAGCCATTTTCCGTATTCGTTCTGGACCATTGTCAACAATTCGGGATGTTGAGCATGTTAGGGACGTATAGTTATTACCGTCGCAATAGGCTCTAAGCCAAAGCATATGACAAACTATTAATATTTTTTAATGTAAAATAACTCGATTTTGACAGTAAAGAAAGAATAATAATGTGGTGGGAATATCCTTATTTCTCACTGGTTCATTGAAAAAAAATCCTTTCATTCGAGTGTGTGTGTTAAGGCCAGATAGTTTATTTTTTTATTCAAAGAGTATTTATTTCAATCGTAAGTAAAACAATAAATATTTTGTAAAAGAAAAGAACATTTTCCTTTTATTTTAATTTTCAGTTTTTGTAAATATAATAATATAAATATTTATTTTCATATTTTTAAGATCTGTTTATTATAATGTTTTTTATTTTTGTTTCAAATAATTAGAATAAGTTAATTTTATTTATAAGTTTAAAATTAAAAAAACACATGCCGATGGTGGATTGGATCGGCTATTGTTTACTTCGCCTATATCAAGCTTGAGAGTATATATTATAAACAATAGTGCAGTTGTCATTGAATTAGACTAATTCGCTGCCCCACTGCAGTTGGGAATTAGTTTAAGTACAGTATTGGTCTGGCTGTCGATTCGACCACATCGAATCGACCCGAATTTTGATTTCGAATCTTCGCTCGCCCTGTTGGAGTGAGGAACTTTACGGACCTTTTTGCTCGCCCTGACGAGGAAAATTACAATCATTTTGTCTGAATCCTCGCTCGCCCTGCCGTAATGAGGGTGTTTCATTGCTAGCTTCTCCTGTTCATTTTCGCTCGCCCCGCCAAGGAAAATTGATGGACATTTTCGATCGACCCGCCGATGAAGATCCTCTGTCGTCCCAACCATCCAGCTCGCCCTGCCATAAATCTACTATCTACGGGAATCTAATGCGACAGACAGATAAGAGTTTTTTTTTGTTTATATCGTTTCAGTTACGAAACGTGATAAATCTTTATTATTTTGTAATAGAAATTTGTTGAACATTTTTATTTTTAATTAATGGGGTTAAATTTATTATAGGATTGAATAATAATTGTTTTCTTTTGATATTAATTAGTTGTTTATAATTTGGTTAGTATTAGTAACTTCATTTTCTCATTATAAAAACGTCTTAATTGTTCTTTAATTCAATCATTTGTTTATTTTCTATTATCAAAAGTATTAGTTGTTAATTTATAATAGCGTTTTGTATAGTTGGTTTTAATAAATGGTTACATTTAAAAGACGTGCGATCTGGTGTAATTGAATCAGTATTTATTTCTCATTATCCATTTCGGAGCTCTCATCGAAAGGTCCAATAACTATTTCGATGTTGTTCAAACAGTGTGAAAAACGCTGAAATTGGTTTACATTTAGTAACATGGAGAAATATAAATAACTAAGCAGAGTTAATAGTAATGTAAAATTGTGAAAACACATAAACAAAAACATAACCAATCTTAGACAAAAAAACGTGATTAATAATGAAATGACGTGATTAATAAGGAAATTATGGTAAATATACTTTTAATCGTATTGCTGGTTTGTTTATATTGTTAAAATTAATGCAATCGGCTTTACTCCTAATAGCCTATAACATAATACGATATGTAACATTTACTACAGGGAGGGGGAAGCAGTGGAAGTGGTAGAGCACTGAACTGCCTTGCTGAGGGTCCTGGGTTCAAGTCAGGCTGTAGCAGATAAACTATCTTATATGTTAACAACAGTGGTTGTACCCGTCTTAAAAAAAAATAACAGAATCCTCCGGTAAAAAAATGGATATGTTTTATTAGAACACAAAAAAGTCATAGTACTTGCTAGATTTCTTTTCCCCTAAAACTCTGAAATTATATAAATGTATAAATACATGACAGAGTTGAGGGCAGATTATTTGACAAAAACGTAGTCGATTTTTTTAATCAAGCTTGGAAGTACTGAACATGCGTCACATTCAATGCCAGAATAGGTGTTCTGACACTGCACTTGAGGCTTGTTGACAATCAAAACAAATCTTAATCCACAAAACATTCTAGGTTATATTCAAACAATCATAGTTTAAAATAATTTAAATGTAATAAAAATCATTACAATTTTTCTCCATCTTTCTCCTTTCTGATTTCTGGTGACTGGGGGGTTCGTTTATCCCCACTAGCCTGACATTAAGTCTAGTCCCTGCGAAATACGATTTTTTATTACACAAAAAAGAAAGGAAAAATGTTGCATATACCGCAGAAGTAGGAATGTTGAGCCAAATCCATGATCTTTACACCCCTACAATACTAGGCCCTGAATAAAGGACGAAGTGATTCATTGAAGTAGCATTAGTAGCCGTTGAGCCTTCGTCACTCAAGAACATCTTGAGAGCAGAAGAGCGATTACATCCTGACTCAGAGACGAACCAGGAGCGGACACCGTTTCGCACTCAGGAGCCAGAGGGGAGGGGGGTGAAAAAACCCGAGAGGAGATGGCTAAGGATTCATTAGAGGTCCTCTAGCCCTCGGCTGCTGACTCACTCCAGATATTGCCCCAATCTGGCCCAGCGGCACGCAGGGTTATTAACGCAATTATTGGTGCCATTGCCAGCGGCGTTGAGGCAAAGGGTTCCAGGTCCGGATCTGTCACGGATCCGACTAAGCAGTTTTCATTAATACAATCCCTATTGCTGATCTATCCAACAAGGTCTTCGATAAAAATATTTGACAGTCATAGCGACAGTGAAGAGTTACATTCCTAAATCAAGAATGCTATGAAAAATAAAAGAATAAAGAGAATCCTGTTGAGGTAGTTAACTGCACCATCATCAAAAATCCAACTAGATCCTGAGATTGAATTTTAAATTATTTTTCTAAATTATCGATTCTACAAATCATTCGAAAGAATGAAGCATTATATTAAAATAGCCATTACTGATATGTTTAGCAATGAAGAAGGTATAGTGTGTTTGGCTAGAAAAAAAGTGAAGAGTCTTGGGTTCAGTAAATGGTAGAGACAGTTCTGTTCCTATACAACGGTTGTGCAAGCTAGTGAATAGCTGTGAACACAATCAAAAAGTTTTCTAATTAAGCGTACCCATATTACAAAGGCTAGATAAGTCTGAGGGGGATCTGCAGATCCCACAGGGTCCATCTATCGCCGTTAATATATTAAATAATTTATTTGTCTCTGCCAGATTTGAATCCGAAATATTCAGCATAGCAACTAAATGCTCTACCGAATCACCAATTCCAATCTCGTCAGTCTCGTATAGATCAGACCGACAAGATGACTAGAACGTTCGTTCCAATCAGTAGCAAATTTGAGTCCATGAGGTTCTGATAATACTTTTTCAATGAGTATTAGCCAAATTATGTCTGTTCCTCTTATGTTAAGAAGCCTTTTTCTTGTTCTTTAGAATTTGTTTGTTCAACTATTCGGTGTAAACAATTTTTTTCTTATTAAATCAAAATTAAGTTTTTATCAAAAGGTAACATATCAACATGGGAAAGACCCAGTAAAAACGATTTTTTCTGAACGAAAACGGACCATTATGTTTTTTAATCCATTCATCACGTATTTATTCTGGTTTCGACCTGTGGTTAAGTTCTTTGCTGACGTTTCACTGGCCATATTGCTAGCTTCTCCACTGTTTAATCATCTAATTACCTTCCGAAGACCATCGAACCGCCGGGAACTTAGCAATTTGAGAAAGTATTCTTATTTTTTTTATCTCTTGAAAAACTTCCAATTTACTATTTTGAAAGGGGAGGATGTGTGCTTTGGGATACCCATCAAAAGTCGTATTTGACAAAAGAAGGCATGGTCTCTATAAACAGAAAGTGCCAATTCGCAACTGACTCCTTTGATATTCCACGTGTTTCGAATATACATCCCTTCTTCCTGCAGGTAATGGGAATGCCTTAATTACAAACTAAATGCTTAACACATAATACCATATGAGAAGTTTGCATAATAATCAACGTAAACCGCCAGACATCACATCAAACATAGCTAAACGATCTGCTAAGTGATAATAACAATCGAATGTAATGAGGCATTCACCAAGTTGCAACCCCCTCAATGTGAGGACAATTATATTCTATAAAGGACGGAGAGGGCGAGGCATTTAGCCTGCTAATGTCAGGCAGGTCCGGGGTTCAATATGCCAGCTCTGCAAATGTCACGTCCTGTCTACGCTCCGGATCCGGTGAGGGTATGAGGGAGGAGTGTCTCTCTCGCTGTATCATCTCTCCCATGAAATCCCTCAAATGAAAACAATTTTCAGAGGGTTACTAAATAAACACAAGTATGTTCCAATTATTCATATGGTTTAAGAGTACTTAATACTCATATTGCAATATTCATATTGCATTAACATTAACTACCTAAATCGAATATTAACTATGGAATAACATCATAGCTTAGCAGTATATTTATAGATGTGGTATTATGCATATAGAAGAGGAGGGGAGGTTAAGGAAGTTTACATTAATGACAAACATGACGCAACTTCTTGGTTTAAAAATTCACATTATAAACTAATTATTTTTAAATATTAGGAAGAAATAGTTGGGGATGCAGTCAATAAAAACACCTAAAAAGGTGTAACTTATTTATTGTGTGCCTATTGCCTAGTGCTTACACTTATTTAGATGTTTTTATTGATTGCACCCCCAACTATTTCTTCCTTATATTAGAAGATACAGTCGACCAATTCTTCTCTAACATTTTTAAATATTGTACTTGAAAAGAAAACATATGACCAGGACCGGGACTCGAACCCGGAATTCACACCTATCTGTGGTGGTGCTTAGCCACCTCAGCCATTCTGGTCAGACATATCCCTTCCTTTATCTAACTATAAAATAAAATAAATAAATTATTATAAACTAAGTAGAAAGAGAGGAAAATAGCTCATATAGAGATATCAGCAAATATCGATATTGGCTCCAGCTTCTATCAGCCCCGAAGATGGCTTACAACGTAAATCGAAACGTCGGTACTCATAATAAATATGTTTCTCTTATTTTGCGTTACATTGACTGCACCCCCAGAATACCTACATCTCACATTATAAACTATGTTCTTAATCTAACATCCGTTAACTCCATGATCGAATTCACACAGACAAATGATAAGCATTTTTTAAATTTAATTACTATTATTATTGATTATTAAATTCAACTATACATCAGAGTGCTATATCTCGTCTAAAACAACCAAGTCCAAGATGCCTATGTTTTTTATCAACGCACTGTAGGTCAGACGGTGTGGTTCTTTACAGATATTTATTCCTTATAGGAATATGTACTCATGTTCCTATGGAATATTATGTTAAAGATCAGAGAAACAAACAACCTAAATCCACTAAGTTATCCTGTGACGACGAGATCTGATATTTTTAACAAGTATTCCAACTAAAACACAAGTTAGCATGATCACTTCTAAAATTAAATAGTATTTAATATTTCAAAGCAGAGGCATAATTACAAAAAAAAAATATAACAACTGCTTATCCATTTCATTAGTTCTATAAGTTCGGAGGGATGTTTTAATGATTTCCAACTAGCTCCGGTATTTTTTATTTCATCGTAGCCATTTGAAATGAATATTGACTACACCATTCTGATTAGCCATTCACAAAGGCAGGCGAAACGGACCAATAGTAGGCTGGTATTGGCGATAGGAGTTATGGGATAATGACAAATCACCTCGCGCTGTAAGGGTTGACCTGTGGTGCACTGGTTAGCATAACAACCTATCATGGCCAAGATCGCGGGTTGGCCCTAGGCCTAAAAAGAGAGTAAACAAATTCTTTGGTTATGCCGTCTTTCGGAAAGGCGTAAAATGGGAGTGTTGAGCCTTACGAAGTCAAGTGCTAACGATCCCTATCTAAATTATACCAGGTTAGGCAAAATTTTTGGCAACGTTCCGATTAGCCATAGCAGGATTAAGTGACCTATAAACGAATAAACAACAATTAACCTCAATTTTAATTTCCAGAGGTCTTATTTCGAATAGAAAAACAGATTAAACCGGTTGTTTATCAGAATATTTCTTTAATATATTTTTTATAATACTTATTAATGACCCGTAGCCAAAATCCACTACTTCACCTCATTTCTATTGATAACGATCTTCCATCTGAACACACGGCGTTTGATCTATCTAGTATTCACCGCAAGTAGACAAACTCCTGGTCCAATTATTAAATTTTATTCTCTTACAAAAGATAAAATCCTGGCATTCTTTAACGTCACTTTTTGTAGACATGAGTAATCGGACGATTCTGCAGTGCAAGTCCTAAATTTTGCCTATAGACAGTAGCATTATCTAATTAGTCATAGCAGTATAAAGTTACGTTAAATGAATAAACGATAAACCCCTCATAAAAAATAAATAATGTTAAGGTTTAAATTCCATCTTAAAAAACATGTCAGAACCTTATATTATGCACTTTAGTTATTATTTTATTTAGTTATAAGTTTACATTGTGATATATTCCGAATTTGTGAAGAAATTCACTTAATAGATGGCAATGTTTAGCTAAGATAAAAGAAAACCCCAATTATTATAAAGACCGAAAAAAAACATTATCTTGAGAAAAATATCTAATTCCATTGTTATATGGAGGAATTAGATTCTTGCTCTTCCCTAACAATGGATGGATGATTTGTAGAATAAGGTAGATAATGTATTATGTATGATAGAGATAGTAATTAATCGAGGGACATAGAAGGGCTGTTTGGAAGAGGAACCGGCGAGCGGGGGAAGACGGACGCAGGCGCCGACCACGATCGACCGGAGTATCCACAGTAGACAGCGTGCCGCCTCTCAGTCCACAGCTGCCTCTAGTTCTCCGCTCTTCTTCCGAATACGTACGTGAGTAAACAACATTGTTGTTGTTGTTGTCTTGGTAGTTTTGTTACGGTGGCATGTCTGTCGTCTTGCATTTAACAGGAAGTAGATAGCGAGGTTGGGGAATCAGGAAATGCATGGCACATGGAAGAATGCAGCAGCGTATTAAGAGAAACATGCACATGGATATTATAAAGAGAAGTTTAATTATAGACATTCTGCACATGTATATGAGTAATTAATAATTCACTATAACAACAGCACATCAGTTTAAAAACATTGACATAACCATTTAACTTACATTAAGCACTGGCCAACGTCCAACAAGCTAGTTTGTCTTTTTAAGATCCCTTTGAAAAGTGTCCTAAGGCTATTCCAAGGGACATTTAATTCAATTTTAACTTCGGTATGTTGAATTATAGCGAGTATTCCCAGCAGAGGGTCCATAACTCCTGTGTACGCACCGCTGCAGTTTGGAACGAAATGCAGGAATGGAACAAATATATCATAATACCAAAAACCATATTAGAAATATTCAAGAAATTAATTGATAAACGAATAATAATAACACGAAACCTTGTCTTACCCAATATTTATTTGGTATGAATAATTGTTAAAATTGATACAAGCTTCTTAGGGATCTCCAACCATAAAAATAGCTACAAAATTCAGTGCAAAAACATTTTCCACAATTCTATTTCTCAAATAATTTTAAATAACTTTATATTTGTAAACAAAACGGCGAATTATATTAAATGAATTCATGAGTAAATTGGTTGAAATTGAAACAAAATCCCTAGTTCCCTTAGACAAATAAAGTGACACGGTAAGATGAGACACAACAGAGAAGGAATTCGTATTTGTGAAGGAGAAAACGAGAACAAAGAGGAGAGTTTTTTCCCAACATTAATGGAATTAGAGATAGTAAGTGCATTAAGTCCTCTCCTCAACATCTAAGAACTGATGGAAAAATGCAATTAAAGATAAAAATTCCTGATTTCTTTTAAAGAATAATCCACGCTTTTCCACGACTCCAAAAATTCAAAGAGGTCTTGAGGTGTTCGAAACTATTGAACATCATGTGGTTACAAAGCCAATATATAACTAATTTTTGAAAACAAAAATATGATTAATTTAACAAACTGAATGAATACACTGTTAGGCTTTCTTTATTTTTATTAAATATATTATATTCTCTATTTATATTATATTACGCTTAACAAATAACATTTTAGGATTATTGCTCGATATACAATGTTTCTAACATATAAATTTGAAACATAATTGAGATAAATGTTTTAACACGTCTATCACATATGGATCTTTATTTTTCTCGCGCCTAAATGATAAGGACCTACATACCTGAGAAAATAAAATTTCACACCCATAACTTAATCAATCAATCTAGTTTTGACAGCAATTGATCATCTTGTCAAAGACTTAATAAATCAATCACATAAATATATGAATGTATTTATGCCACATACAAAATTATAAGATATCGCTTATATAGAACAATAATCTTGAATAATTAATTGACAGTATGAATATCCGAGAACAAAATAGTCAGGGTGTAGATCACATAAATAATTCTGTAAATAGTGAGAAACTGTTCTATTCTATTGATTATTGACATATTCGTGACCTACAATGCAAGCCCTGAAGAAGACCTCCGTTTGGGTCGAAATGTCGATTTTTAATAAATATTTTATCACTATTCAAGGAATCGTGGGAGCGGAGTGACTCAGTTAGAGTTGCCATGCCGAAAATCCTGGTTCAAATCCCGCTGCTGCCACGGTCTTTAAGTAGCCTGTTTGCTGGAGATGCATCAGATAGGGTCTAGGACTCTCCTGGGGCTCACCCAGCCTCAAAATAATGGGGAATATCTGGCGGTTGAACGTGATTTAGATTTGTCCTAATCACCTTTGGACAAATCACCTCCCTGCACAATCATTGTCCATGAAATAATACAGTTTCTACGATTCAATGAACTCAGAACCGTTCACGGGTTGTAGTGGTACAAGTTTTTTTTTTATTTAAGTTTTATTTTTTATTTATTTATTTGACCTTCACCGAATCATTTTCTTCTCTCTAGGATTGTAATAGTTCAAGAATTGTTGAACATAAGTTTATATGAATGTATTGAAATATCAGATAATGTATATAAAATTATTGTTTCCTTATAAAACAGTCTTAAAATAGAGGTAAGCATATTCGAGAAAAAACACATTTTTTTATTTTACGGAAAAATAGAGAGCAAGCTTTGGGTATGTCCAGACCCTTCTTTATTTCTTTAAAACACATTTTTATCAATATTACTACGTTTATTATATCCTCGATAAAAAACGTATTGAAACTGAAAAATTCCATTATCCAGGAGAAAGAAAAAACTGTATCAATCAAAATCAGTCCAACGTATTTTAACTATGTCATTATAGGTTGTCTTTACGCCTTATGGATGATTCTATGTCAATTTTACATTAATTATCAATCCTAAAGAAAATGCTATAAGATTTTTTTTCTCATTTGATAGTTGGCATTTTATAGAAGATATAATTGATAATAATAATCGATTTAATAATATATTCCTAATCAATACATTTTAATGAAATTAGTTAATAAAAAAGATTGATAATGCACATGGGATTCCAAATAAATAAACATAACAGGGGAAGAAAATAGTCCGGGTGGAGGTAAAAAAAATCTCTTAGTAGGGAGAACTGTCCATTGGAAAGCCAAAGTTTTGACCGACATTGCTGGTCTTCCGAAATATGCTAAATACAGGTTATTTCATCAGGGTATCTAATTGTTAAAACATAAAGATGGAGGGACCTGAGATAGATATACAAAGCAAGGGGAATAAATGTAGAGTATTACTAAGCAAGTGATAAATAAGGTAACACAAATAAGTAATAAAGAATAAAGCAATTGATACAATTTATTTATTTATTTATCACTTATTTTATTCAAAACTATTTCAACTATTATTATTCAAAAAATTAATAAAAAATAAACCAGAAGTACAAAATAGTGCAGTATTCATAGAGAAGACAGGCATACGTAATTATTCCCAACAAACCTACTCTAAAAGGCACAACTAAAACCTTTTAATAGAAGGAGATAAAACTATGGCTCCTACTGAAGACTCGGACAAAGAATCCAGACTTTCCTTAGCCCTTTAAAACAGAGCTGTCCTGAAAGATAAATTCCCTTATTGACTTCACACTTCAACGACGGATGAAAAGTTTCGCACCTCGCCTTTTTCTCGATGTTTTTAACTTCGCCCAATTCCTAAGATTATTTAAACCACCATATCGATTCAGGATGGTCTCTATAATGATTTTTTAACCTGAATTTGTTAACAGTATTCTTTCACTTCTTCTAAAAATATATTCATAACAATGTCAATTATATCATTCTTAAAGGGATTGTCCAAGCAATGGATATAACTCAGACATTAGATTACAAGTTTCGGCCTAAATAATATTGGTCGACTCATATGAAATGGCCATTTTTATTATTTCTATAATTCATAATAAAATTAGAGAACTTCTGTTTTTACTATGTTTATGTTTACAGATTGTAATGAGCTTCTACTAATCCTCTCTTATTTGTAATATTTACTATCACCACAATTGAACGAACATTGTTTAGTATGCCATCAAATATGAACATGGAAACATGCTGTGTTGGTGTAATATTTTTTATGAGTTTAACCTTGGACACTCGGCAGTCCAAGCTACAAAAAACATTACAACCGCGTTCGGGAAACAGAATGAACGGACCATTCGCCTTTGGTTTGAGAAATTTTCCAGCAGTGCAAAAGTTCAGTGGTCATTGGCAGGAATAATTAATTTCTTGTTTCTACTTCAATCACATCAATACCGTCAGCAGAGGTATTGACTAAATACAACAAAAATTACCAATCAACAACCTTCATTAACCGGAAGGAACATGTACTCCTACTATATGTACATGATAATGCTAAACCTGATGTTTCACAACAGACCGAAGAAACCAAAACTGCTCGATTACGAAGCCCTCCTACCACCTTGTTTGCAAGACTTATCTCCAGCAGATATCCATCTGTTCTAAAATTTGGACAATTCCTTTAATTGTAAAATTTTTGAAAATGATTCTGAAGTCAATTACGCATTTACAAACTTTGTTTTATCAAGAAACTCTGAATATATCAGTTCTGGGATTGGAATTTTGATAACACGTTGGGGAAAATGTATAGAAACTAAATACTTTGAATAACAATTATACTATAGATTACATAAAGTTGTATAACTAAATAACCTTTTCTTTTAAAACGGACGTTTCATATGAAACGACCCAATATAATATAAAGCTATAAAACCAATATAAAACTATAACGGATAAAACTCCTAGAATACGAGTACATGTTGTAATTATTTTACGTAAAGTAAAATTTATCCGGATCTGCAGGCTTCGTTGGAGTGTTCATGTACAAAGGATGGCTGAAGATAGCGTTCCCAAAAGGATAATGAAGCATGCCCCAGTTTCTTAGTCCCACCAGTTAGTAGGAAGACCCTGGACAAGATGGTTAGACCAGGATGGAAGAAAGGCTGGGGCTGGGGACGATGGCCATAGACAAAGACCGGTGGGGACAGTTTCTTCTGGAGGCCAGGAATGGGCTGTAGAGCCGAAGATGTATGTATGTTGTTGTAATTGTTTAATATATACACGAATATACAATTCTCAATGTTGGTACTAACAATCGTGAGCATACAGTTTGAGTCATTTTAAAATGTTTATCTTTTTTTATAGCACAATCTATGTTATTAGCACTACAAACATTTTTTTTTCTATTTTTTTTTTTTGACAAGGTCATATCCAGACCTTTCAAGTGAGAATCAGCAGATCGCCTGTCAGTAAAATTACAACAAAATGACACGAGAGGCAAGAAGGAGAACAGTACCCAGAAATTTCTCTCCCTTGTTCTCAGTTTAAAGTTTCCTGACTCTGAATTATTCTATTCTGGAATTGAAAATTGTATAACGCATTTGTAAAAATTTATGGAAAATGAAGATGAATATTTTGAATAAAAATATCGTATAGTTGTTTTACTAATTAATCTTTTATTAGAAAACAGAAATTTCATATGAAAAGTGCCCAATACATTCCCAATTGCTACGAATAATACCGAAAGCCTGTATGGCAGGTACAATACTTGCATAAAGCATAAAGTGCATAAAAAATACATAGATTTATTTCAGTGGATAATAGAAATTAATATTCTAACTGTCGGTCATTGTTGAATGGGATTTTGCATATGACGTTTTTGGAAATTTTCTATCTCGCATCTGACTATCCCATGGAAGAATAATTAACACATTGAGTTAGGGCAGGGGGTTTCTAACAGTAGTACGTATGAACATTTTCACAGATGATGGGCGAACATAAAATTATATCAGAATGTGTTATAGTAATATACTATCTTTTGTTTGTTTAATAAATAATTTGTTTTAACGAATCTTTAATAATAATGTCATCGGACTGCAGTGCAAATATGGAACCATATATTAGGGCACTAAGAGCGGCTTATGGTGATTTCATTTCTACCTTTTTTGGATAGGAGGTGAAACGGAAACTGTAACGACTATCAATACTGCCGGCACGCACCTGTAAGAGAATATCTATCCTATGCACTGGAGGTTATATTATGTGAAATTGATATGCATAGATTTACAGCGCATACTTCCATTGTAGTATTCTTGGAGTTTTATGGAAAATATTCACTGATAGTTGATATCTTTAGTGCGTGATTTTGCGTGTCCTGGTCCATAAATTAAAATATTTTTTCCATGGATACCTCAAAAGTAATAAAATGGTTTAATATCGGCTTCGTTCTCTGAATGATTTAAAGTATTAATCTATATCCTTTTACCATCAATGCCAATGGTATGGGAGTTTATCGTAACGCTAGTACGATCCGGCTATGAAAAGATGTAGTTTATAAAACACAAATATAAAGGAGAGTCGACCTGTGGTCTAGTGGTTAGCGTAACAAACTACTGAGCCCAAGATCGCGGGTTCGTAGCCCGGCAGGTGGCCCTAGAATTTTTTAAAGGGAGTAAAAAATCCTTAGTTACGCCGTCCTTCTGAAGGGACGTTAAACGGGGGTCCCGAGCCTGTATGATGTCAGGTACTCCTTAAAAATCCCTATTCTAATTAAACCTGGATAGGCAAAATTTAGAGCTCCCACTGTAGCATCGCCCGACTAGCCATAGCAGCAAAAAGTGACGTTAAATGAACAAACAAATAAACAAATATAAAGGCATTTCATCTTTCTGAGCCACTGTTTATGGTAATGTAACAAGAATTAAAATAATTATTGAATATTAAGATATACCAAACCAAGTAGTAGATTTTTTGAGCTACCTACCTCTAAAATATAATTTTTTTTACATAACCTTTAATTTATATTTATTTTCAAATAGTTATTTTATTATTATTTGATTCTTAATAATTAGCCTCTTGTTCAGTCATATATTCTGTTGTTATTGTACCCATCTGTAATTCGTAAGAGACCTGGTCCCAGAATAAAATTATTTTTCTATTCTAAAAAAAAAAAGATATATTACCACTTTATGAAAGCTATTGGGGTACAATGCATAGTGAACACTATACTGTTTCTAATCCAACGGTTGTGCGAAAAGGTGATTTTGTCCTAGATTATACTAAATTTTTGGACATTCCCACGGGATTTCATTTATAGAGGTTGAGTTAGCACCAGGAAGGTCGCCAGATCTCACAGGATTCACCTGTAAACATATAATATTCGGCTAAACCGCTCCCTATAATAATGTTAACCAAACATTTTAATTAACTCGTCCCTTAATTAATTTCGGAGCAAAAATGAATTTCGGAGAAACGGTTTTATAAGTATCCGATACACATCATTAATCGTACTCGGACTTAGAGCAGCCATTTTAAAAAGTAAAATAAGTACTAAAAAATAATTTTTATGCATCACAATAAATGTTTAGTTTTTCCCCGAAAGATTCTATGACGACGAATTATCCGAGCCATAAATATAATGTGAATGAAACCAAATAAAAAAAAAAAGAAAGAAACCCAAAAAATTATATTTTTTTTTCGAATTTCTTTACAGTTTTCAGAGCTCTGAACTAATAATTCAATATTACAGGAGAACGATAAATATTCATAAATATAAAATATACATAAATATAAACAATATATGTTTTTTATTCATTCCTTTGAAGTTCAAGTAACTCTAAAACATATACATAAAGTCAAATTACGATTTTACCGTATGGCGCGTAGAAGGATATGTTTTTATTGAACTTACGCAATTTATATTCTTATAACCAAAACCTTGTTTACAACATAAAATTTCAAACCAAGTCATTTGAAAAAAAAAACCGTTTGAATAAGTTTAAATATATCGAGAAAGCACAAAAACATTAAGCAACACTCGTAGGTAGTAAATTAAGTGAGACTGGAAATTAATGAGGGAAACACGGCACGAATACATGGACTTGTTCTGGTTTTTACCTCAGCATTTATAATATTGAAGGACGAAAAATATATTTTTTATTTTAATTTATATTTCCCATATTGAATTAGTTTAGTTAGTTAATTGGTTAGTTTTTATGATCCATTTGGGTTGCTAAATGAGCAACAGATGTTGGGAGAAGTGCGTCCGTCCTAATTTATATCTTATTCAAGCAATACTTGTTAGTTTTTTGCTTTGTGTATTACAACAAATCCTGACCCAGTATAAACTCATACATATTTAAGGAATTTAAGGAATTAATTTTTCATTATCTCCATCCAGATCAATGTCATCTCATTACAAATATTACTTAATCTATATCAGTTAGGAGATTACACAATCGCTTATCTTTTAGTCAAATTCATATTAACAAGGATATATACTTGGTTGAATATGATTATTATTAACTTTAAAAATATATTTTTAAAAAATTTATTTGTACAATTTAATAATTCATAAAAAAATATATTTAAATTACTAGAGTAAAAAAAATAATATAATGTTACAGATAAAGCATAATTATTTTTTATATATAAATTATTGGTTTTTGCAAGGAATCTATGAAGAACGTTACTTGCCTAAGAGGTTTTAGTTATAGAAAATGATTTGTTTATAAGATATATTATTAAACTAAAAGGCAAGGGAAGAAACAAGGAAAAAGTTGGTTAGAATTACTGTATGCTTTCGAGGAAAACTGTAAAAAAAGAAAAATTTGTTAGCACGTATCCAAACTTCGTAACATTTAAATACCTCTACGTCCTTTGTGATGACAATTATGCCGTAAAACCGAGACTTTTTTACGAATGGTAATTAAGGACTTAGCACTTCAGTAGTTAAGTGCCTTGTAAACTGCAACTTATAACATCGAACGAGTTCATAAAAAGTTCATCGACAAGTTCATCTAAGAGGAAATTTCTGCCCACAAAAGGAATCTAGTTAATAACAATTTATAGTAGATGGTAAAGTCTTTATAAAAAAAACTCTATCAAAACAAAATCAAGACGCACATAAAATGTCTACTCCCCGCCAAAGTTTATATTAATTTATGACTTTAATTTAGTTTACCTCAAGTCTTGAAGATTAACAAGAAAGCTCAAGTTAATAAGTTCAGCTGATGCTCAAAATAACGGGGAGACTTAGGTTGTCTAGAAAGGAGAGATTTATACCTCGAGTAATTTTCAGCTTTGAACAACACCTCAACGTAAGCATATACTTGTATATTAGTTAATACAAAAGCCCAAAATATTGTATGATATGATATTGTAGTCTCTTTTTTATTATTAGAGACGTCGTAGGGTAATAAGAAATGTTTCCTATGCGCTGATTTTTAGAATTCTATTGGTAATAAATCTATAAAATTTATAGCCTAAGAGAATATGCGACTAGAGAGAGCTAGAATAATTGTAATGTGTTAAGATGAAAGGTCATTACCAATTAAAATGAGGTGATGTAGTGGCCAGGGCAGAGGTTATAAATAACTAATATAACAAATTTTTATTAAAGATGTAATCAGCTCAAACAAACAGTTGCAATTTGTTGTCATGAGTTATTATTTCGCTATGAAATAATAACTCATGAAAATAAATTTATGATAGGTTTAGTCAAATTATGTAAATTTCGAGTGTAGTTATGCTACTATTGTTTACTGGCACAATAACAGACAGTTGTATTATATTTTAAAATTATTAAGTTTAAATAGTTCCTTGTGGTAGGAAATATTTACGAACATATTTTAACTCCGTCTAATCTAGATAAGTAGTTTTTTTTGTATAAGTTTTATGTAATGTGAGTATCATTGTTTTTTATATAAGAACTTTTATAAAAGGGATTATTTATATTATTATTTATTATTTATATAACAATTTTTATACAATCAATTACTTTTTAAAAATATGAAAATTAATTTTTCGTGTTCGGCTTTGAACTGTAGTGGTGAGGACTGTATCATCGATTGTATTTACCGAGTCCAGGTCAATGCTATTCCTGTCTAGTAAATCTTCCAAATTTGCAATATTTAACTTAATAATTAATATATAAAGTAATTGTTACAATATTTTTGTTTTATGGGCTTATGGGTATTTTTTTCAGTTAATTTTTTTTTTGTATTCATGAGTAGTAATAATAGTTTACTTTTAAATTTACATTTACATTTAAAAAAATGAAACATGCTAAAATCATACTTTAATATTTAATTAAAATAACAGGGAATTATTTTCAATTACACTATTACACTATACCAAGACAAATTTCTAATGTCATTAACATTTTTACAATTCCTTATTTGTTTAAAATTTTAATATTGTTTTAAAATCAGTCCCACTTATAGGCCACTTACTAATTAAAATTTTCATTTTGAGTACTAATGAGCAATTTAATTTTCCTTGTTATGTATAAAAATAATTTTATAATTTTTTTATTATTTTTTTTAAATATTTTTATTTTGAAGATAAAATATTTGTCCAGGACCGGGATTCGAACCCGGGTCTCCCACGCAAAGTAAAAATTTCTCTTCAAAATAAAAATATTTAAAATAAATTATAATAGGTACGTGAATTTAAATAATATTAAAATAAATTATAACACGTAATTTTAAAAAAATAAAATAAAATAAATTATAAATAATATAATGATGTAAGTCAATAAGATCCTAATTAAAGTAATGTTCAATGAACATTCTTCCCCTTGTATACATCGCAAATTACGAGAACACGGGGATATGGGATCGATGAAGAGAAAGGATTTGTCTGACCGAGGTACGTGCCAGGATAGCTCAAGTGGCAGAGTACCACGACGGATGCGTGGGAGACCAGGGTTCGAATCCCGGTCCTTAAAAAATCTTGTCTCTTCAAAATAAAAAAATTGTATACATAATTTGATATTCCAGAAATGTTTAAATTATATTTAGCCGATAACAATAAAAAAAATGCAATATTTATGTGCCAAAAAAAATAAACCGGAATTTATTAAAAGATAATTATCATATTCATTTTTTAAAACATCAATCAATCAAAACATTTGACTGACCGTCAAACTTTATGGTACGTGCACTTCTGCATCGAGTGCTAAGTGCATACAAGGCTAATCTAATTACCGATCATCCAAAAAAACCCTAAATCTTCCCGAAGGTTTCAAAACTTCAGAGGTAATCATGAAAGGATGTGGATCATATTTCAATAAAAGTATTGAAAACGTAATGAAATACGCTAGTATGGCCAAATATAATCGCAGAACGACAGGAATTGCATTCAAATGACGGAATTTATGCCATAAAATTATCAAGAAGAAAAGTATATCTTACAGTATTTTTTTTTTAATCTGAAGGTTCCAATTAATCGCAAAAGATAAGAAAAAACATTTTTATTACTTTTTTTTAAGCCCGTAGCATTCACAAATCAAAATAAATGATATGCCAGATTCAATAACTGAAAAACATTTTAAATGAAATAGGATCAGCAGGAATTAGCAGTTTTATAATATATTAAGTATTATATTTCTTCTGTATCTTGAACAGATTGTTGGCAAGTAACATTGAAGTCAATCAGAAAGCGTTTAGAAACCATTTGGAATTGGTCCAACATAATGGAAGAATCATTGCTCCCTCAGCTATGAACAACCGAGACAGTTACAAATCGACCGGTTATTGTTTGATACAATCGATATGGCTCTAAGAAACGGGAATGTCCTAACACTGCCTAAAAAAAAAAGGTTATATACTTATAGTTATACTGAAAAACTTCGCATAAATATGAATAATACATATAATAGATTAATAGATATATAAAGGAATAATTACAATAATTTACTTCAATTTTAAACGATAAATCTTTTAACAAAAGATTTTACAATCGATCCAGCATTGGCACGCTGTCTAGCTATTAAAAAAAAATTATAAATTATAAAAAAATGATAAATTGCAACTGCGAAATGTAGCCACCAGTAAATTTGGTAACAGAAACGAGATCATTTGCAAAGGTTGGTAAATATATTTAGCGGTCGATTATAGTGCTAAAGCAGGTCTCCCCTTCACTTTAAACCTATACATTAATAATGAATTCAATCGATATTGGTAGTTTCCAGCCGATATTCAGCCATCGATAGTCAGAACTAATAAAGTATCTCCAACTATGCTAACAACAGATTTAACAAAAGCATAAATTATGTATTTACCGAGGGGACATTATTAATAGAGTATAATGATAGCATAAACTACGATGTATTTATATTACTACTATCTCCTTAATAAAGAATTATAGTACTTTAGATGAAACTTCGAAACAGCTTTCTGAATATTTATTATTTTTGCTTTATCTTTTTTCCCTTCCAAAGTAACACTTTAAAAGGACAGTTTATTTATCGGCCCATTCCATTCATCTGTATATAATGTAGCTTCAAATTAAATATTTGCGATGTAGAAACTTAATATTTGTAATTATCTTGTACAATTATAAATGTTACACAAAATTATAAGTTGCCCCCTATTACATAACTATAAAAAAAAATACAAAATGTAGTTAATAGCTACATGCATGTGAGTTTCGTATCAAAGTCCATTATCATATTTTTTGGCCATTACTTATTTAGTCTATTTTTATATATTAAATAATATTTAATCATTAAACCACAAAATCTCCTCAATCCGTTGATAAATTTTCAAAATCTGTGCTATTTGCGAATTTAATGAATTCCGGCTGAAAGTTATAATATATATCATATCCTGATATTGTTCAATTTCTTCCTTTCAATATGATTGCAATAATCCCTTTCATAGATTTAGCAATCATAAATTATTTGTTTGAATGTTGTGAAAAAAAGTAGTAAAAATGATCATCGTGAGTTGACTACATCAGTAACAGATCCAACAAATCTGTATTGTAAATTACTTTATTCATTTCTCACTTATTTACTCAATAATTACAATAACTGGTTTAAACAAATATAACATACACAATGTAACCAAAATTTAATATTTATATCGAACATTTTGGAACTAAAGGATTTATGGTCAATTAGAAAA
The DNA here is from genome assembly GCA_037127475.1 of Arma custos. Lineage (NCBI taxonomy): Eukaryota > Metazoa > Arthropoda > Insecta > Hemiptera > Pentatomidae > Arma > Arma custos. Next base: position 98,856,333 of record CM073760.1, on the reverse strand, counting down.
TATCAAGGCGCAAATTAGACCCTAATAATAATTACAACTTCAGACAGATTTAATTTTGTAGCGTGTTCATAATAAGCAATTTCACGAGAGTATTTTGATTTAATTATAAATTACAGGAATTGCGTTCATAATAATTAGTGATCTCAGTTTCCTTGTTTGGTTTTTCAGCTGAGATATTTTTGTACAATGAGTGGACTTAGTTGATTGTATCGGATAACTTTTAATAATTATTAATTATAAGGTATTTATAATGAAATTAATTCCTCCAAAAAAAAATTATATCCTGTGAAACTATTTTAGAATGAAAAAACTCTTAATTCCAATATTTTAATTTTTAAAGAAAATTCATATTAAATATTTTATAAAATATTAAAAAAATATATTATGAAAAAATAAAAACATAATTTGTCAATATATTTTTAACATGGTATCTAAATAAAATAATAGTAAAGCGAAACCACATTCTTGGGTAATTGAAATCAGGATGAAACTCAGACAAATATTTTTAAACAACCAAAGACTTTTAATGGTTACTTATTGTAAATCAAAATTAATTATTCTACTCACATAATTGATTATAACCCTAGTAAAATGATAAATCAAAATATGCTTTTTCATTTTATATCTCTTGTGGATGTCACTGGAGTACATATCTTTGAAACATTCATTCTAGTGAGTATAAAACCTTATTCCAGTCAAAATTTTTTTTTCTTTATTTAAAATACGTTTCGACTTATTAAGTCATTTTCAATTTTCTTTTCTCATAAGTCCATTTTTATTTAAATATTTTTACTCATAAATTTGTACATTATTAACCTAAATAAAAAGAATAATCCAATAAATACATAAGTTATAAAAAAACATGTCCTAAAATACTGAAATAAGTATAGATACCTTTAAATAGTTGTCAATTAATTAAAATTTTTTTACTTGGAGTTTATAATGTTCTCCATGGTCATTCTTAACATTTATGAATTTGAACTTTAGACTGTTATGATAAGTTATACTTCAATATTATTTTAATTTATTTTCTCCTTAAAATATATAAGCATCATGAAGGGTCAAAACAATACAATTAGTAATTTGTAGTCTATATTGATCCATTTTCACTCCTTTTTATTTATTTTATATTTATTTTAAACTGTTAACAGTATGAATATTAAAATTGGAAAACAATGTTCTGAGGTTCTTGAGACAGGTTATGTTATCTAATAAGTGTAGACTTCTATATTTATTTATTTCATTTTTAACTTTAAAGTCATTGATGAGTACAATTTACTTATTTCGTTAGATTCCTTTCTGTCATTCACCACATTATCTATTTTTTCATTGGTATAGAAAGGAAACGTATTTTAAATAAAGAAAAAAATTGTTGACTGGAAAAAGGTTTTTTCCTCACTCGAATGAATGTTTCAAAAATATGCTTTTTTTCCCGCAACCCTACCATATTAATATCATAGCACAATTTATTTTCTACCCCAATCTTTTATTTAATATAAATATGTTATCACAATTTAATTGTTAATAAAAAAAATAAATTATTTCGAACGTTTTAAACAAACAATTACAATTTTACAAATAATTGAAGCATGCATGTTGTAAATTTGTAGTGCATTAGCTGGCAAAATACGAGCTAACACATGCCAAGCGTTAAGCCCCGGGAAACTAAAACAATAAGCAATATGTTAGCGAAGTTCCTAACCGTCTGCCGCTAAGCACATAAACGGTGAATTACGAATGCTATTTCAGTGTATGAAAATCACATAAAACAAAGGATAATTTTACACGGAACAAATCGTTTATACAAAACATAAAAATAAATTCACAGATTATAAACTTTTTTCTTTATATTCAGTAATTAAAACAGTTTCTAATAAATTAAGTGAAAGATCTGGTGTCATTTTTTTTTCTCTGTATATATTTATCCACACCTGTCAATAAAACTAAATGACAATCATCAGATTTTCGGTACATTTACAATAAAATGGCATGAGAGGCGTAAAGAACAGTACTTAGCGGTACGTCTCTCGTGGCTTGATTTGATATTATTATGGTATAGCAGTTTCCTCTTCCACGTTAACCATCTCTTCCACGTCTTTTTAGTCTCCTCCTTGTGTCCTCAGTCAGAGATTCGTCGGCATTAGTATCAGTGGGTTTGTGTGTCCGTGACATTTTTTTGGAAACGTTTGTAAAATATTGTTATGTGTTCTTCGACCATCAGTACTTTTTAAGTCAGTATGCAGAGTTTTGTTATTGACATACCACAGTGCTTTTGTAACTAGTCTTGATTGGAAAGGTTGTATTCGTTTTCTGTGAATCTGTTTTGCGATGCCATCAATTAGTAATACATAAGTCCAAACTGGTTTTATTAAGTAAGTGTAGGTGTTTAATTTTTCGATTTTCTTTCTGAATAGAGGATACATTAGGTTCAGTTTAAGATTTAGTTACTGGCGTTTTTCTTAATATTAGGAACATATTAGTCTGTCTCTGGGACGGGTGAGTTATTAAGGTCTGCAGTCTTGAGCTTATAGTGCCAGACCTTGTCGAATGCCTGGCCAACATCCAAAAACACTCCAGTTGCAGTACTGTTGATGTATGATAAGAGTTATTGCTTGTGATTTTCAAAAACCGAATTGATGCTGGGGGATATTTTTTTCTGTCAGTAACATTAATGATCGAGGGTAAAGTAATTTTTAAAAATTTTAGAACAAATAGGGAGTAAACTAATAGGTCTGCACGAAAAAGGGTCTGGTGTCAGATTAAATTCAGAAACTGAGGAAATCAATTTTTTAACTTTATTAAAATCATTTTCGGAAATAGAATTAAATTCTTTATTTATATTATATATTTATTTATTTGAAATAGTTTAAGATAATTATGAAGACTATTTGAATATTTTTAATGTTAAATTACATTAATTAAAAAATAAATAAATTAACACAGTTAGATAAGTAAAAAATGGCTTTCACTAAAATTTAAGGAAGAGTGGCCTTCACAAAGACTTAGCTTTGTAATCCATTAAAGTACTAACAGAGGGCGCTGGAGGCTTCTACTGAACCCTTTCCTGGAAGTTTCACTTCATTTATATAATAAGTTTTCAATTTATGTTGTCTACATTTTTAAATATATTTATTAAAATAAAATCATATTAAAAGTATTACAGGTAGTGCTGTAACCGTAAGCAACTTCAAAAAACTTCAAGGAAAATGCCCCCTTATAAAAAAAGAAAATACATAAACCAATAAGAAGTATTTGAATGGTAAATGAAAATATCAGGTCAATACAGAATTATAATAATTCCCTAGATACATAGTTACTACGATGGACAATAAAATTAAATAAACAAATTATGCTCATCTGTATCACACATATATCAGTTTGTTCCGGAATAATGTTCCAATGGAAATTTAACTTCTTTGAAGTAATTGTCTCACTAAATTTTCAACTGTTTCAGTTTTTATTTTATGTCATTACATATAATATTTTATTGTATCAACTGTTTGAATGATCAATACAATCCCATCTATATTTTTTATTATCATTAGAGATACTTGTACAATTATGAGTGTTTAAGTTTAGAAATATACTAGTTAAGGGACTTGTCACCGGGAGTGATTTCAATAGAATGCGAGGTTTATTCAATGTAGACAATACAAAATTTCCTGTACATCAATATATTTAAATTCTTAATCAATTTCTTCAACTATAGTTTTAGAATGTAATGAATATTTTATATCTGGTGAATATTAAAATGCAAGAAGACCAAACCACAACCACTTTATGTAAGTAATATTGCATTGGATTCAATTTATGTAAAACGTGAAATTCCCACTGATACACCCATATAACTGGCAGTAGTCATATTCCTCAATGCTCAAATATATTGTGGGAATATGATATTAATCAATCTCACCATTAATAAGATACGTTAGAACTTCACGCAACAATCAAAAATTAAAAAGAGACACTGTTTAATTGGGTCTGCATCACACAGACACATATATGGTATTAAACGCAGAAATGGACATCCTGCCTGATCTTTCCACCCGTATATACGAGGGTGGTCTGAAAAGTTTCAGCCGAACATCACCAAAGTACACCAAATGGTCCTAGACGACAGCCGAATTAAAGTGATAGAGATAGCACAGGTTGTGTACATGTCAAAAGAACGTGTTTGTTACATATTAAATCAACATTTAGATATGAGAAAGCTGTCCGCACGTTGGGAGCCGCGTTCGCTCACGTTAGAACAAAAATTTCTTTGAATGAACATTTCCAACGCTCTGATGGCGCAGTTTGGGCACACTAAATCCGAGTTTTGGCGCCGATTAATTACTGTAGATGAAACTTGATCCGGAATGATGAACCATTATCCGAAACTTGGATACACCGAATCAAAAATACAGTCCAAACAGTGGACTGCAAAGGGAAAACCGACTCCAAAAAAAACAAAAACTGTTTTCTACGTTGGGAAAGTGATGGCGTCTGTTTTTTGGGATATCCTTGTAGCTATTTTAATCGATTATCTTCAAAAAGGAAAAACCACTACTTGACATCATTTCTTGATAAGCTGAAGGACTTTCGGGAAAACGGCCACATTTACAGAAAAATAAAATCCTGTTCCACCAAGACAATGCACCGTCTCACACCTCAGCGGTTGTCATGGCAAAAATACACGAATTACGGTTTGAACTGCTTTATCATCTGCCTTACCCACCAAATATAGCCCCAAGCGACTTCTTTTTGTTCACAAAAAAGAAAGCCTTGGAACCAACGAATTCCATTAGAGGAGATAGTGATATAGTAATGCAGATAGTTTTGAATAATTTTCCTCAATAGTTATGCAATGGTTTCCCACTATAATGTCCAACTGTGCTGAAAATGAAAACAGCACTTTCCTTTGATTTGTTGTTTAAAGGATACGTTGGCAATCAGTCAAGCTGAAGAAATGCCATAAGAGTGGCTAGGCCATTGTAGCTAAAGACAGTACGAATTGACCTGTCTGCAGAAGAAATTACCAAACAATAAGAAGCTTCGACAGGAGACATGCAGAATAAGTCGCTAACTCCTCCGCCGGTGGAGAGCACGCAGAGGTGGCGGGTAATGAAGATTTATCAAGACTCCCACCGTCGAGTTTACATATAATGGCCACTTCACACGTGATGTCCTCTCTGTAATAAATCATAACAGGACAAGATCCTTCTTCAGCCAATTTACATTCAATACTCTGACTTGACTTCTATCATTCCTCCATCTTCTTCTATCTCTCCTTCCTGTGCCGCTCCCTGCTAATAGGATGGGTATTTAATATCGCCGTCCATCTATCAAGGGATTAACAGCATTCTCTTTGGCACTGACGGTAACTTATAACTTCTGAAGATAAGATTATTCAACGATAAATGTAGTTAAAAGAAATATACAAAGCACTATGATTTAAATAATGAAAGATCTTTGGTTCTGTACATGTTGGAGACTGAACTGTTTCTTCGTAAGTGGTTGTTTAGTGAAGTGATATGGCCGAGATCTTAGCCAAACATCGGGTTTTTCCCTACTAATAATGCCCACTTTATCGAGGCTCTATGAGTCACAGGTGGGTCTACAGGTCACCAGAGTCCATCTATGGCTTTTAACTCATTCAATGTAAATTTAAAAAATACGACACTCAAGATCGCGGGGTCGGAGTCCAGCCGTTGGGCCTAGAATTTTTTAAATGTAATAAAAAATCCTTTGGGGGGACGTCAAATGTGGGTCCCGAATCTGCAAGGCGTCAGGAGCTCGTTAAAGATCCCTACCCTAATTATACTTGGATAAACAAAATTTAGGACTGCTTCTGTAATATTAGCCATATCATCATAAATAAAGGTTATTGAATAAACAACAAGCCCATTTAAAAATATATCTGCCAAAGCTGGATTTAAACCCGGGATCTCCAGTGCTTCATCTCATCGCTCTAGCAGTGAGTTACTCCCGCTCTCTATAATCAAGAGACAAAGTCGCGAAGATTAAAATGGTTTGTAAAGTGGCTGGGCTTAGTAACGAACGAATTTTTAAGATGTTGATGGGCGATTTGCCGACTGGGAACCGTCTGAGGGAGGCCGGGGCGTAGGTGCAAAGATTGCGTTAATAATGATTTGGACAGATTGAGGTTTGGGTAATGTTCCGTGGACAGAGGTTTGTAAGCAGAGGTTGACGGTATCGGCATCGTACCTTTGGGTTCACTAAGCCTTGTTATTATTATTATTATTAAACTAAAAAAGAGTTGTTATTTATTCAGTGCGTGAATACATATCGTCTATACAAATGCAAAATATCGAATTTAAACACATTTTTCGATTCCGATCTATAGCGACTGCTTTAGGATTGATAATTGATAAAAAATTCTTATAAATCCATCTATAATGCATAAAACCACGTATGGTGACATGTGTATAGTACGTTTGCTTTTACGCATTGATTTTGAAACAGTTTTTTTAATCTCCAGAAAATTGATGTATTTCACTTTCAATATTTAGCATTTGTATCGTATGTTTATTGGTAAAATTTATTTACTGTAACTTTCGCGATGTGATCTATTAGTTTATATTTAGGAGTGCCTAAGCTATATTTATATTCCGTTTTGACACAGTTATTAAATTATCGATAGTCAACTATTAATTATCGACAGAGTAAGACTTTGCCAATAATGCAGCATAATTTTATATTGCCAGTTGATTAATTTGATTTTCGAAATATTAATTACTCACAAAATTGCATTAGATCGAAATTTTATGACGAGTAGCATTAAGAATTTAAACATTAGTCTACGATGATGCTAATATTTTGAGTAAAGAGGAGTCAATTTTTATTCACTCCTCTATAAACAATAATGATATTATTAAGTGACCTAAGTACAAATGAGCCCTATCAAAGCAATAAATTGTCAGTGAAAGGAAGCTGAAGGGATACTGAGGACCTCATGAATAATGTAACGCAGTCGGAATAAGCTCGATTCAATCCTTTTTCTCATGGGCTTCTTCAAGCTCAAATACTGACAGCATTTTATTCAGTCAATTGTTTACTTATCTTACTTAAGTTTCTCTTATTTTACTCAGCAACTGAATTAAGGTTGGTAAAAAAAATAATAATAATTAGATAATCGGAGAAATTTCATTATTACAATTAAGTAATTATATAATGTAATAGTAATTACATTTGTTAACATTTTATGTAAAATGAAAAATGTTATTCATTGAGGCAAGCTTAGTAGTGCCGAGCCCAACATACACCTAGTAATCGTTTATCGACTTTATTTTTTCTTAAATATCGTTTTTTCTCGTAATCCGAAATACTTATATTTCTAATCGTGTTAAAAGTTATAATATTAATAGTTCGTTTTATTCGAATTTACTTCGAACACTTCTTATTCCCTGGCGTTCTTCGACCTTTTTGTATTTAGTTGTGTAGCAACCGCGCCCTACTAAGGTATTAAGATACCAAATCATCCGCAAACCAGAGAACAGAAATTTTACCATCCATATTCAAACGTTTTTCGGTTCGTATCACTTTTCTGGCTTACTTAAACGAATCATCTAGATGTACGAAATTTGTTGGTATTAACTTCAAATATGTGGTTTCATCCATCCAAAATATTATACAGCATCTAGCGGTCGACAGAATCATAAGTCTTATTGAATTCGATTTAAATCTGATGAACTACAGCCTGGTATTCTATTTTTTTTTAAGTTAAAAATTTGGGGAAGACTTCGGAATCTAAAAAGGGCCATCTTACAATTTATTTCTTGATTGTTGCTGCTCACTTGAAGTCTATAGCACTTTTATTTGACATTATCAAATTCATTTTATAACTAAACAATTAAACATTTTTTCTTCTCTCTTATTTGTATCCATACCTGTCAAGAGCTAACAAATGGCAATCAGCGGGTTGCCTGCCGGTAAAATAAAAAAAATGACATGAGAGTCATGAGTACCTCTCCCGCATTTATGATAACAAATTCCTCATCCACGTTCTTTTAAGTCTCCTAATAGAGTCCTTAGACATGAGAGACGTGGTAATTTATTCTATCAATAGATCTGAGTATCCGAGTAGTTTTTGTTTAAGCTTTTGCAGAATGTTCGAAAATGTATTCACCAATCCATCATTTATCGAAATTTATATTATAAACTATATTTCATAGGAAAATAATTGACCCCGTGAAGAAAAACACTATCCAGATACCACATTCATGACTATCTTTCCTCATTAGTTAATCAACATAAGAATCTTGCTTCCACGTATTACAGGTGCTGGTAGAGAGGTGGACCCAGCTATGCCCGAACAGAGATCAATATTGGGCAGCTATGGTCCGAACATAATGACAGAGAACACGCCAGGTCTATCCGATCGGATTCGGTTACCGATCTCCCTTCTCTTTATTAACTGATATCTACCCACCGACCTATTTCAGAGATTGTGGTATCGGGTTAGGATGTCCGAGTTGTGCGGTTTCTGATACTTGAGGTTAGGTTTTTTCGAAATACTAAACAAGGATATTTAAAACTTTGGTAATAACAATAATTTATTATTTTTAAGACAGTAGTGGAAAAATAAAAAAATCTCCCAGAAAAAGCCTCTCTAAACTAAGAACGGGAAATGAAAATACCTACCAATATTTCGCCCACTCAGGTATCTTCAGGATAGAAAGAGAATAATAGCATAGGAAAAAATCAAATAAAGCACATTATAACCTCAAAATGCAGGAAAACATAAACCGGACAAATCATCTCACCACCTCCAAAGCGTAAATGCATCCACTAATCATCAGACAACAGCTGGAAAAGATTAGATAGATAAAGTGATAGGAAGCTAAATATAAAATGACAAATGAACTCACTAAATTTCAAAAAGCACAAAGGAAAATAATAATAACATACAACACAAAACAGGGGACAAGAAACGATATAAAAAATAAAGTAAATGTGCAAGAGAAATTGGAAATTATCAAGAACCCAGAGGACTTACGGCTATTCCACATAATACATTAATATAATTACAAAAGCTATTTGTAAAATAAATATTTTATGTATCTTCTGAGCGTATATTTTTATTTATAGTTCTTGCTTATAATTTATATATTTATTACAAACGTACAATACCTAGTTCATTATTATTGGCTAAAAAGTGTTCATTCATATTTTAGCTTGAAATTTCACATCTTCTAGAATTTATAACTTTATTTATTCAACCATATCCACAAAAATTTCGTAGAAGGTGGAATTACCTATTCCACAAAAACACTCGAATTTTATCTTTTCCTTTCACACCCTGTTTAAACATTTTCAAATGAAATTACCGTTAAAAAATATTTGACATTTATCAGATATTTAATTACCCTCTAGGCTGTATAAAATACACTTAATAGACTGATAATTACATCGGTATGCCTTAAATGAAAAAATAACAGGCATAATTATAAATTTAAGCTCTTGTATACTCATGAAAGCGGCAAACCTGAATAACGAGTTGCCACCTCCAGCGGTCCCTGAAGTTTCTTTTACAAAATCTAATTTACGTAATTAAGGATTTGTGGAATTACTAAAGTTAAGTGTTAATTAATGTCAAACTGTTCGGTTGGCGTTGGAATAAACTCAGTAAGCAATGAAAATATCATAATATCGCAAACCTCTGTTACTACCACATTCAGGTAACATATCTCAAGCAATATGCATGGTCCGGAAGTCCAAAAGACATTTTTAACCCAACAATCGTCAGATTTGCTGTTTGTAATCATTCACGGAAAAAAATGGGGAAAATCATAAAGTCATAGATTGGAGAACTTAAGACCAACCTATAGGTTTTTTAAATCAAAGGAAAACGAGGTATCTCAGTTCGTAGAGCGTTAAACTGCTATGCTGAAGGTTCCGGGTTCAAATTCCAAAGTGCCAGATAAATTACTTGCTCTTTAAACTCAGACGGATGGATCCTATAGGATCTACATATACTTATCTAGTCTCTACATAGTCGGTACCCTGAATTGGGGGAAAACCTGGCGGTTTTATCAATTTTCTGCATTACCGTCTTCCTAGAAACAGTACAGTATCTACCATGTACTGAGCCCAAGACCTTTCATAGTTATTAGTGGTAAAGCTTTTTATTTCTTTATTTAAATACCAAATCTATTTAAACCTCTTTCCAAATTCAAAAATTGAGGATAATGGATGTATAAAACCACGAACAGGATACAACAAAATTTGAAAAATATTAGATTATAAAAAGCGAAAGACAATCCATATTATATCGAGTTTTTTTCCTATTACTAGTGGTGTTCCTTCGCTAGTAAAAGAATGGACTAATGCTAAGAAAATATATCAAGGTTGACTTACGTTTGACAGATCTTTGCAGACTATCTAGATGCTAGTCAAACTTGTCAATCATTCTTGACAGTGGCGGAATTAATTTGTTTTAATAATATACGATAACAATCAATTATTAATCGAATTATCAATAATCATTTCATGATTTCAATAAAATAATGAAATATGATTAATTGAAACTACTTATATAACAATTATTTATAACTAGATTTATGAGTTCTCATGTATGAAACAACTCAGTTCACGATGTACTCATGAATAATTGTTCATTTTAAATATTCTTCACTTATTCAATGTCCTCCCAATTTACTCTTGTTTTTTTATACATATATAACATAATAATTTTATAAAAATTACAACACACTAATATAAATTAAAAATTTGAACAACGATTACAACTAATTTCCAGTGTTTTGGAAGCATCACGCGAAACAAGGTGAAATTATAAACGTGGCGCAAGAAACTAGAAACATATTAAATCCGGTGAACGACCCGAAGGAATAAATCGATCAAATATCGATTGTGTAGTTATTTATTCAGGAAGCACCGGGCACGTGGTCTACAGCCTACTCACATCATCTATTATTAAGAGTTGGATCTAGTATTGAAGGCAAGGTATTCTCTAACTCAGGCTAATCCATATATTCCTTCTTGTTTGCCTGTCAACTAAGACAGTTCCTTTTAACGGAACAGCTAGTTTAAATAAGTTATTAAAACAAACATTATTCCTTGGCAACGTTATGTTGTACTACATATTTTTTTCTTTTACTAAACAAATAAAATTTCTTTTAAAATACTAATGGTTATGCCCATTAAAACACTAAAGTTTAATGCCAATTAGTATTTTAAGGTTCTTTAAAACTTATTTAGTACAGTTAGTAACTGGGTATGAAAAACATCGCGAGATGGGCCTGAGTTTTTTAACAAAAGGTTATCGGATACTATTACAGTTAAAATAATTTTAAAATAAAAAAAATCAGATGAGAACAGTAAGAATAGTAAATCAATTGGAAATATCTGTAAAAAAAATTAAATTTACTTAAATTTTCTTTTTTTTTCTAACATAGAGATAGTACACAACAACTGAAAACTCTGAAATTTTGAATACTACAAATTTCCCTATTCAAACAAAACAATAATTTAATGTGGTTACTGTAAACGTATAAGGTTATCTTTAAAGTGTAAATTCGTCTTCATTTTGAATTATAATTATATTATTTTAGTGATTTCATTTTAAAATACAATATATCCTACTTACTGAACCTATTCTATGTCTAGTAAAAATGATTTAATATTTTTAATCGATTCTCATTTTATGTCAAAAACTCAGAAACGTCTTTGCACAAATAACTCTAATAATAAAAAAAAAAAAAAAAATAAACAAATAAATTTGTTTTTAAATTTATGAAATGAAAAAGTTAAGCTATTTCTATAGTTAAGAATTACTTAAAGATGCACGGTATAAAACATACAACTATGTTTTAAACATTCATTTAAAGTACACGAAACATCACCCACAAGCCTTTAAGGAAATATGATCCTTTGTGGGTAGGACCTAGTATTTATTTATTTCAAGTGAAAAATAATATAATAGAATTAATATTACATTTTAGACCAATGCTCATTTGCGATACTGTAGTTTGAGCGATTCTGGTAATACTTCAAGTCAGAATAAAATTAAGTTATATATTGAATAAATAGAACTCAAATAATTCCCATCTAAATATGAAAGTCTAGGCCAATTTTATTTTTATTTATTAGCACATCACACTTAATTATCAAAGTTATAATTTTAGTAGATATGGCAGCATGTCAAATAACAATCTTTACACTGTCTATTGGAACTTGAATATTTCGAAATTTGAGACTAGTGTGTAATTATCTATAAATGAACAGTAGCGGAAAGTGATAAATAATAAACGCAATTAAAGCTGGCTAGAATGAACACTCAAAGCCAGTTCCATTTGTTAACAACGCTGAATAATTTAATCCACTCCTGTATTTCTCTGCTCTAGGTGTTGCGATGGTAGAAATTAATGGTACTTCTTTACCATTAAGGGTCTCTTCCGGAATTTAATTGCATACCGATAATTTTATATTCAATATCAGAGAGAAGTCGCAAACCGAAATAGTTTAACATCATAGCATTATAAAATTATGATTAATTCAAAAATATTGTTGATAGAAAAAAATGCCTGGGCCTGTTGCCAAGAGAAATAGATATCTGGCTTGTCAGAGATTATCTACCGCTATCTACAAGATAACCTACGTCGAAATTCTATCTTCAAAGAATTAATATCTATTAATACTTATATATAGAACAACCATAATGTTATTTATTATTTTTTAATGAAAATAAAACAAACTAAAATATCAAATAAAGAGCTAAGAGGCCGAAGAGTTGTATATACAATGCCCCGGAGGTAAAGGACAACCAAGCCACCAAAAAGGTAGTATTTTAGGTCAATTGTCATAAATAAATACGATGATTAATACTTCAATTACTTAACAATAAGTTATTAAATATAACTTTTTTTTGTATTATTACATTGCATTTGTATTTTTATTAAAATTCTTTTTGTATCTTAACTATCATTAATTTATTTTTTACTTCCATCCGGACCATTTTCTCCTCAATTATAATTCTAGGGTCACATAATAATTGTTCAAATTGTGAACCTATTGTAGTTATATTACAACCTTTTTTTATTATTCAAAGAAGTAGAAGAAGCGATTCCCATGGGCGGCAACCCACATCTTTTCATTGGACTTGTCTTCCGTGTCAATCTCCCTGCCACTTACAACAAATTATCACATCCTCATGTTTAATTTCATTACTCCGCCCGGCGGATGTACTCTTCATTTTTTGTTAACCGCAATGGAAATTAAAATCTGTTTCGTTCTCATGCTAGTTGATATCTTTACAGAGCAAGGTTTAATGTATGATATTTAAGGGTAGCTGGTAGTCGTAAAATGTTTTAACTTTATGAAGGCACTTGTTTATTCAGTGAACTATAAATCATGTAAGCGGTATCTCTACCATATTTCAGATATCATAAAAAAGTGCGATTAAACTTGTGTATTACCTGGTCTCCATTAAACGTACCTACTTGTCTCGTGTAACCTCTTCTTATCACTCATCCCACTCGAGTTATTTGCGTGTGCGTTGTTAAATTGTTTTCTGTATTGTTTTGTGATTTGTCTTGTTAATTCATTTTACTGTCTATTTAAATTTCTCTATTGCTGATTAAATTTAATTTTGTGTTTTTGTCTAATTGCTTTTGTTATTCCCTATTTACAACAGAATAACACTTCGGGAACAGTCGTCTTTAAAAGAGGAAGCTGTGAAATACTTTCAGAAGTTCGGAATAATTCCAATGTGAAAAAGGTCATCAAATCGATTTAACGAGGATTGAAATGGGGACGTTGACGTCGAAAGTGTAGGGAAAACACTCATATAAGAAGAGGAATGTGGCAAGAGGGGTGTAGAATTAGCATATTTTTATAAAATTCCGGATATTTCAATTTCCATTTAACGAATAAGAAGGTAGGTATGACCAGTATTAGAATACGGTCACCTGTGGTCTAGTGGTTAGCATAAAAAACTACAAAGCACAAGATCGCCGGTTCGTAGCCCGGCAGATGGCCCTAAGATTATTCAAGGGAATAAACAATCCTTAGTTACGCCGTCCTTCGGAAGGGACGTTAAACGGGGGTCCCGAGCCTGTACGATGTCAGGTACTCGTTAAAAATCCCTATCCTAATTAAACCTGGATAGGCAAAATTTAGAGCTCCCACTGTAGCATCGTCCGATTAGCCATAGCAGCATAAAGTGACGTTAAATGAACAAACGAAACGAAGTATCAGAATAATTCAGTTTATAAAGTGTTCAGGTTATAAATAATGGCGGTTAACAGTCCCTCTGGCTCATACAGTTGTACCGATTAAACTGACTAATTTAAAAAAGAAGACAATATTAATAATAAATGAATGAAATTAAAATATTAATAAACAAACTAAAATATTAATAAATGGCTGTCAACGAAAAAAAGCAGCTAGACAAAAGATATAAAACAGAAAGCCAGGGAACGAATAAAAGACAAGAAAGAAAGAACAGTTGAAACAAACATAGCCCATAGTGGCTCAGTGGAAAGAAAATAAAATTCGATAAACTGGAATAAAGATTTATTTTCAAATTATATAAATAGTTCTATACATTTCTAAAAAGAAATTATACGATTTTCTAAAGAAGAAAATATATCCTAAGAGAAATACTGGGGAGTAGAAAATGTTGAAAACTTTTTACCCTTTGTCAACCAAAAGTAATGCTCTATCTATTTAGTATTAACTTAATTATTTCCGAGACAAAGTTCTCTTACAATAAGACTATAATATAATAATACAAAGTTAAAATAATAAACTAAAAAATTAAGAAAAAATAAAACTAGTTATGTCCTTTGTGGTACAAAGACGTCTGAACCTGAAACCTGCAAAGAAGAAAAAATAATAAATAAAAGTGAATAATAAAAAACGTTCAGATTTCAAAGCTATGGTTTATTAATTCAAAAAATTATGTATATTAAAAAATATTTTACAATTTATTTAGATGTATTTTCTTCTAAGACTACTAAGAATTTGGTATAAATCAAGAACACAACATGTATTCTCTATTTTAATGCATGGCGGAGGGAGATGTGGGAGTAAGAAAGAGTAGTTTTTTCTTCTGCCTTTATTTATCTTTCATTGCAATTACCTGATGTATTCTATTATACAGCTTTAAATTTCAATAAATAAATTTTAAAAAATAAAATGAAATGTTAAACTAGCCATATCTTTAGTATAAAAGAAAAACATGCTATAAGTACCAAGTTGTTTTCCACACCAAGTGATAATGATGTACAAATTTAATGAAAAATAAATGTTTGTGACTTGTAAACTATACTCGGGTTTATAAAGCTAATAAAAATGCATACACCCTACCTTGAAAAATAGATAATATCACATAAGAACGTTTGACCTATTTATTCATCATTAGTAAAATTCATATTTCCGTTACTTTATTATTTGTAGATAATCATCGTAGTTTAGAGTAAACGCCAGGTGAATAAGTTTGTTGAATAATCTAAAGCCACAGTAAACGCTTGCTGCTTTGCCAGATTGGAAGCCAGCCAGTTAGGCATTTCCATAACCTGATAGCATTTGCAAGCAGCGATTAGAGCATTAGCATAAGCAATCAGGGCCCTCTTTAGTGATAGGGGCCATGGGTCCAAATGGACAACCAAGATTTTAAAAATATAAATAAATAAATGAATTTTTAAATTCACCATAATGTAACTTTCACTAAAATATTTATTTTATGTTTAAAAGATCATTTTTCGTCGAAAAAATCGCGTTCATATTATGAAAAATCGGAGGAATGAAAACTTTTAAACGCTTCATTTTGGCTTGGTGACGTCATCAGGCTTGTTGGCATTTTTGTGATAAGAAATTCATATGATTTTTCAATTTCATATAGAATATTGTATTCATATTAAGAAATAAAACAATTGCTTATTAATTAAATTAACTTATTTCGAGCGAAGAGTCCATTTTTTCTAGTATTGGCATCTTTTTATTCGATAAAAAAAGAATAGAAGCCTTCGATTATATCTGCTTTTATTAATCATTTATGCCGCATAAAAATATCATTAAAATGAGATAATTGAAGATGTGGATCATGGAGTCAACATACATATTTAAAGACTTGCTGACATGACACATGCATTTATATTGTGATATTATTTAAAGCCAGGATCTATTTCAAAACTAAAAATCATATGATTAACGGGGAATGTCAAATTGTTAACCTTAAATAGCTAAGATGAACACATAACACATTCACTTATAAGAAAATAACCAATGTCCAAAAATTAATGTACTAGATCTTAAATTAGACATGATTAGACACTCTACATTAATATCATATTTTGGAATATAATTTTTCATTTTGGCCAGATATTTTTCGTTCAGAAAAACTCTCCAGAATTATAAGAGCCTTCGAAGTGTTTACTGCACTGATGACAAACTCCCTCATTATCCGTACCTACTTCAGCAACAGAATATTCAACAATTCCACCAACTCATCTCTCTAATTTTTGGTTCATAGGGGTCTTATGATGATATTCCAAGCAGTCCTAACCATTCCCTTCAGTCATAACCATACCCATCATTAATACGCACAGTTGACACCCTGATTAAATCTTACAGATCCCTCAACATGATTCCTAAAAACAAGAATAAAACAACACATGAAAGGACTTATCCTCAGTACATGGTACCGACCATATCTTGGACAAAGGTAGAACAGGAAGGTAATTTATCCTAAACGACACACAACGCCAGGCTTTCCTCCAATTAAGAGTACCCACTTTGCAGAGGCTGGATGAGCCCCAGGAAGGTCTCTAGATCTCACTCGTTCCATACCCAGCTCTTAGCAGTTGACATCAATGATATGCAATAGCTGGATTTAGACGCGAGACCTATTTGACAACTACTCAATAGTCTACCACTAACCTACTCCACTCCCGTCGGTATTGGATACTTGTTTGTTGTTTGTTTATTTAACATCACTTAATGTTGCTATTGCTAATCGGACGATGCTACAGTAGAAGCTCTATATTTTGCCTATCCAGGTTTAATAAGAATAGGAATTTTTAACGAGTAGCTTACACCGTAAAGGCTCGGAAACACCGTTTAATTTACCTACCGAAGGACTGCAAAACCAAGAATTTTTTACTCCCGTTTAAAAATTCTAGGGCTACCTACAGGGCCACGAACCCGCGATCTTGGGATTAATGAGTTGTGTCAGCCACTAGACCATAGGTCGCAGGATACTGGATATTTTCATGTAATTAACAAAACCTTTTGGTGTAAAAAATACCATTCGTTGTAAAACTATTACAGCAGCAACTTCTATATTCTAGAAAAGGCCTCGTTCAACCGCATGCCAATAAATACCTCATCAAAAATTACAAAATAATAAAAAATTACATGTATATAAAATCTGCAAGCATGACTATGACTAATCTTACCAGGAAGAGACAATGTTTTATGGTTTTCAATAAATCCATGAATAATGAAATATCCAAAAGGTAGTGAATACCTCAATTGTTGTATGTTTGGATGCAATTACTTTATTATGAACTTAAGACACAAACAAATCCATTAGTATGAAATCTAAAAACTGAATATTATAAGATAAAACAAAAACGAAACCCTTAAATCTTTATTTCCTCAAGAGAAGTAGCACATCGGAAACTAGGGAATTCGAATGATAATTTCGATTTATTCGAACCGGTCCGGGCTCATCTTCAACTTTAATACCTGATCATCCTTTCCAGTTCCCACCATTCTTATTAAAATTCAGAAAATTTAAGATAAAAACACCGTTAAGGTTTTATTCTGTCTGTAGGAGATGCCTTGTTGTTTCTATAATTTCTGTTTTTTTTTATCGTTCTACCTACTGTGAAAGGGTTCTTTTTTGTTTTCGTTCGCTTTGCCCAAATCGAACCAGAGTACTACATCACCCTTACCAGAGTTCGTAGTAGTTTTGACTTCCTCGACCAGATTAATCGTCTTTTTGTCCAATAAAGTTGTCCACATTTGTATACAAGCGTGGTATGGACAATTAGTCAGCGAAGGTTTATAGTGTACTGGCCAGCTTTCGTTTTTCATATATTATACCATTTCGATTTAGTTCACAAAGTCAAACCATTTATGATGTATTTGGGAAATGTAGAGAATGGGTGTGTTCAGAGAATTGTACCTAAATAACTTACTTTATTATGTGCCGACATTTCAACCTAACTTTTATCCCACGAATAGGGCTGAGAAAAACAAAATAACATCAACTACAATTACATATCCAGAAAAGAATGAAATATAATCAGCAAAAGGTCAAATTAATATTCAATTACAAAAAAAAAATTATAACAAGATAAAATAGACATCTTTGAAGATAATAAAATGTAATAAAATTAAATGAGAAATAATATTAAAGTTATTAATGTACAACATGTGACTGATTTAACCCTTATATGGAGGACGATTGTCTAGAGGACCATTTTCCTTCAGGAACCACAGCGCCGATAGAGTTAGTTAGTCTAGTTGTTCATGTGACTGATTATAAAATTATTATTTATTGTTATAATTAAAATAATTATATATCCATAATTGACATCGTCCATTTGGATATCTGTATATACCAAACTCAGAATACAGTCCCTGGCCATATTAATGTGACCAACGGATAGATTCGTTCTTGTTACATGCTCGCATTATCTTTTTGTATGCGTAATAATGTAAATCGAGTTTACATATTAGTTTTATCCCTCCAATCAGACAGAACTAGTGAGCCCCATCACTGGATCCCCCACTCCTTCCATTTAATTAATGTTCAGAAAATCCTTCAGACAATCCTCTCTTAAAATGCACCTGGTGCAGTAGAAGAGATACAAAGTATCATTAGTAATATTAATATGTTATTTTTTCAAATATTAATAACAACCAAAGGGGTTAAGAAATAAATTAAAAAAAATAGTTTTATGGGTACGTTAGTTATCTGATAATAATATAAAATTGAAAAAAAAAGCTTCGAAAATAAATCATTAATTTTTTTAATATTTTGTGGTGGCACCCTATTTACACCCTATTTTACATATTGATAAAAAAAACTATCAAAATAGTTAAAATATATGATACAAATAATAAATCAATAGTAAACTTACCGAGTCCGACTTGTATTTAATGAAACAGAAATAATAAATCCACAAAAATTTCACAACACAAATTATGCACGCCGTCACTCGTAAAACGAAATGGCTATACTAAAACCAATGCTGCCATTACTAAAAAAAAAAATACTTCGAAAACTTATAACAGTGTTGCCATTACTTAAATCAGCAATTTATTAATACACGCGAAAGTATATAAAAAATTAGGAAAAAAGAAAATAATCTTATTTGGTGGTCACATTAATATGGCCAGGGACCGGTATATAATATATATGGTATATAACGTCATTCCTCATAGTTAATATTTTATCATGAATTGGGATCACTTTTTTGAGCAATGATTGATAGTTAAAAAGGTGTGCAAGAAAATTTAATTCACATCAGATGATCATATTAAAACAATTTAACTATAGTTTATCGCACAATTCGCAATCTATCATGCAATGTTTTTTTATATTCAGATATGAAAAATAACGCCATCATACATAATATTGCCCTTAATGTTCCTATATATAAATATGTATTTGTAGATTTTAGATTCCAAGGTTTTTTATAAAGGGATAAGAAATCGAGTTGGGTAGTGGGAAGAAATATATAGAAGCTCACGGTAGTCATTTTGAATAAAAATATGCATGCACGCTCATAAATCCACGGGTTTTTGCCACCTGTGCATTCTGCGCTTATAATCCCGGGCCGAGAGGTACTAGTGGAAAATTCAACTCACAAGATATGGATATCATATTGTGATTAATAGAGGATTATACAAAATTAAAAAATATTTTAAAACTTTTTGGAATCAGAAGGTTATAACAACAAGATTTCAATCTTTCAATTAAGGAAGTTAAATAGAAAAGTAAAAATGGCTTGAGGGATGAAAAGCCAAACATAATAGTAAAAAAAAAATAATGGTAAAAAATTAAGAATTTCGAGAAAAAGCAAGTTAAAAACAATTTTATTAAATATAAAACTATCAAACTCTTGGCATATTTATATTATTCTCAATTATGGATTGGTTCTTATATTCATTAAATATTCGTAACCCTAATTGACCCAATCTTTGAACAAAGTTATTTGTTTTCCTTCATCCCTTGGTTTAAAACACCTGAGATGTGATGCCGGTTTCAACCACTATAAAAAATTGTTGCATTGTGATTTGGGAAAGATTTTAAAATACGTATCCTTTTAACTTTAGTCTCAATTTCCTTATTTAAAATTTATTTTTTTTGATTGAGGTTCCTGAGGTGGGGGTTTTCTTCAAACCAAACTTAAGGCTTTTCTTTCCATGCCTTATCATCTAAAACTAGTTGTTCAGAATTTATCTCCACGTCTTCTTGAAATTAGTTAATCTATGAAATTCTTTGTCGGCCTCGTTGTTCCTTCAGTCTTCATAATTGAAGTCTAAATTTTATATTTTATTACATTTAACTTGGAATCCTCATGCTAGACTGCTAGACGACAAGAAACTGCTGACATGCAGGCTAATTCAAAGCTTACTATTCAACACTATAAGGACCCAATCAATTACAAACTCATATGCATGACTATTATATGACGCACATCATCATCATGGTAAACTTTATTCCAACTCATACTCAGTAGTGTAAGCCTAGCAACCTCTTCAACTCCCGATAATCCTCTTATGAAATGAAAATGATCGCATGCCCTTTTAAGTAGAATTTGTTGTTCGATTTGCATTTATCTCATACCAACTTTTATTATATTTACATAATGTATTGTTGTTAAACAATGTAAATTTCAATAAAATAATTTTTGCTTTAAAGTTTTAGTTGAAGAACTATTCATAAAATTGGAACAAACAATTCTTATGTAAGCCTAAGATTTAGTAATCGAGAAAATTTTTGGAGATTCAAGAATTTTTGTTTATCATCTTGCGATTCCTATGAAATTCTTAATCAGAACTATTACTTTATTTTTGTGAATTCGATAAAAATGCATGTTTGATAACAAGTTCATATAATCGCCAAATGCGGTTTGAAGCTTTTTTTTTATGTGAAATTATTTTTATTTTCAATTCTTTGTTATTTCATTGCATAAGTAGTAGTTAAAATATATTAAGGGGTAATTCCATTTTTAAAATCGATTATCAATATCCTGTTTGCTCTCTCTGGTCATCCATTAACAATATATTTATGAAATTTTTGTAAGAATAATATCCTCATGAACATTATATATTTTACCACTCCTTTCGTATAATATAACTTGCAGGCCTGAGAAAACATACAGTTTATCACATAAATGTCAGTACCGTCATGTCCATTTATAGAATTTATCAATGCACTCATCATATTTTTTGCCAGAATAAATGACCCAAACTAATTAATCCATAAATCTTATATCTCGATTCATAATAAATAAATTTATTAATTTTTCTGAAGAAAGTCTACCAAATTTATTTTATGTCAGTACCGTGGATGAATGAGAGAATTTTAAATTTAATTATCATTCTCGATATTTTGAAGTTGTAATGAAATAAAGAAATAAGATACTTAAAAAAAAAATACTAACTGTAGATTTTTTTTTAATATAAAAAGTAAGTACAGTTAGAACAGAATCGCCCAAATCTTTATTTTCAAGAGGAGAGGCATCTCTCTCATTAGCTCACACCGTATGCTACTTTGCTTAATGACCCATCGTTTTTTTTTTTAGCTAAAGATACTATGACAGCTGGACTACAATTGTGCAAATATAGTAGATAAATGTGTTTAAAGTGTAGTGGACGAAGTGAGAATGATAAAGAAGTATGAAACAAAAGGTGACAAACGGATAGAGAAGGGCAGGGAGCAGGGTAGCGGCGGTGGGTTGGAGTGCCTGCTTTGTAGCGGCCACTTGAGGGCTCTTGCTTTGATCTGACCGCTCAGCCCTTCCGATTGTCCTCTTTAGAATCTCCTTCTCTTCTCTTATAAATATACATGGTCTTCGGATCTACGCTTAGCGTCTAAGTACAAAGGAACGCGATGCAATTAAATAAGAATAAAAAAAATAATAATATAGCAAAACTTATTTAAAGGAGTTCGGGGGTGGCTAGAGGAACAAGGGAGGGCGGGGTAACTCGGTGGGTAGAGCGCTGAGTCGTTAAGTTGAAGGTTCAATTCAATCATAAACGTTAGAGAAGTCGCAAACCCAATTTATCATGGATTTGCAAAAAAAAAAACATAATCATATTTTTAAGTTTATAATGCATATAACAAATGTATATTTACAGCCTTAATATGCTAAATTTCTTTCTTTCTTTTTTTTTTTTTTTTGTATTCTATTAAATCCCTCTTGCAAGCGAAATTTAAATCAGTACAACGGCAGTCAGTAACTACTATAAAATACCTGAACCACTACAAGGGACTCCGGTTCCATTGTAAAGACTGTACTGTTTCTAATCCAACGGTTGAGCCGAGACAATATTGTGCCGAGAACACATTGAACCGCCATGCTGTTCACTTAGTTAAATGTAGCGAGTTTACAGATGCTGGGTGAGCCCTAGGACGGTATGTAGATCATTGCCAATCTATGTCTGTTAACCACCTGGGTTTTAGTCAATGAATTATTTATAACGCTAATATCAAAATTATTTAAGGTCACCTGTGGTCTAGTGGTTAGCGTAACAAACTACTAAGCCCAAGATCGCGGGTTCGTAGCCCGACAGGTGGCCCTAGAATTTTTTAAAGGGAGTAAAAAATCCTTAGTTACGCCGTCCTTCGGAAGGGACGTTAAACGGGGGTCCCGAGCCTGTACGATGTCAAGTACTCCTTAAAAATCCCTATCCTAATTAAACCTGGATAGGCAAAATTTAGAGCTCCCACTGTAGTATCGTCCGATTAGCCATAGCAGCATAAAGTGACGTAAAATGAACAAACAATCAAAATTATTTTACTGGAACCTTAGCACGATTAAATTAGCACGAGTTCCCTAGTTTAAGATGATTCTGATACATTTGCTATTAATTGACAACTTACCTTTCCCTTCATTGTAAAACATAAAGACATTGATAAACAAAGATAAGTTTGGCACACGATTAATTTCATGTTATACATAAGATATAATATTTTCTAAGATGTTATATCTTCCGGGGGAACACCTAGAGGGCATACGCGGGTGTCAAAGCCTAAAAAAAGACCAAATAAACATACAAGAGAACCTACTCTCTTTTACATACGCGCTCTATAAATACTTCCCGCCCACGTCTCAGTGTAACTTGATATTTAAGATACAATAACGTAGGAATCAGATTTGGGTAGGAATAATTCAATGTTTCTGTCGGATTTTCGAAACCCACGCGTTTAAATCTATACTGAATCAAAGATAAATTAGAAAGTGTTGTGAAACAGCCATTTTAAAGAGGCGAATTGCTACCTAACGAAAATAGAAAAGCTGCTTGCAACGTGGTAAATTACTGTTAAAAATATATGAAGGTTTGAATTCCAAATGCAGCCAAATACGTTCTAATTTTTTTAGTTCCAAGATCGTCATTACCAATGCAGAACTTAAATAATGTTTGTTTGGTAGTCTTTAGTTAAGTTTTAAGGGCCTACCTCTTGAATTCCTGATAATACTATGAGGCGTTTGAAAAGAAAATGGCCTCATGATCTCCTTATACATCTAATTGAATTTATTTTTTTACATACTACCGCTGGGTAGTGTCTCTACTTGTCTAATCCATGCTTGTTGTCTTTTTATATTATCGTCACAAGTTTCAACAAATAAATTTTTAAAAAACGACGTTTTATTGAGAAAAACCAATAAGACATCAACGCCTAAGGGTGCACCTACATTGGATCCGATGCGATACGATCAGAATTCGGAAGCAAACCAAATGACTGAAATATATCGAGAGCGCCTACATTGAATCCGCCCGTTTTTATCAGACTAATCCGAGCGATTTAGTCGCTCGTGGAATCAAAATAGTTCATTTATACGGAAGCGCCTACATTGAATCCGATGCGATACTGTACGATCAGGTGCGATTTTCACATTTCAAAATAATTAGTTTTCAATCCGATAAGCCAGCCGTTACTATGCGTGGCAACTTAATCTTTATTGTCTAAAATGTTTATTAAAAAATGTACATTGTAATTTTATAATTAACTATTATATAAATATCCGTCATAAATCAAAATTAAATATTCTCAATTCTCATTAAAATATTTTATTACTAATCTTCATGAACCATTAAATATAGTAGCGAAGGTTATTTTTCCGTTGAATAAAATTATATCTATCAGAAATGTACATAAAAAATATACCTACATACAATTTTAATTCGTCAAATAAAATTGGAAACATTAACTTTTGATAAAATTATTATCGTAATGTTTAATTTATTTATTAAACAGTTGGCAACTCTGGAAGGCAAGGGCTTTTCTGATTTTTTATACTCGTTTGCAAATATGAACAACAAAATACCAAAAGAAATAAATATTATCACAAACGGGAAAATTAAATCATTATATAAAACACGAATATATAATAAAAACAATAAATTCTATTTTTTTTTTTAAAACAACTAAATTATTTATTTATAGTCATACAGCAAGACAAAAATATTCTAATATAGTATATATAGTAATAGTATATATAGTAATATTACCTCATTGTTATAACATTTGGTTCTTTCAATTTATAAAATTAAGATTATTTATTAATTATTTTTAATATATTTATATTTCACTATAATATATATAAAATATAAGAAATAAAAGAATAAAATTAATACTATTTTATTCGGAAGGCAGTGACTAGTTTCATTATCGGATTGAAAAGAATAGAATCGTATCGCATCTGATCCAGTGTAGGCACTCACTGCGTATTTCAATTATTTGTTTTTTCAGCTCACCATCCTATGTGATAGAATAGGATCGCGTCGCATCGCATCGGATCCAATGTAGGTGTACCCTAACACGTTTAAGCAATTTTTTTTTCGCACTCCAAACCAGGATAATCTGTAACTACGTTTATATTAATGAAAATAGATTTTTCATAAACTCAAAACAACGAATTTTCTTTTGAATGTCTGCCTTTATCTTTATTTCCTTAGCTTTATCGAAACCCTTTTGCGAATTCACGTTATTTATGTTTCTATTTTTACATAATTATTAAATTCAAAAGAATATTAGAAGGAGTGTGTCAATTTAGGATTGTCTACAGTTTAGACTCTAAACAGACATGAAAATGAAAAATCCTTACAAATGTTGTTTGTTTGTTCATTTAACGTCACTTTATGCTGCTATGGCTAATCGGACGATGCTACAGTGGTAGCTCTAAATCTTGCCTATCCAGGTTTAATTAGGATAGGGATTTTTAACGAGTACCTGACATCGTACAGGCTCGGGACCCCCGTTTAACGTTCCTTCAAAAGGACGGCGTAACTAAGCATTTTTTATTCCCTTAAAAAATCCTAGGGCCACCTGCCGGACTACGAACCCGCGATCTTGGGCTTAGTAGTTTGTTACGCTAACCACTAGACCACAGGTGACCTTACAAATGTTAGTTCCTGGTGATTTAGAAATTTCAAAGCTCGCTAGTTTTGTCTATATTTTTTTTATTGAATTTAGAAAATTTTGTAAAATTACAGTATATATATTCACCATAAACATTTTTTATCCTACTGTTGGTATCCAAGAATGAAGAAATGTCTCAAATATTTAAGTTTTACTTTATCGAATAATCGTTGAATCTATATTATAAATGAAATAATTTAAGCTGTATTACATTGATTATGTAGTAAATTAACCACTGCGCATTTTCCCAATCTATATGCTCACATGCATGTTCATATTTTCTAACGTATAATTCATTTCAGTGCTTCAGTTAGCGTCGGAACTTGGCAAGGCATGGATGTGAATCGGTGTGTACCTAACCAGCCAACCTGCCGACCTGCGACTCTTAACAAAATTCGGCGAAGCCCGATCCCTAAATGATAACAGGCGGATGAGGGAATGATATCAGCTGTAGCCAGTGATGTGTCTCAGTAGACCGACGCTATCTGTCGCTACACCCCATGGACAATGCCCGCCCGGGCGGCAGAGATAAGTATTAAGGAAGCGGTGACACCTGTCAGCTCTATCTGTGTTCTGGTTATTGTACTACCTTTCCTCCGGTGTCTTCTCCCATCTCCGGCGACTATTTCGTGTTTCAACTTCAATATTCTATCGTGCGAATTATCTTTGCTGCTTGGTTTTGTCATATGGGTGACAATGAAGAAATCAAATCAATTCTTGTCACAAACACAAGAGCAGACGTTTTTGTAAGAAAAATAAAAGATAGGCTTAGTTGTTCGTCCCCTTTAATCAAGATTGATCCCGGCCAGGACAAATCTTCTCTCTCCAAAATAAAAATACTAAAACGTTTAAGTTTCTCTCATTACTTACAAAGTTTTACAGTGAAACCCTATGAATTTTGAGCGGTATGCCTTTTAAAGACTTTATGCTTTGAAAAAAATAAAATAAATAAATACTTGCGTTCCTAGGCATCTCGCCTCTACATTATGGGAAAAAAAAGAAAGTTAAATCACATATAAAACATATATACATATATTAGTCCATAAGGGCAATAAAACAAAACCAACTAAGCAATATTTTATTTGCATCTGTTTTCTTATTATACATTTATTGTGAAAGACTTAACTGTACTCATAATGGCTTAACTCATACGTACCAAAAAATCATAAGTATTGTTAATGTACTTCAAAGCTTTGTTTTGCTTCACTACGCAGTTTCAAACCATATGAAGTTAACAGTACATATAACATCTCTATCTATATAGCAACGTCGACAAGTCTGTATATTCAGCCAGACTCGTGCTCATATAATTACAAGAGGTTTATTAAATAACGCTAGCAGTTTTTTTAATAATCGATTAACGGTTTAGGTTTATTTCATTAACGATCCCGGTACAAGAGGGAAACGCACAGGCCATCAGGCGTTTCGTGACCGCAGCCACAAAAAGTCGGAATCAGCAAAGCAGGGGATTGCTAATTAGTGGTGATGTATGGTGAGCCAGCATCTGATACTAAGCCTGTAACCAGCTTTTGGTCTCTGCGCAGGCTCCATCTTGTAGCAAGCTTGCAAACATGTAGCTCCAACTTAAGATTCGTTATCTGTGATATACCTTCCATGTTAATTATAACTCCAGTAACCATTAACAAATACCAATCCTATTTGGCAATTTTTTTTTGTTGCGCCTGGAAATACAACAGCAATTCAAATGATGCAGTTCTGATAGAAACACGTGAGGACAGTGCCATTCCGAGGCATCGTTTTATTTAACTTCGAAAATAAATACAATGGTTAATCGGTTACAACTACCTCAACGCACGACAATATACAATGAAATAGGAAATAGTTAATGTCATAATTTAGTTCTGCTTTAACCTTCTAACATTTGTGTTTTTTTAGATAGCAAAATACTAATTCAGCTCCAAAGTTCATTATATATATCCCTCTATTTTAAATAATTTTTATAATTCCTCAATTATAAAAAACTTTCTTATAAATTGGCCACTCAACCAAAATGTCAATACTGTTTTTTTATCGAGATACTTCTTGTATTTAGACAGATAGTGATCGTAATAGAGTATATAAATGTCCCTCTCTATTTTATAAAAAGTTTTCTGACGTAAGTTAATTTAATGCAGGTAATGGTAGTCATTACAAATCTAGAAAATAAGTATTGTACTCAGAAAAGGTTATTAGTGTAGACGAAATCGTTGAGCAGGAATTATAAAAATCATACCATAAAAAAAGTAAGGTAATAAATATAATACATAACAATCATACAACGATGAGATATGAGAGATTTGAACAATTATGCAATTGGAAAAATGGGGATTGGTCCGCCACGAGGCGCACATGAGGTACCCCCGTTGTATGATATTAACATCATATAGAAATTTCTATCTTGCGCAGATGATACGCCAACATCTTAACATACATCCACATATGTACTCTACACATATATACTTTTTGTATTACAATATGTAAAAGTTTTTGTTTAACCTTCTAAGAAAATATAAAGCTAGCTATTTATGTAAATGCTACTACCTATTGACGATAGTGGCTCATCATCGCCAAATCTTGGATTAATATGTTGGTACATAAATAGGTACCGGGGAGATGATAATTATCCTCACAAGGTAAGCAATAAAGCATTTGTAATACTCGCTCGGATATCCACTTAAGAGCTTCACTTGGACTGTTTTCTTTGGAACTCTTTTCATCAGATCTGTTGAGCCTCCCCGGAATTCACCCAATCTCGGAATATTGAAGTAATTTGTAAATAAATGAAAAGTATAATTTTAAAGTTTAATATAGCCTCTCTAGACCATGTTAATATTCAAATCCTATAAATGAAATAATTTACAAAAGGATATCCTATTTTCTAGTGAACTTTAACAGTTAAAGGACTAATCAAAAAGCCAATTGCTTCCCAAGGTCAAAAGTATGCAAAATTCGAAAGGAGAAGAAAAAATAATAATTACGTTCAAATTTTTGTCAAATTATTTTAAATATTATAATTTATTTAATTGTTATATGATATAAATTTTTAAATATTTTATTTGAAAAGAATAGGTATGGCCAGGACCGGGACTCTAACCCGGGTTTTTCACCTCTCCGTGGTGAAATACCACTGTATATACAATATCCATGGTATTTCACCACGGAGAAGTGAAATACCCGGGTTCGAGTACCGATCCTGGCCATATCTTTTCTTTTCAAATCAAATATTTTAAATATTATTTCATGGAAAATATCTGCGTGACGAATTATTTTAAAAACGAAGGACGCGTGAACCGGAGAGAGGGTTATTTTTAATTTACATTTGAGGGGTGGGTGTGTGTGGGCCTAGGGCCAAGGCTGGGATCCCTCGACATCCCTTGTAATCCGTTGGGGAAGTTATTGCGAGTTTCGCAATTATTATATTGTACAAGCGAATATCCATTACATTTAATGTTTAAATGTAGTAGATATTAGCTGTAAATACTAGTTAAAACTAGATCCTAACAACGGCTGTATATTTTATAACGTTTTCATTGAGGAGGATCATCAGAAAGTATTTTAAATGCTTGGTGCTTACCAGGATTTGAAGCGAAATGACTCCTTAAAATTTATCACAATGGCGAGGTGACAAATTGAATATATTTAATTTATCACTATGTTATACTGTATGAAAGGTGACATATACCGAAAAGGTCTAAATCTGAATGGTCAAATAACGGTGGTTGTCTTTATAGTTTATTTGCTACTATTAGTGAATATACAGAATATACGAAACTAACTACGATAAGATGAAACGATAGAAACATTTAGTTATCAGTTATTATTACAGCATCAGGGTTAGGCCGAGGAATAGGTTTGTTTGTTTCGTTTAACCTCTATTGCTAATCGGACGATACTTCAGTGGGAGTCCTAAATTTAGCCTATCCAGATATAAATAGTAATCGGACATTTAACGATTACCTAACATCGCACAGGACCTGCTTTGTGCGTCCCATCCGAAGGACGCCAAAACTAAGGATTTTTCAATCATTTTAAAAACTCCTAAGACCACCTGCCAGGGTGCGAAACCGCAATCTTGATCATATTATGTTGTCATCCTAATCACTACACCCCAGACGACCCACGAGGAGTCGGTGTAAGTATTGAATTAAGTTTTGTGTTTGGAAAAGTTAATCATTGCGCAAATGTCCGTAAACAGTGAATGGTAGTATTGGTATAATAATTTTATCTGGCAATATTCTAATTGAATAACATTTTAAAAATACATTCTTATGTATTTTCATACTATGAATTGATTGCTAACTACACGTAATGAAGATTGTATGAGGATTAGTAAGGGTTTTCATCAGGTAGAGAGCGGTAGTGAGGAGCTCGCAGCTCCGGGTCACCACCCTCCTGGAACTAATGCTCACAGAACATGCCCTCTCACACCCTCCGTCCCTTTCTTGTCATTTTTCAAAATTGGACCTCTGAGTTGAATAGCCGTTTATCTTCAGCAAGGATTTAACAACTGCTAGCTGAAATATCTGCTAGTTGTGTGTTGAATTTACAGATATGCTCATTACTATTTTTGGAAACACCGTATCAATTCCATGGATCAGTCAAGTTCAATACGCTTTCGCATCCCGGTCTTAGCAACTTCAGCCAAGTTCTGTACTTCAGTGGTAAAAGGTTAACGTAACCACTTTTTCGCTCTCTGTCCTGAATTATATCTCTCTCTCCTTCATCCTTAAGACTTTAACAGATAAAGGCATTAACAAAGGACCAATGCTGGCAATAATGTTCCTATAGAGCATCGGAAATGTAGTGAAGACATCTAATCGTCTCTCCAAAGAGTTCGGAACCAAATATAATACAAGACAGTGTTGCATCTTTATGCCTCATCTCTTTATTCTGGTCCTTGATTCCACCACCTTCAAGCCAAAGTTTAGAAGAGAAGTTCTCGCTTACTTAAGTTACTAAAAAGG
The DNA here is from genome assembly GCA_037127475.1 of Arma custos. Taxonomy (NCBI): domain Eukaryota; kingdom Metazoa; phylum Arthropoda; class Insecta; order Hemiptera; family Pentatomidae; genus Arma; species Arma custos. Next base: position 98,825,739 of record CM073760.1, on the reverse strand, counting down.
AGAATTTAGTTACCTGCTCCTTGATGGCATTCTCAGATGATGTAGTAATTCTTGCAAAAAAAAAAATTACTATTACAACCCGTGAACGGGTCTGGGGTTCAGTACGTGATAGAGAATGTACTGATTCATGGGCAACGGTTCTGCAGGGGGGTTATTTGTCCTTGATCATGCTGAACAGCCTGATTTTTCCTCCTTATTTTGGGTACCATATTTTTATAACACTTTTTAGAAGCTGGGTGAGCTCCAGGAGGTTCCTAGATCCTATATGATACATCCAAATAAAAGTCTTGCCTTTAGCGGGATTTGAACCAGGATTTCCGCAATGGCAACTCAGTGCTCTACCTCTGAGCCAGTCCGCTCACAATACTTGCCAATAATGATGATATTTAATATACAATATAAGGATTCTTCAAGATGAATTAGAGAAAATGAATATAAAATAAAACCTAATAAAACAATGGTTATGAGAATTGGCGGGATGCCTCGGGGAGAAATGAGGGTCACAAGAATCAAGAACCAGGGCCGGCTTTACCATATATGCAGGGTGTGCGGGGCACACGGGCACACGCGGCGTGTTAAACCTCCAGAGAGGCGCCTTTGTAACGGTTGCACACGGCACGACATGGGCTAGAGCCAACTCTGTCAAGAGCAAGCCCATCAAGTAGGTGAGAAGATTTAAATATTTGGGAGCACACCTGGATGATAATAAAGTCATGGGTAATGAGATCAGGGAGAGGGTTATCTCAGCTGGTTTATTGTTCCATATGGAAATAGAAAGTTCCTGAATAAAAGACAAGCCCAAGAACACCGAATTGAGGGTGCATAAGTATATTTTTCTCCTCATATTGAATAACTCTTCCGAAGCTTACCCACTAGCCTCCGGGCACAAAAGTAAGATCCCGTGTTCAAATATGAGATTTCTCAGAAATATAAAAGGAAGACCTAATTCGTAACTCAACGATTAGATCAAACCTCGGAATGCAATCAGCAGAAAACTTTAATGAGCAGAAGATAATTTAAGATGGTTTGGACATATCCTATAATACCTGGCTGGCCAAGATAATATAAGGTTCAGAAGAAGACCCCGACATAGTTGGGAAGAAGGTGTTAAAGAAAGCTTTGCGAAGAGAAATCTGGAGTAGACAGAAAAAGGGAAATGGAGGATCTTCTTTACTGAATTGTACAGTATACTACTGTAAGGTGTGATCCTGGCTAAGAACACTGCAGGAGCGAGAGAGGATGACTATGATGATGATGATTTTTTTTTCGAGTAAAAACGGTTCTATTTATCTAGTCTTTGTCAATTTCACTCTGGTATTAACACTATTATGTAATGATATAACCAAGAGAACAAAGCTGCTATAAAGCAAAGTAGCTTTATTTCTAAAGCAACTTCTCGACTAGAACATTTAGTTAATGCAAACGGGGTGAGATTGTTCTGGCAATTACCGCATTCATTACTAATCTAACTCGCTACCTAGGCGCCAATATCCTATCCCCAATTAATCCCTTAATCGAATCCTTTGAGGATGCCTTTCCGGAATATTTTAATATCAATTATTAATTAGGATTTCTCATTAAATGTTAATAAAATATCTTTTGAATCCTTAATTACATTTCATTTGGAGCTGGTAAAAATATATTTATTTTATGAGCACTATAATTTTATTTAAATGGGAATGGTTGACTGGATAATATTATTTTTGTAATCATTGACTGCACTCTTTGATCATTTTAAACCACTCTCACTATAATTTTATTTTGAAACTCAACTGATATTGTCTTTAATAAGTTGTTTTTTGTAAACAAATGATAGTTTTGAAGAAAAGATATATTCCAATTCTTTTAAAATCTCAGGCCAATAAATAAACATTGATGCCTAACTATACGGTTACAAATTATTTCAAGATAAAACAAGTGTATTTCGATGATTTAAAGACAAAGTCAAAGCTTAAAGTAACAAAAATGCCAATAGAGATGCAATGTTAATATAAATAAGAGAAGATGTTTGGTAAATAATAAACTACTTACGCACAAAATTATACCAATAAATGAGTTTTACAAGTGTTTACAATAAAAGAAAATAAATCTTTATAGTGTTAATCTGTGCTCGTGTTTCATTATTAAACGCTGCTACTAAATTTTATATTAGATTATTTTTTTGAAAATATTTAGGCCGAAAGGTAGGCACAAAAAAAATAAGTCATTCTCATTTTATATAATCATTGATTTTTCCCCCTCACCATTTCACATCACTCTTAGAATTATTTTCCACTTAAAATTATAATTTAACGTATATATACGTTTTACATTTTTAAATTCTAGATCTGAAAACTAATGCCTTGTTAGTGTACTGCTTATTAAGTAGCCTAATAAGTATAGTCCAGTTCAACCATTGCTTTAATGAAGTTTTAACGAACTTAATCAAAAACATGAAACATGTGGGCCTTCAAAAGGATCATGATCTTTGAAATCATCATTACTAACTTAATAAATTAATTAATATAACTAGCAAGTAATTTTAAAAGACAGTTACGTAGTTATGTGGTTAAGTAGAAAATGATGGTTAACATCACTTCATTGATTACATGAAACGATTGCTATTAATCTTGATAAAAACTGTCCTTTTTAAAATTTTGGCTCTCTTTTTTATTGTTAAATGCACTATAATAGAGTTGAACTAGTCAACAAATTAGTTAATACTTGAACAATAATAGAGACAGAGATAAATCAAAGGACTGAGGAACAAATTTTCCGGATACCGCCGCACAGTGGAAGGAGTGTTAGGGAGGACTGGACATTCATTAATATTTCCGCTTCTGGTTCTCCTAGAATAAGGCTATTGGTACGATTTTAAAGCTTTTTGAATGGACTATTTAATTATATAATGAACAGGATCAGATCTTTTAGGGGAAACATGTAAAAATTCTCGATTTGATATTTCGATGTTAGATAATTTATTATCTATCATTGTACCATTTATTATACCTACATACTACCAGAATAGGTGCAGTACAGTATTCTATGGAAAGACAGATACATAGGTATTAGATAAAGTTATACAAAAAACCGTAACAAATCAAAAAATTTAATCATTGAACAAAATTAATATAATAATTGATAATTACTTTTGTTAGTCAATTTACTAGGTATAATTGATGCATCAAAATTATAATAAATGTAGGTGCCTATATAAAATTGTTTTATTTAAATAACGATCACAATTAAACCAAAATTAACAACTTAATTTTATATAGGATTTGTTCTTCTGTATTCTAAGTAACAATAAGTGATTGTGCTTCTGGTAATTAATCACGATTAGTGTTTATTATTTTCAGTCTAAGAGTCTAAATTAAGGATCCGAATTTTCTTCAGATTTGAATCTTTTTTCATGAGAAAAGCGAACATATCATCTGAACATTTTCTAAAACTTTCCGTTTGTCTCTGTCTTTGTCAATCGGATAATTGTATGAATGACGGAGAACGAGATGGTATACTTGCGGCTGTTGATGATGACGATGAAGGTAGGTCCTGGCTAACATCTTAAGGAACAATGAAATCCAAATTCAACCAGTTTTCATGCTTCTCCAGAAAATAATTGATATTCCTGTGTGACGAAATCCAGCGAGAGTACAAGCTACCAATGAATTTTCTTAATTTTTCCCGTAAGCACAACTTTGCTGTATTTGAAATTTGTTCCAGCCCAAACGAATTAATCCATGCTTCCAATGCCATGTCATAATCTTTAAAACTTATATGATTATATTGAAAAATATGAAACTAATTAAATTTATAATTTATTTATAATTTTCAATTTATATAATTGAAAATAATTAAATTGACGATTTGTTGTGGGAACCATTGCACCTATATCGTTCTAATAGCACACAAAAACTGAGTTTCATTGTTAATACTATTATGTATATAATGATAAGGATTATTCGGATAATTGAGTGTAAACAAACATTGGTAAACAAAAGAAAACTTGCGTAAAGTAGGCTCCAATATCTACAGAACTTATTTTAAATTAATTCTCAAGGCCCAGAAAAGGAAAGAAAAAATCATTTTCTCAGAAAATAGCAACTGGTAGCAGAATTCGACTAATGGAAAAAAAACTTCAAACATTCTAGTTATTTACTGTGAAGGTAGTTTTTTGGGCGATTTTAAGCGATTTTCGCAATTATTTTTTTAATTTTAATCCCCCTATTTTCACCAAAAATCCCAGACGTTTAAAATATTCCCAAGTTTTATTTTCCTAAAATATCTTATTATGGGTGAGTTGTTTTCCAGTAGGTGCACGATTAATTTAAGGCATTACCTCAAACAGTGGATTGCTTTAAAAATATGAGACTTTTTAGAAAAATTTATATTTTAATTCAGATTTTTTCATTTGATTTGATTTCACAATTAATTTATCTATGTATTTTGTTGAGAAGAAGTATAAAGTATAATTTAAGATCAAAATAAAGGACAAATTTAGTTATTAGAGAATTGGTCCAATGTCCAACAAATGCATTGATTCGTTCCACTGTTTCGCCGCCTTTCTCTCAAGTTTCGGGCAGAGGTCCAGTTTTCTGTTTGTTATGTTCTTCTCAAGATAACAAAAGGATAGCTTTTACAAAGAATATCGAAATTAACAAAAACAACTAACTCTCGAAAAGAGGAAGTTTCTCGATTAATACACATTCAGAAGTATATAAAACTAATGGAATGTTACTTCAACTAGTATCAATTAAGGCTTGGATATTTGTGACAATTTTCTATTTACATGAAGACAATTAGTACAAATGTCGTAACCATGATAGAATCTGTCACAGCTTCAGAGATATGTCCATTATAACACAGTTGACGTCATGTCAGCATTGATTGTCGTGGCAGTACTGTTATGATGAAACTGAGAGGCGACATTATCTGTCATGGAAATTTTAAGTACAGCACCACGTAACTACGCCACGTTACGTGCTCCATTTATACACTTTGACAGTGTGTATTATCTCACCTGCCTTCGTAACTAAATTATTATTCTCCAAATAACACAAACTAGTTTTCCAATGTCAAAAACATTCTTTCGAAAATACTGATTTATGATTTATCTTTCGCTCCAGGATCGCTGACACAAGTATGTTTTGTCGATCATGAGGGTCAGAGAGGGTCTGCTTGTCTTGGCTTAGTTTGTATTGATTTTTCAAATATTCCCAGTCTCTTTTAATACTACATCAATACATTACTGCATTCTTTTAAGGACATTACTTGAAGTAGTTAGTTATCTAAACAATCATAAAGCAAAGGGGTGTCAACTAGCTGGAAGACTCTTAAAAACTTTGCTGTAAGAATAAGTCAAGGATGTTTATAGGAAGACGTTGAAAACGGGGAACATCAAGGATATCAGAAAAAACTTGTTATAAATGGATTTTTTTTTCACATCCTCTAAGATTTTATTTACAATATATATACCTGCAAAAATAAATACCTGCAAATGCTTCTATATAAACAAAAGCTTTCTGTTGCCTTTCGGTATTTTAAGGCGTTACAATGGGCTGAGTCCGCTGAAGGCGGTTTTTACTCGAACCAGCACGAGGCCGCTGACGTTATAAATGGATTATTTACAAACAATTGTTACCAGATTTTAATTTTATTGTTGTTTTTCATTTAACGTCACTTTTTGTTGCTATGGCTAATCGGGCGATGCTCTAAATTTTGCCTATCCAGGTTTAATTAGGATAGGGATTTTTAACGAGTACCTGACATCGTATAGGCTCGAGACCCCCGTTTAACGTCCCTTCCGAAGGACGGCGTAACTAAGGATGTTTTACTCCCTTTAAAAAATCCTAGGGCCACGCTACGAACCCGCGATCTTGGGCTTAGTAGTTTGTTACGCTAACCACTAGACCACATGTAAGCACCAATTTTATTGTTTTTATGGGTATCGGATAATAAATAAATATTGGGTCGTTTCATATGAATGGCTCATTTTCAAAGGAAAGTTGCCATCATATCCACATCATACTGCAGGGATAGTGACATGAGACAACAAAAACCTAACAACAAACAACCAACATTGGCTAATTGGAAGGAACCTATATTCTTACACGACAACGCCAAACCTCATGCTTTACAGTGAAGAAACTGAGGTGGATTACGAAGTCTTCTCACATCCGACAAACTTATCCCCAACTGCTTTCTAACTGTTCAGAACTTTGGACAACTATCTTTAGGCTGAACTTATTGAAAATGATTCTCAAGTCATAGAAAAAGCTTTCAGAATTTATTTGATCACAAATCCTTGTTTTTTCAGTTCTGAGATTGAGAATTTGATAACATGCTGGGGTAAATGTATAGAAATACATCTCTGGCCAGGATTCGAATCCGGGTTTCTGCCTCTCCGTGGCAGTTTAGCTACCAGTAGCTCATTTGGTAGCTCTATTGGTGCAGCCACAGTGAGGCGGACGACCCGGGTTCAAATCACGGCCAAGGCAAATCTTTTCTCTTCAAAATAAAATTATTAAAAATTAAAACAATTAATGAAAAAATATAAAAAATGTATAGAAATACTTTGAATAAAAATGTTTTTGTTTCATAATGTTGTTTTTCTAAATAATATTTCCTTTGGAAACGGAGATTTTATATGAAATGAACAAATCGTTAGAATTATTTAAAGTGCTCATTATTTTTGTAATGTTATCCGGTACAGTTCAATTCCAACGGAATGAGATAAATACTAGGACGTTAATCTTCAGTAAGTATTCATCGCTCTAAACTAGACACCTACCAATTTAGAAGGTGTAGAATACAAGGTGATTCATTCGGTCCCACGAGAATAGAAAATAAAAAATAGAGTTAGACAATTGATGGCACTTTTTTTCTAAAAATAATCCGGGAAGTGTGTATATAATGTTACACTATCAATTAGACGTTTTAACGGACAGTATTTTAAAATGGAATCTAAGCTAAATCAGGAAATTACTTTTTAAAACATTTTTTTAGAAAATACGGTGTTTTTTAATGTTTTACACTTTATTATAGTTATAATTAAGTATTCACTGAATAATTGATTGAGCATGAATGAATAGTTAAATGTATTAATCAGTTTTAATTAGATAATTTTGTTAGCTTTTAAAAGCCTGTTTAGTCGATTATTAAGGTAAGATAAAAGATTCCTTTCACAAGTTGTTAAATAGAATAGCATGATCCTCCAAAATAAAAAGATCTCTGTAGATCGCAGTGACAGAAAGTGATGCCTACGAATAGAAGAAAAAAATAGTTTTAATAAATTTGTTTGACCCTATGATTTTTTTTTTATAATTATTATTATTTGGTGCCTTTTACAGAGCCTTCGCCTTCATTCGCCAGTTGTCCCTATCCAGCATAGCATCTCTCTATTTTTGTTAATCATAATTAAGAATTTATATTTAAAATTATAGGAAAATTGTCAATATTAAAAATTAATACTTTACATTAACTATTTACTAAATTGAATTTATGGTAGTTTTATTTATAATATTTAATATTGCAATTAAATATCTATATGTTTAAACTGTATGAGAGGAAAATAGTTGACCGGATGATACAATGGAGAACGGAGATGGTTGGGGGGGGTGCAGTCAAAACAACACCAAATAAGTACAAGACTTATATTTAATGTGTGCCGACGTTTCGACCTACCTTGTAGGCCATCTTCAGGGCAACTGGGAGAGGCGGCTGGGTGGACCGGCTAACCAACAATCAAGATCATTGATTTGATTGCACCCCCCAACCACCTCCGTTCTCCATTATATGTTTAAACATTCGGTTAATATTAAGTATTGAGATATTAGTACACACTGTACATACTGCTACTATTATACAGTAGGTAATAATATAGTTACAGTTATTAAATTTATAATAAGATATATTACACCTTTACATTATCATTGTTGTTATTTAATAAATAAGTTCATTAAATTATCATATATCTATACACTAAAAGCTCATGTGAAGCACTTAATTCATTATATAAATTAAATTTTAATGGTAAAGTATGGTTCTCTTAGAAAATTGGTACCCTATAATTGCTATAATTATTATGACCTATTTTAAGAATAGTTTTAGTGCCATCGAATCTATTAGATTATGTAATATAGAGATTCTAATATGACATAATATTATTTTATGAATTGATATCATCTTAGGACAAGACTAAGAAGGAAGGATTGGTTAGCAAATGATGCCAAGAAATTAGGAGTAAACAGATGAGTAATAAAATCCAGCTCATCAGACTAGCCTTAGCTGCATAAAGTTACATTAATTAAACAAATGGTCAGCAGTAGTAGAGTATAGCGATTAGTGTTGTCGCTTGCGGCTTGTAGAGCGAAAAATATAAATATAATAATTATTGTAATACCTCAATACCTAAAGAATCTTTAATAAATATTCTTTCTTAATCCATACGCCCTTTCCATTTTCGAAATTTGATCTCCATAGTTGCTTACTCCAATCCATTCCCATGTATAGCCTCTTAATTATTTTCATAAAAATTTTAGATGTCATTCATTATACGTTGTTTTGTGCCTTATAGATAACTCTACAGGAATTTCATATAAAATATCAATGCTTGAGAAATCGCTCATGATCAATAACGAAAAGTGTGTTTGTTTCATGTTCGATACTTTGCATTTATATCGACGATAAGAAGAATAAATAAGTTGATATTTAATAATTACCATCAATTTCTTTAATAATAAATAACATCATTTTCCTAATTCTAGCTAAGTAGATAACTACAGAGTAGAACAATTTGCCGGAAGACCAACTTCTTCAGGCCAAAAATCAATATTTTAATAATAATTCTCTACATAGGCAGTAAACATAAGCAACGCATGAAATTTTGAATACCCTGCTTGTTCAGTGCATATGCATGTAGATGTATATACATAAGTTATTATCCGAATGAATACAAAAAAAAAAGATATTACAAAAAATAAACATACATTATAAGTATAAAATAGAGTGGGCTTTTACCGAGATTGGACACAACACACCGTATCGATCTCCTAGCAAAATAGCCGGACTCGGATGTCGTACCTAAGTGCTACTAGTCTCGCCGCTCAGCATGGCTTAGTAAAATCAGTATTTTTATTTATTCAACAATTAAAAGCACTAATAATTAATATTAACATTTAATAGAGGAACTAACCAACGAAATAAAATTACTACTCTCATTTTACATTTTTGGTGTAGGCTGAGAGTAACGCATTTTCACAATATATATTTAATATAGACACAAGGTAATTGCTCAAATATATTTATTTAATCTAAATATATTGGTTGATATAGACTAAAAATAATTATCGATTAAATGATTTGTTCAGACTAACAAAAATAACAAAATTCAGAATTACCATCACTATTAAATTATGTTACATTAAATAATAATTAATAATTATATCGTAAAAATTAATTAGTAAATTATATATATATATATATATATATATATATATATATATGTTTTTTGGAGGTCAGTTCAACAGTGTAAACGTTTTTCTGCTATGCCTATTGACTATGATCGTGATAGCTAACGCTATTATTTTTTATCTCAGCTTTTTCAGTATTTTTTAGGCTATTGGTGTGTGACGAGCTGTATTAGCTATGTGCATGTAATAGATGGTTATAGATCTCTAAAGTTTCAAACCTAGGTATTTTTTTTAATAATTTAGATTAAATATTGATATAGTATTAATATTTAAACTTAATAAATGAAAAAAAAACCAAGAAGTCTAACGAAACATTATTTATGATTAGTGACGGACCCATTTTGTATATTTGAAAAAGTGGTAACTGTTCAGATCTATTCAACAAAAGGCAACTAATGGCTAAAGAATCTTCAGAAAGATTGGAAACTACTAAAAAAAAAATCTTTTTCAAGAAATGCACAGTATACAATATATATATATATATATATATATATATACAATATACACAAAATATACACTTTGTATTGTACAATAAGTAACCTTATTAACCTAGATTTTTCGAATTCTTTTAACGCAATAAAAGATATATAAAAAAAATAGTTTAATATTTTTCAAAAATTATATATGTATTTTTTATTTTATCTATGAATTTGGACTTCTATGGACCGCACATAACTTATATATTTGTATACTATAAAACGTCTTAAACCACAGCCCAATATTTTTGTTCTTCCTAATGTACTTAAAACAAATTCATTTGAACATCTTCCCTCAAATATATATAAAAATATTTTTATTTTAAAGAGAAAAGATATGCCCCCGGCCGGGATTCGAAACCGGAACCTCTATCTCTCCGTGCCTCCGGAGCCCCTGTCACGGAGAGACAGAGGTTCCGGGTTCGAATCCCGGCCGGGGGCATATCTTTTCTCTTTAAAATAAAAATATTTAAAATTCAGTACAGCTGATCAATAATTATAAAAAATTATATATAAAAATAGTAAATATGTTATATCTTATAAAGCAAATACAGCATATACTTATATAGCATATCAAGAGCAGGACAGGTGTCATACTCTCGAATATATTGGAGAAATCATGAGAACCCCTCCTGTATGTGGGATAGTATTATACATCTATTGTTAACTTAGAAGACATACTTCGTTTCGAAGAAAAGAAGTAATAATAATGTGGAAATTAAATCTACATCCTTCTGCCCTAATTCTAGTAGTTAATTTATTTACGTAATTTTAGCACATTATTAATTCAATTTAAAATTAAATAAGTTAAACATATAATATTAGTGTAAAATTCATTGACTGCGCCATTTTCTACATTGCTTTAAAATAGTTGGTACTAATACAAATATATATATAAAATTATCCCGACATTATTCAATATATTAGCGGTTTTGGTTCATGGTTCTTTTACCTTTGTAACAAACATTCGCGTAGACATGTCACTGTATTCGATGGTGACATCGCTAACAAAGCCCGATTTGCCTCTCTGTTCGAGGACACTCCCGGACGACTATCCATCAAGCCAGCGGGGAATCCTCTCCCGAACCCCCGAGGACCGCACTCTATTCACTAGCCCATCCCTAATCTTCCTGGGAAGTCCGTAGGTGGCAGACCAGGAGTCATCCATCAGGGGCAGATGTCTCGTTCACATCGAGTGCCTCTCTAATGCCTTTATGTCCGCTTTACCTAGCACATTCACATCCTGTCTTTTCAGCCCTAGGCATAAAGATAATATTATAGAAAGGATTATGGATAGCAGTTTCTGCATGGGCTGGTTAACTTAATTAAGCTGGTTAACTCCTTAAGCTGGTTAAGGATACAGGTTTTCAAAATAGTTTCAAGAGATGTGCTATGTGGTTTACTAAAGATTAAAGATATTTTCTCTAAAATTAAGAATTTACTTTTTATTTGCATAACAATAAAAAAAACAATTGATATTAACAGAAGATGGTATAAGTTTGAATATGTCGAGAGGTTTAAGAATACAGCGAATATGATCACTAGAAGACACGAAATAAAAGCACTACTAACTCGTGTTTTCAAAATTAAAAATAGATTTATAAAACTATAATCCTTCCAATTTTTCTGTATAGGTGTAAAAAGTGCAGCTAACTCCGAAAGATGAACAATGCCCCCTCCATTTTTCTCTGAACGGCCATTACAGTTAATACAATCATATACACCTGCTGAATGAATATAAAAGTGGAATCCCTAAATCTAATTTGATTTAAATATTTTTATTTTGAAGAGAAAAGAATTGTCCAGTGCCGGGATTCGAAACCGGGTCTCCCACGTCTCCGTCGTGGTGCTCTTACCAACTGAGCTATCCTGGCTCGTACCACCGCCAGACAAATCCATTCTCTTCACCGATCCCATATCCCCGTGTTCTCCCAATTAGCGATGTATACAATGGGAAGATTACTCATTGAACATTACTTTTAATTAAGATCTTGTTGATTTACATTATTATATTATTTATAATTTATTTTGTTTTATTTTTTTATTAATTGTTATAATTTTTAAAATTTTTTATTTTTAGAGAGAAAAAATAAATCATGAATCATACAATTATTAATGTTCAATGAACATTCTTCTCCTTGAATACATCGCGAAATTGGGAGAACACGGGGATATGGGATCGGTGAAGAGAATGGATTTGTATACCAGGATAGCTCAGTTGGTAAGAGTACCACGAAGAAGTCGTGGGAGACACGGGTTCGACTCCCGGCCTTGGACAAATTTTTCTCTTCAAAATAAAAATATTTAAAAATTATAACAATTAATAAAAAAATAAAATAAATTACTAATTTGATTTAGTTCGCAAAAATAATTTATAAAACCTCATCTATTCAATTGTTGTAGAAAAAAAATAACAATTTACCTTAAATCTGTGGCACCTGTGCATAGTGGGCTAAGTCGAATTTTGTGAATTTCAAGCTATCTATTTAGAATCGTAATTTTTTTCTATTTCGTTGTGTCTAACCAGCTATGTTTTCCGTCCATTGCAATGAAGGATATTAATTTGTGAATCGTGGGCTGATACTCCAATCTTTAACTTAAAATAAGTTCAGAAAAATTATGATTCTAGGTAGATAGCTTGAAATTCATAAAATTCGACTTAGCCCACTATGCACAGGTGTCACAGAAATATGACTGATGTTATTTGGTGTCAAAGTCAAGTATTAAGTTTTATTATAGAGGCAGTGTAGAAAAAAATGTCGAAATAGCACGAATGAAGAGGGAATCTGGTCTACTGACTACTATCATGGAATCGTGTACAATATTTATGGAAATAAGCAATAAAATAAATGTTTCAACCTCTATTATGTTTAAGAACCTTCTATTAATATTATCTGCAGCCTATGTGAAAAAGTGGTTAAATCGAAATTTAGCCTGAGTGAATTATATTCTCAATGTTTTTGGCTAGAAATGGAGTTCGTCAGCAATCACTCCTTTTCAATCAAATCCCTTGCTTAGAACCTCATTCACTACGAAAATATAGTAGAACGATTCCTAAGCACAAGAAACTTATTTTGGAGAAAAGGGCTCAACTGCTTATTCACAGGGGCTTTATATGTGATCTATCCTGCATTCCACAATTGAGTTTATAACTGCAATAGCTATTTGATTCTTGACATTACTTGGCCTAATTTCGTCCTGTAACGTGTTTTGGAGTTTGGAGTTGACCTTTTTTGGAGTGTTTAGTTGAAATTGCACCTACATACCAAAAATAAACAATCGAAAGAACTATAGATATATAAAAATCATCGAAATGATGAAAAACATTTAAAACACCAATGACAGTAGGAACAGGTAAAATCAGTTCCCAACTTGCCGACTGTGCTGGAAGTTCCACCGGAAAGTAACTGACTGAGATAAGAGGAAAGTAACTGCCATCAAGTTGTGACATGGACAATAGGCCTACGAAAACTGTCAGTGGAGAGATAGCGAAACCATTGCAAATGACAGTTCCCATCAGTTTCAATATTTTTCGTAGGATTTAGGAACGACTTGTACCTTTCCATGGGAGTCGAGTATATTGGAGTGAAGCTGGGCGAGCAGCAGCTGGTTTGACTAAAAGAATTATAAGGGTTATACTTTAATTACCGTCATAATATTTCAACAATAAAAAGTTGTAAATCCTTATAATTTATTAGGTAAATTGACATTAAATTGTTTGAACAGGCTTTTCCACTTTAGTACTTACAGGTAAATAAAATAATAAGCTACAATAGGCTAATCAAAAAGGTTATATTAAAAAAATAGCCGATTATTTGTGCTATGAAAAGTATCGAGACTAACGAGGTATTGTCCAGTCCGAGACACACAATGAAGATTTTCACATTTTTGATGAAAGTAAAGGTAATACAAAACTGCCTGTTATTAAGTCTTAAACAACTAATTCTAGCTTCTAAAACCTAAAACTTTAATTGCGTCATAGCCAAGTACTCAATGTGAATCCTATGATCTATCAAGGATAACTGAGGAAGGTAATAAATAAAATAATAATTGATTTATAAATAAAATGAAATGCTAGCAGGTGTGCTATTTTGTTTCAATATCAAATACTAGGTAGACTTTGGTGATGATTGCAGACTAATATCACTAAAATCAAATAATTATTATTGAATGATTTGAAGTTTTAATGAAGTGTGAATAACCCATCAAGGTTTTTTCTTTTCTTTTTTTTTCGACACTTTCCTATTTAAGAGACAGTTTTAATGGAGCAGATTGATGTATTTTAAAACTATTAGAGTTCTAATAACAAAGAAATAAATATACGACATAATCAGTTCAAACTTAAAGAAAAATCAATACATTGAAGATAAACAAAAGAATTAAAAATAAAATCAAAATTTGAAAGCAGACAATACCCCCACTAAACCGATGATAGCGCCTGCCAGAATCGTTTGGTTCTTTGCCATTTTTGTTGAGAAGTTTTATCACAAATCATTGTTTTATTACTAGAAAGCCATTGTATTATCCATTAATAGACCTTATGGGATTATGATCATGATTAAAAACATCGGTCTGAAGCTGAAAAAATAAAATTTAAGTAAAAATGGTACAAATCAAAATAATAAGCGCTAATCAAAACTGACAATTGTATTAGCTTCGTTAAATAATCAGTATTTTTTCATTTAACAGTAAATTTTAATCTGCACCACTACAAAACCCCATGAAGGGTATTCGGCTAAGTAAATGGTTGAGATTGTACTGTTTCTAAGGGAACGATTGCGGAAGATGATTTGGCTGAGATTGTACTGTTTCTAAGGGAACGGTTGTGGAAGATGATTTGGCTAGGATTAATCTCAACTGTCAGGTTTCCCCAACCAAAGGTACCCAATTAGAGAGACTGGATGAGATCCGAGAGATTCCACAGATTCAACACTGTCGATTAATGGCTGATAAAATATTAAATAATTTATCTGTCAGCCGGAATCGAACCCCGCTACCAACTCAGCGCTCTACGCACCCCGTTTTTAATTTTTACCAAATGCCAATTATTCCGATTCAATATCTTCTACAATCGGCTTGAAATAATTGAGCCCTTCAGTTAAATAAAATTGGAAAAGTGAAGAAATGTTCGAACGCAATGTCACAACATGCTGCGAATTGTTAAAGTGCATACATATTTCCGGTTCCTGCCAAGGCCCAGTGAAAAAAAAATATCGACTCAATAAAGCAAATATGAGGCCCCATCAAAGGGCAATGAAATGTGGGTGCAGATGTATTTGTATTCCATTTGCCTGAGTGATCTCCCGGGCCCCGAGCACTCTCCCAACATATCGCTCCTTCCGCATCCCATCAATCACCAAACCCAATGTCCGCTGTTCAAAAGTATCCCAATATGCCCCATTTTCAACAACAAACGAACCGTCTAATTCAGGTAAAATTTGTTTATTTTAAAATAACTCATTGGGTAAAAGTGTCGATTTAAATATTTACACAGTCGGTCCTTTTCGAAATGTTTCTCTCTCTGATTTTAATGCTTTCCTGTTTTTATTTTATTGAAGCATGGTGATCAAGGGACAAGTGTTCATCTTTAGTGTTGTTTATTCATTTAACGTCACTTTATACTACTATACCTAATCTGTGATGTGCCTAACAGCGAGAGTCCTAAATTATTTTCAATTCAGTCATAATCAGGAAAGGGATCTTAAATAAAGACTGATAAATGGTTGGCATGATATTTCTACAGTCACTCGTCTAATCGGAATTTATATAACTATATAGCCTACCACCTCACTTTCTGATTTATTGAGCAGCTAGAAGACGGTATTGGGTCGCTTTCCTTCGATTTCTGTGATCATTTCCCCGATAAAACACCAGTAAAAATGTTTGTTTCATTTAGTGTCACTTTATACTGCGTTGGCTCATAAGAGGATGCTACAGAGAGAGGTCTAACATTTTCCTATCAAAATTTAATTAGTAGAGGTGTCATTAACGAGTACTTGACACCGCACAGGCTCGGGACAGCCATTTCAAGTCCTTCCGAAGAGCTAAATAACTTAGGAATTTTTATCCCCTTTAAAAACTCCATATGCTGGTGGGCTGCGAACCCGCTACCTTTGCCGTAGTAGGTTGTTATGATAACCACAAGACCACAGGTGACCCGATTATTTAATTCCTTAGTATATAATTTTATTTTATTATCGATAAATTTAATATTGTTTGGTAATAGAAGGATATGTATATCCTTATTCCTGAGTTATGAACAGTTGTACATGTCTCCGCTTTTAACAGAAGTTACCTTCCTAACAGATCTTGCCCCAATGCCCTTTTTCCCAATAATGCCCAACTTTCTTTACTTTAATAATTTCAGTTAGATGTTTTAAATTCTTTATCACTATATGAGCAGTTAATGCCTTACTACGCAATTAAGCAGTGTATTCTAGTTGTTTAATGAATTATACACTTGATCTGATCCATAACTCCAATCGATAATACACTGATAAATACAAAATGAGAGGGGGAGAAGTATTTTGTCTTCCAGGCGTTGTAAGGGTAGCAAATCAAATAAATGATAACAGCGTGTTCCTCAACAACAACCGCAATGAACTGAAGTGGCTTTTTATGTCAATGTGAAGTGGTGATAATATAGTCTATTTACCGAAGTTCGGTGTTTTATCAACTGTTTATTTGGTACTGGAAGGTAAACTACTATTAATAGATTGGTACATATGACAAATAGTCCTAGTATCGATGTTCAAAATTTGATGGAAGACGAAGAAAATTTAAAATTAAAAAAATGTCTTCTTTACTTGGAACATACTAATATCATTAAAATACTTAGCAGAAGTAAGAAGGAAAAAATAATAAAACCTAATTAAGAAATTAAAGAAAAGTTTAAAACGAGAGTTCGGAATTCATCTAAACAGACAAGATCTTTTTGTAACCGGATGAAACATTTTCAGGCAAAGCTTTCGACTGATAAAAAGAGGGAGCTCGGTACAGAGTTGATTCGTTGGCGACAAGTTGGGGCAATAATTAGAAAAGAGTTTTGAACTCGTTGGCGAACGACGAATGGCGCCAGTTAAGGTGACCGCTATCATCCAACTTGCTCCGGTTCTATATTTACTGTTCTGATTGCTTTGCCCCTCGAATATTTTAAAGTTTTCCCAGGGACAGGGCTAAGAGAAAAGGGCGACCCCACGGATCCAAAGTTGGGTAATTTCCACTTAAAACTTCCCAGCAGAGGTGTTAAGAAACTGTTGAACAAAGATTTCAACTTGCTCCGAACGGTTGCCAATTCAATCAGTACGTCAGCTTCAGTTGCCCGATTCATTAGTTGCCAATCCGCTAAAATCCCGAGGTAGGAAACAATCTGCCCTTTCTTAGGAGGAGGTGTTGAAAGGATCTCTTAAAAATTATTTTAAATCTCAATTCGGAATGAATGAACTATGGTCAACAAAAAAATCTAAAAATTAGTAGTTAAATCCAGAACTTTACTCGTCTTTACGTTAACCTCATTGATTAATAAAACCGTCCACTACTTTCTAACCCACCTGAAATCAAAACATTATAGAAAGAATTGCAACTAGTCCAAATCACTTCAAATTCATTCCATTAAAATGAATATTTCAAAGTTTAGATAAGTGAAACAATCTATTCCGCTTATAATTTAGTAATTTTGTCAAGAGCATAATAACCCGAGACAAAAGGGACAAGACGAACAATCTAAATCTCCGATGAGGAAGGGAAGATTATATTGTAGAAGATAAATTGATATTGGGCTAAATAAAAGGCAAAGAACATGTTGATTGATCTAGAGTACTCCAAATTTGGGTAAAATTAAAAAAAAAAGTTATTTTGTCTGAAATAACTTTATAAACTTAAATTTTTAGAAATAACATAAAACTAAAGATATACTTTTTTAAATCAAATAACAAACATTTATTGAAATTATATAACTGCTATTGAGCACATACTGTATATTGCCCATAAATGAATCTTATATATTGCCCATCTCCTCTAAGTGATTCATGGAAGCGTAGGTGGAGAAGGTTGTTTCATCTCTCTGTAGTATCTCTAATCCAGAGACGTTTCAGTCCCATTGTCGGATTCTGTAGTAATGTATCCGACAGTAATGTTTTTACTTGGTTGGTGTGTAAAAAATTGTTTGTAGTTTTTCTTGATTATATCAGTTACAAATGGAATGTTCAGTTCTTTGTGTATGTGCTTTATTACTTATGTAATTGGGACAATGGGTAATATAAAGAAGGAATTTTGTTTGAAATATTTGGTGATCTGTAAGTGAGATTTTTTGCATGAGCCTCCACACCTGCGAGGCATAGATCCATATCAGTTTAAGTAGCATGTTGTATGTAATAGTTCTGTTAGTTTATTTCTATGGTAAAGTAGCAGTCTTAGGAGATTCGGTGATTCAACCTTTTTCTTAAAATTCGTCACATGTGATTTCCATGTCAGTTTTATGTCCATTCTAAGGCCTAAGTATTTCGTATTTATGGATGAAGAAATAGAATTATTATTCATTCTAATTTTGGAATAATAGAGAGGGAGGAGAGGACTCCAAATTAGTTCATATTTCCAAAATACTTACTTAATAATGGATATTGCATATTAATCTATGGCGAATATGTAAAACAAATACATCGACTTACTTTAAGAATTACAGAATGGAAAATTACACTAAAAATTAACAATAGGCAAATAATATAATAGAACAAATTAAAACTCGATATAAATAAAAAATCTCCAACTACCAAATAATTATGAGAATTCGGCCCCTACATATTTATTATTGGTTGAAAGAAAGGTCGAAAATATTTTTGTTTTGGATCATACATACTCTACATACACTACTGAAGCATTTGCATCAGTAGAGCGATTTAGTATGTAGGATGGATCAGGAGCCCAACGACAAATAGAGCCTAGTCCCAATTAGAATGACACGAATTCCATTAGCTACTAATTTGGAGTTCAGGTCCTGACAAGTATTTATTTAGGTCTTATGTAGGCTGATAAAGCTAATTCAGCAGCAAAGGCCTGAGATTTTTTTGTGTTTGTGGAGTCTTGTAGTGGTCAGTTGGAGTTCCAACAGCATTTAATCGCGAAAGGTCAAGAACCGTTCAAGCAAGAATCAGCATTTAGTAATTACTGGTCCCTCGTCGGATTTCTAATCTTAAGAGATTGTTATAATATTGTACTTATGCTTCAACATCTGCAATGTGTAAGGGCTTATTGTTTTCTCCACAAAATATTTGAAAGAATCAATCTATTTCTTTGTTTGAACTCCACTACGATGGGTTCAAACAAAGAAATAGACAGCGAAATTCCGTACAAATACTATTTACAGGTTTGATAGTTTGATGCGCATGCTGCGAAGATGGAGCGAAATTGACTTGCTGATGAGTCACCCCGAATGTTGGCAAATCGAATTAGCATATTACCATATAGATAGATGCCCTTCTACTAAAACAATTACTCAATTGCAACAGTGACATCCTCAAGGACTAATATAACTTCATCCAGTACAAATCAGTGTTTTCCACAATTTGCACAATCCAGGTGGACAAAATGAAATCTGCGAATTTCCAGTAATGTCTATGGTTGACATAATCAACGCTTCTAAATCTCCACGAAATACTTATGTCAAAAATTCTGGAGGTCTTAGGTTCAATGTTCATTGTCTTGTGATGGTTAATGAACAATTGTCGGCAATGAATTCTGCAAATCATTCTACAACAAAATCAATTTAGACATGCTACAGAATACTCTCGAACAGAATCCAAAACAAGGTTGGCCAACAACCCATTTGAACTCGATGACAAAGGCTTCAAAAGCCAAGAAATCAACAGAATGAAACCAAGGTGGAAGATAAGAAACTCCACCACTACAGCCCATGAAGGATCTTGTGTTCAGTACCTGGTAGAAACTACTCTGTTTCTGAGACATAGGTTGTGCAAGGTGCTATGTCCGAGGTTACTCTCAACCAACAGGCTTTTTCCACAAACACGGATCCAATAAATAAATCATCTCCCACTGTCGCAAAGACCTTCAGCGAGGCAACTTAGCGCTCTATCACTGAGCTCTTCCGTTTCCTACTTAAAAAATGTTAGTTAATTTAAAACATAAAATTGAACCGCCAAAAGTATACATTATATATACATACATACATATATATATATATATATATATATATATATATATGTATATATATATATATATATATATATATATATATATATATATATATATATATATATATATATATATATATGTAAGATTGTTTTGACGTGATTTTATTCTTTATTTATAAAGGAATTAAATTACACGTTCTTTCAAACTAGTAATTAAACACTTGTAACAAAATTAATTTAACTAACAAACTTTAGCACATGTGTTTTTATCAAAAGTCTAAACAAACACTGAAGGTTACAACAGTGAGTTATCACATGCAGTAACCTTACACCTCCACCTCTGAAGACGATTCACACGGAGAAAAAGGAAGCAGCTTGCTGGAATGAAAGAAATTGGAAATCTTCTTTTTCTTTCCACTTGCGACTTCATAAAATGTTGGTGAAATTTTTCGGACGATTGGAAAAGGTCCAATTCGTACGGGGTCAAGTTTGTTGCGATTTAATTTGTTTCCGTTCTCGATGTAAACCAAATCGCCAATCTTGAAATCATGATGTCTCCTATTCTTGTCTATTCTCGCCTTATTTATTTGAAAGTTCCTTAAAGAATTTTGAAAAGCTAATTTTCGATCCTCTTCTAAGGAAGATGTATTGTCTTCGATAAGAGGAGATATAGACTGTTTCTTCCCAAGAAGTAAGTATGATGGTGCGAATCGTGTTGAGCTATGAATTGTATCATTATACTCATTGACACATTCCTTTGCGAGAATCGGCCAGGCTTTATTTGTCTCACTGTTTATTTTGCATCGTAAACGATTCACTAGCGTTTGATTTAATCTTTCGTTAAGCCCATTTGATTCTGGATGATCAATGCAACAAAAAACAATCTGTATTCCTTTTTTTTCCAAATAGTTTTTAAAATGGGTTGAATTTATGGAAGCATATTGGTCGGCTAATAGGACCGAAATATTATAATTTTTAGTAATCGGATTAATCAGATTAATTAAGTCGTGAGCGCTTTGACCCTTACTCGTTGAGATCCATGCATATCTGGTGAAATGATCCACCAAAATGTGCATGTATTTCTTTGGTGACCGATTCCCTGAAAACCCTCCAACAGTATCAAGTGACATTATTTGGAACGGGTCAGTGGCAGGACCCAGTTGTGAGAGAAGGCCGATAGCTCGACTGCGACGGGCTTTATTTCTAACACATATCTGGCAACTTTTACAGAAGTTATGGATTGCTTTGTCGAAACCCTTGAAATAATAATGCGGTCGAATCGTGGCGATCATCTGTGCTGGACCAATGTGACCGTAATGATCATGAACCAGCTGGATGATTTCATTTCCTAATTTTGGAGAAACAAATATTCTCAGTTTGCCTTTTAATCTTTTAAGGATCATTCCTTGCTTATAGTCAGTCCGTTTTGCTACTTTTAACTCCGGAAAGTGTTCAGCTTGGTCTTTTAATATCTGAGGTAGATCGATCAAGTTCACGATCCTGATTGCATCTTCATTATTGAAATATTCCAAAACCGGATTTCTTGATAGTAAGTCGGCTAGAATATTTTCTTTGCCTTTTTTATAAATAATGTTGAAATTAAATTGTGATAAATAAAAAATTAAATCGCCAAGAATTTCATCTGATCTGGCCTTTGTCTTCAAGTTTTCTAATGGCTTATGATCGCTGCATACTGTAAAGTGGCGTCCTATTAAATAATATTGCCAAAATTTTATAGCGTCTTTGATCGCCTTGCATTCCAAATGAATGTTTAAACGTTTTTCCCTTTCCGATAGTTTCCTTGAATAATAAGCTACAGGATGCAGTATTCCATCTTCTTGTGGCTGTTTCAGAGTAGCGCCTATCCCTTTAAAACTGGCGTCTGTTTCTATAAAGACGGGCTTATTATAGTCGTAAATTGACAGTATTGGGGCCGTACATAAATAATCTTTTATCATATTGAAAGCTTTTTCACAATCACCGGACCATTCAAACTTCACGTCCTTTCTTAATAACCGATGTAATGGTTCCAGTTTTTGAGAACTATTTTCTATATATCTTAAATAAAAGTTTATTGACCCTAAAACACTTCGTACTCCAGTTTTATCCGATGGACTTTGTAGGTTTTTTATTGATACTAAATTACCTTCAGCTGGTGAGACTCTGTTCTTTGAAATTGTATGACCCAGATATTTAACAGATTTAGCTGCAAACAAACACTTGACTAGTTTTAGTTTGAATCCTTCAGCGTCGGTCACCTGCAAAAATTTTTCGATATGTTCAAGATGATCTTCCCAGGTTTGAGAGAAAATCAAAATATCATCGATATAATTGATGCAGAATTTTTCCAAATCATTTCTTCGGATAATGTTTGATAAGATTCTCTGGAACGTGGCTGGAGCATTTTTCAGACCAAATGGAAGGACTTTGAACATGAACTTTCCATATTTTGTTATAAACGAAGTTTTTTCTCTGTCCTCTTCTTTTAGTGTAATACACCAAAATGCTGAATTAATATCTAAAACCGTAAAGTATTTAAAATTTACAACTTTGTCGATTACGTCCTGTATCGTAGGAAATGGAAAAACTTCTGGAAGTACCAATTTATTTAATTTGCGAAAATCGATACACAAGCGTGATTTCTTGTTCTCCTCTTTCTTGAACGCGAGGGTTACAGGGGAAGCGAACGGAGAATCAGATTCTTCAATAATTTTTGCTTGCAATAATGCCTTAATCTGACTTCGTATTTCTTCATCGTCTGGAATTGAGCATTTATACGGTCGACAAGTAACATATTCATTAGATAATAATTTTATCTCTGCTTCTTTTGATTTCACTTTCCCAATATCAAATTTATCCTTTGCAAATATGTGTTTATGCTTTTCTATTAGCTTTGCAATCTGCTGTTTTCGCTCCTCATTTTCAATATGATGTAAATTGACGTCGAACTCTTCTTTTTTTAAACTTTCATTAAAATTTAATTGAGTATTATCGTTGGGATCATTATTATCAATTGAAACTTGATTATCATCTATTTGAATTTTTTCCATCTGATCTAATTTAGATCGAATAAAATTATCCTCTCGATCACTATTGGATCGGTTTTCATGTAAATCTATCACATTGTTGTTATCTGTTCGTTGTAATATTCTTAAGTTTTCATTTTGAATCAATTGAAACTTTTTTATGGCATCAATCCCCAATAAGATGTCATAAGAAAAGTTTTCATTCTTGACAACATAAGTTGTTATGTAGTCTGTAATATGTCCAATACGAAGTAAAATTTTAGCCCGGGCTGAAGTGAAATTTAATCCGCTGATAGTTTTCAATACACTTTTTTTTTCAATTAATTTCAACTTTAGCAAGTCAGCAATTCGTTGAGAAATTAATCTAACGTTGGAGCCACTATCATAAATAGCCTTAGTTTTAACCTTATCACATATGATTACATTAATCTTTATCAACGGATCTAATTTCGCCCGGTTCTTCAGTTTAAATGTTTGTCATCCAGGTCTGTTTGTAATATTTCTAAGTCGTCAATCTCAGAAGATCCTTCAGTTATGTTTGATTTTAGTTTTTCTGAAACTTTACTTCGATTGCGGCATTCCGATACGAGATGGTATCGATTCGGAAAACCAATAGCTGCACAAATTGAACATGCTGTCCTTTGAACTTTGTTCTTTGAGTGAAATTCATCTCTCTGAAAAGTTTTCGGGCCAGAAATTATTTTAGATCTAGGACTTGACGGATTTTCCTTCTTCTTTGTAGAAAACGAGTCCTCTAGTTTTCGGAGTTCCGCATATAAGTCTTCAACAGTGTTAATTTTCTCTCTATCAAGTTCTTCTTGAGCTTCTTTCGGCAATCCAAAAACTATGAGGTTGATACGGGATAATTCAGTACCCTTAGGTTCTACTTCTAGGCATAACCTCTCCTTTATAAGCGCGTAATTGATTAAAGACCCACCCAAGTATTTGTAGTTGAAAGCTTTCCTAACAATATGCCAGCCTTTATCTACAAAAACGTTCAAGAATGACTCTTTCCAAGTACTCCAGTGACCATTTACACCTATTTTCTTTAGATTTATTTCAAACCAATCTTTTGCTGGGCCCATGACAAAAAAACGCAAAGCTTGAATCTTACCACTATCGGAATTTACCTTGAAGCGGCTACACTCTTCTTCAAATTTAGTTAACCATTCTTTAGGATCTGATTTATTCCTTTCAAATTTTTCTATAACAAATTTTTTTTCGATTTGATGAAGTTTTATTTCCTCTTGTTTTAAATTTAAATATAATTGGGTTTCTAATTGTCTAATCCGATTTTCTAACTCTATTTGTTCAGCTTTAGCAACCGAGGAATTTGTTATTGGGTCACATTCTTCTAAGGGAAACTCTCTAAAACAAACATTAGCAGCTTCATCGAAGTATTCTTTTTTTATATTTTCATCGATTTTTACAGAAACTGTTCTATAACCTGTTTGGTTCTTAATAGCAAACATTGCATTTTTTATGGGTTTTTTATTTAATAGAGAAATGTGGATACTTACATCTCTAAATTCTTCTGGCACTAAATACCAAGTATTCCTATCAATGGATATACATTGAATCACAAATTCTTTCTCAACTTTCTTAACCACTTGAACATGAAGAAAATCCATTTTTTTTTTACTAGTTGAAATCTTGTAATTTAATTTGTAAGATTGTTTTGACGTGATTTTATTCTTTATTTATAAAGGAATTAAATTACACGTTCTTTCAAACTAGTAATTAAACACTTGTAACAAAATTAATTTAACAATTAACAAACTTTAGCACATGTGTTTTTATCAAAAGTCTAAACAAACACTGAAGGTTACAACAGTGAGTTATCACATGCAGTAACCTTACATATATATACATTTTTGTATAAAGTGAACTACATAAGTAGTGATAAAACATTCTAATAAATAAAATTCTAATCAACCACCATTCAGTTAGCATGTTAATGTGAATGCTTAAATGTTACTGAGTAACATTAGTCATTTAAAAATTAATTTAGTAGAGTGCATCAATTGTATTCTAAACACTAGAACATTAGGTGATCAAGTGTATAGACTGAATTTTACTAAATGACTTGACTAAGGTCATTATATACAGGCACACTTAACTTTTTTTAAAGGATTCCAACGACAAGCTTTCTGAAAAAAATCAAGAAAGAAGCCGCTCACATTTCGAGAACCGACCTCAAATGTATGGTCGAAGCCACTTCTGGGTAGTGTAAACTCAGGAAGCACATGCATCATCGACTCGGCATTGAACAAGATCCTCGGTGTAGATGGTGCACAAAAGAGAACGAAACCCCCTGGCACGTTCTCTATGAATGTATATGAACGCACTCTGTCTAAAGAGGATATTTGATATTGGCCATGGAGGACACAATGAACTTCAAGAACTGAGATTTAAAGATTATCTAAAATATCTCAGAAGCCTAGACCTATGATAGGGATTTTTAGGACTCGAGCACTCTTTAGGCCGAAGTGCATGGTTGAAGAGTCACTTACTAAATACACTTAATAATAAAGTCATTATAAGTGTTATTACAGAGCAGATATGTACTTAAAACAATAGTGTCCTCAACACAAAATAATCCTAATTAGCCTAAAAGGTAATAAAAAATGCGATTGCTCCCACTGAACAGCTTTCGGAAGAGCCATACAAATCTAACATTAAATAAACATTTAAACTAAACTAAACAAATTATCAGAAAATAATTACCCTGTTGATTATATCTATTTATCCTTTGATCCTTAACCTCCGAGTGGTTCTTAAAAAGATGATAGTTAAACTGTGCTGAGAGGCCTCGTAGCTAATCATAGGTTCCATAATGAAGCCTCGGTCTCTTCCATGTTCCAACCTATCAACGCCAAATTAATCTAGAATTTAAGAAACACCGCACGTCTTACAAACATGGACATGCTTCTAAATGTGGACTTTCTAAAACTCACGATTTAAATGAGAAAGGCTATCGAATAGCTGGAACCTCGGAGGATTCCGTAGAGGAGGGTCAGTTATATCATTTTCCATCAAGAATACACAAATAATGTTTAAAATATAGGAATTCGAAAGGTGAAATTCCATTGGGCAAAATTAAAAACAAATGACGCTTTAAAGCTAATTAAGTTATTGCTAGTATCATCTTTGTCGATTTTTAAAAATGTGTTTACTTTTGAAATTTAAAACTGTTTTAAACCACAACAAGTAAATAGAATGAATCCGCAATGATAAAGGCAAGTAGAGCCGCGTTTGATAACAAATTAAACACAGTACGTCTTGAGACCATCTTCTTTTCTGACGAACGAAAGGGTATCAGGAATTGGTAGTAGGTTTCAAACAAGTGGGTTTGAGTAGGAATAATGTTTATCATGAAAAGATTGATATTAGGTTCGAGCCTTATCAGCAACAAATGTGGAATTAAGGTCATTATGGATGACTTTATTCGTAAAAAAGGAAGGAGCATTGAGGATTTTACGAAGGAATTTAGAATGTAAGCATTGTATACGATAGGAGGCACAAAGCTCATGAATATGAATATTTTGTAATTAATTGGGAACTCGGAGCGTTTATTTAGTAAGAGTTGAAGTAGCCTGAAATGTCGGTGGTTAGTTCTAAAATACAAGAGGATGGTAATCGCAAGAAGATATACTTGGGATTAAGCGAGCAAAAAGAAAAACTGCAAAGAAACTGCAGTTTATTTAATACGAATATTTAACAAAAAACTAATCAACAGTTTTTTTTTATTTTTTTTTATTATTGTTTATGTTTATTATCAAAAGAAAATTTGTATTCGAAATAAAATGACATTCGAGAGAATATCAATTATATTATAATTTACAGTTTTTAAAGTTATTAAAAAGAAAAGAAATAGTCAACGAAAT
Source organism: Arma custos (assembly GCA_037127475.1). Lineage (NCBI taxonomy): Eukaryota > Metazoa > Arthropoda > Insecta > Hemiptera > Pentatomidae > Arma > Arma custos. The sequence goes on along the minus strand of CM073760.1, from coordinate 98,798,756 downwards.
CGCCATCTTCAATTTTCTGATTTCTCCTGCTTTCTCTTCAGAAAAGCCCTGAGTTCCGATTTCATAATTTATCTCTTGATTAATATCACTACATATAACTGAATTGATCCTCCTGGATTTTAGTTTGTTTTTTTTTTGTTCTGAAACAACTATGCAACAAGGAGGTATTTTGCAATGAAGTATAAAATAGCTGAGGTAATATAAACAACATTTCAAATATGGTATTCCTTAATTATGACGTATGAATCACAGTTCTAGTGGTAAAATACATAATTAAAAATTACCTTGAACAAGATTACCCGGATTTAGTAAAAAAAACTTTCACTATAATTAATAAATACAATTTTTTTTTTTTTTTTTTTTTTTTCATAACCCCTAAATATGGTTTTTTTTTTTTTATTGTGCAACAGGGTTTTGTGCTCTCTTATGGGCACATTTATTTTTCTGAGTTCTTCTCCTTCTACTGTAGTATGACTACATTTTAAGGAGTTGAGGTGGTTGGAATTTTTGTTGTTTTAGTTGTATTTCTTATTTGTTTAAGTGCCGGGGCACACTTAATTTTTGTGTTTATTTTTATAATTACAATCTTACATACTACTTTCATCAATCTTACGAGTTTCTTCCATTACTTGTTGCCACCTTATTGGAGCTGAAGCAGGTGTCAGAGTTTTAAATATTTCGTTAGTTGTGCATCTGAGGGAGTCGAAGAATTTTATGTGTCTTCGCTTTATGAATTCAGTTGTTGTGGGTATGTTGAAGAGATCGTGTAATTGTTCCGGTTTTAGCTTTCTCAGCGATGTAGACCGAACAATTTTTCGGAGTATAGTGTCCTGAAACAGTTGTAATTGGCGCTGCGTTCCGACTCTGAGGTGGGTGAATAGCGGGGCTCCGTATAGAAGTGCAGGCCTTAGGATGCTCTTGTAAATTTTGATTTTTAAACGCAGTGATAAGGCTGAAGATAGTAGTAGGTGATGAAGTCTATAGGTTCTTCTTCTTACCATGCGGATTTTTGAATAGCAGTGGGTTGACAGTGTCATGTGGATGACAGGGATGACAGGGCGATCTAGTTTGATTCCGAGGTAAACTATGGAGTTAGATGGGCTGATAGTGGTATTAGCCACTTGTAGAGTTTTTGGTAAACGGCCTTTTTTCCCTTTTTGGAGGGCAAACACTACACAGTCCGTCTTTGCCGGGTTTACCTGGATGTTGAGGTGTCTCAATTTTTCTACTATTTCTTGGCACGTACTTTCGGCTTGTTTTAATGCCCATTTTGCGCTCATACTGCTGCTATAGATGGCTATATCGTCCGCGTATGTGGCGACAGTTGCTCGTTTGTAGTTTTTACCCACTATATCAGCAGTATAGACGGAGAAAAGGGCCGGGGATAGTACCGCTCCTTGTGGAACTCCGCAGGTGAGTGGTATGTTTCTCGATAGTTTGCCCCGTAAGCGTACGGCCAGACTCCGGTGGTTTAGAAATGAGGCTATGATGCTATAGAGCTGTTCCGGGCACTCGAGATCAAGAAGCTTCTGGCAAAGAATTCCATGAGACACGGAGTCGAATGCCTTTGTACAGTCTATTGAGATCATAGCTGTTGCTGCATTTCTGTTGAGGTCTCTGCATACTTCCGTTTGGATTTTCATTAGGTGGTGTTCAGTGCTGAGGTGTGCTTGAAAGCCGGTCTGTTCGTAGGGGATAACAGAGTTTTCCTCACAGAAATCTTTAAGATAATTTAGTATAATTTTCTCGAAGGTTTTTGCGAGGTGCGGTAGAAGACTAATGGGCCTGTAGTGTTCCGCTTTATCCCCTGTTTTGGCCGGCTTTAGTAGCGGGAACAAGATGGCGTGTTTCCATTGTTGAGGAAAGTATCTCAGTCGGAGGCATGAGTTGTACAGATGCGTGAGGTGTGCTATTCCTTTCCGTGGTAGTTGCTTCAGAAGAATTGTCTGTATTTCTTCATGACCGGGTGAGCGGTTGCCGTTTGACCGTCTCAGTATAGCCTTTAACTGTTTCGGGCTGACAAACATGTAATTAGTGCCCCTGTCCATAGTTGGAGGTGTACTGGTATCAGTTCTGGACAGTATGTCACTATTTAGGTGATCCGCTAGGAGTTCTGCCTGTTTCTCTGGTGTAAGGAGGCGGTCGCCATCATGTATTCTGATAGTCGAGGACTTCATCGTAGCGCTTTTGGTGAGTTTCCAAAATTTGCGTACGTCCCCATGCGTTGCTCCGAGCTGATCATGCCAGATCGATGTCTTCCATTGTCGTAGAAGGTTTTTGATCTGGGTAGTGATGGCGTTGACTGCTATTTTTATGTTTTTATCCTTGGTTCTGTACCATTTATTTTTTAAAGTGTGGCGATTTTTTATAAGGGCTATGATGTGTGGTGGCGGAGGTCGGAGGTGTGGTGGTGCCGGCCTATATTTCGGAATGGATGCTGTCGCTGCTTGTGTGATGGTTTCTATGAAGGTTTCCAAATAATTGTCTACCTGTTCCGTGGTGGTCAGTTGTGGAATGGTTGGGAGGCTGTTGTACACTTCTTCTTTGTATTTCTTCCAATCAGCCTCTTGGTATCAGAATTTTTCCCTCATCGGTTCTTCTTTATTTCCGTTTAAAGTGTACAGTACTCGGCGGTGATCGGATGAGAGGAAGTTTAATGCTGAGCAGCTTGTGATACGGTGAGGTTGTTTGGTGAGAAGAAGGTCCAAGGTAGAAGTGCCTCCGTTTCCAACGTGTGTGAAGGTGTGTGTGTCCGGGTGTACTATGCAGTATCTTGTTTTGGTTAGTATCGAGCCAGCCTTATTGTTCTTGGTGTTGCGCCATGCCGTATGTTTGGCGTTGAAATCTCCCACAAGCCAGTGATTGGTCCTTACTGCGCAGGCCTCAAGGTAAGATTTGAACTCCTTTAGAGATCCAAACGGTCTTCTGTAGAAACCAGTGATAAATGTAGGTTGTTTCATCAGAACCTGGACCGTCGCGTGGCTGATTTTTCTGTCAAGAGTGGCCATGGGTTCTTTGATTTTCTTCCACTGGGTCCCATACTTCACCGCAATCATCACGCCGCCGCGCAGGTCGTGTATGTCATCGGTTACTAACGAGTAGCCTCGAAGACGTGGTGGGTTACCTTGAAGCCTGGTGTCAGTGAAGACGGCCACAGTCGGTTGTGTTACAGCCAGAAGAGCTTCTATTTCCTCCTTCTTGTTCAGGAGTCCGCAGCAGTTGAAGTTTATGATAGATAGCGAATTCATGGTTGATGTTGGGCTGCTACCAGTTGAACTAGGGCTGCAACCTGGTTGGTGAGGTTGTATACCATCTGTATTAGTTGGTCCATTGTGATCGCTGGAGTGTTGCCCTCAGAATGAGTGGTTGGTGGTGATGTCTGAGGGGTCTCAGTGTCGTCATGAGTGAGGGGTTGGAGGAGGGAGGAGTAAGAGGTCCCTGCGCTGGTCGTCTCGTATTGTCTGGTGGTGGGAGGGGCTTCTCTCTTCTGATTGGCTGTTGCCTTCTCCTTTTTCCTTTCTTCAGCCAATTTTAATAATTTCTGTCTCACCGTACATTGCTTATAGGATGCGACATGCTCTTCATTGCAATTTGCACATTTTGGGGATCCTGTGCGTGGACAGCTTTTAATGTCGTGTTGTTCTCCGCAGCGCACGCATTTCTCGTTGTAACCACAATAGTTTCGTGTGTGCCCGAATTGTTGGCATTTGAAGCATTGTATTGGGCCGTCTCTTTTTGGTATATAGGTGGTTGCTGTGAAGATGCACCTATTTACATGCCGCACTTTTCTGATGTCATCAATGGTGATGTTTGTTGGAACTGTAATAATGACCGGGTTTAGTGGTGTCTTCCTCCCTTTATCATCTGTTCGTTGAAATCTACGTACGTCTGTTACTTGAAGGTGCTTAAAAGCTTCTTCTATGTCTTTTTCCGGGGTTGATATATCCAAATTCTTGATAACGAATTTTTTGAAAGTCTTTTTCGTTTTAGTTGCGTATGAGTGATGAGGTATATCAAGTGTCTTAAATCCCTTCAACACTTTTTCACGTTCTTGCAGCGATTTCATCTGTATTTGAATACCTCTATACGTTTGCTTGAGTAGATATTCGTGAATCCTGGTTTTATCCATAAAAGCTTTCACGTTCCCGATAGTATATTTATTTGACATCACTATTGGCGGTATGTAAGGTCTTTTTGTTTGGACTGGTGCTGTGGCTTCGGATTCGGTGACTATTTCTTCCAGAGGACTGAACCGGTTCTCTGTTGGTACTGCTGGTACTGAAGTAGGTTTGGCATCTCTCTCCTCAGAATTTCTTAAATGTTGCCCTCTTGTGCGGCAAGTTGAGGCTCCCCCTGCAGCTGAGGTCGTTGAGGTAGGAGCTACTTTTCTGCGCACCATATTGAACAAAAGTCACAAGTTAACTCACGGGACGGACCGTAATGAACGCACCAAAACAACTAACAACTAAAAACAACTAAAGAGCGCACTAAGTTGGTCGTTTGCCAGTGCAACGCTACCCTTACCCAATGGGTGGCTGCCGAGGTTAGTCCCAAGTGATATGCATAGACCACGGCAACTCGAGGGTGCTAACTAAGCAAGAGGACTGGGTCTTCAGGAGTCTTCAGCGGTAGTCTTCAGGAGATCCTTCTTCTTCGGCTGCTGGCTCTTGTTATTTTCAGAGAGATGATAGTTGGTTTTTGGAATAACTTTTCAGAGCCAAAGGCTACTCTGTCAACACTTATTTTTGGTGTTTTTTTTTTTCTCTTCAAGTCTCTTATTACTGCAGAGATATTAGTTCAAATTATCGATACAATTTTAAGTTTGTTAGCTTTTTTCTGAATAAACACAATAATTATTTCATTGAATTTATAATGTTTAATTTTTAATAAACACAATAATTATTTCATTGAATTTATAATTATCACCTCCCATGAAGGGTCTCGGGTTCAGTACATTGTAGAGACTGTACAGTTCTGTGATTTGTCCGCAATCACTCTCAACCATTCGGTTTTTCTTCCTTTGAATGGTACCTACTTCAAAGAGGCAGGGTGAGCCCAAGGAGTGTCTCCATATCCCACTGAGTCCATCCCCGGCTGTTAACAGATTAAATCAATTATATGCCATAGATGGATTTGAACAGAGGACCTTTGGCACAGCAACTCAGCGCTCTGCCACTGAGTCATCCAATACCAATGATCGTATTAATGGATGATTTTATGATTTTTTTTTATTTCCACAAGAGCCACCTGTAACGTAAGAGTGGTATATATATGAATTACCAGTGGGAACCAATGGCAATTGAGTAATTCCTATTTTATAAACTTTTTTCTTGATATTATTATTATTACCGAAGAAGTTCCTTGTTATCTCCATCCGGTAATAAGTAATAGTAATTACTTGAGCCTTCTCACATTTGAGATGTCCAGGATCAAAAGCGAATAACTCCCAAACTTTGCCTATCCAGATTTAAATAGGATCGGGATTTTTAATGAGTACCTGACATCATTCAAGCTCGGGACCTCCGTTTAACGTCTCATCCAAAAGACGACATAATCAAGTATTTTCTAATCTCTTTAAAAAATATATATACTTTAAACTAAGCTAGTAAAACATGTGAAAAAGTCGTTTCATGAAATTTGGAGCTATCCACCTTTGATCCTGGACCCCTTGTGTGTTCAGGGAGTATTCACTTGCTTCTACTGGCTGTAAGATTACCTTTAACACAATTTTCCAATCCTTAACAGTATAACACTAAAAGACAAACCGATAGCCAGCAAGAGAAGAGACCAGCCTCAGAGCCCAAGGACGATTATTAAATCAGGACGGAGAAGAGATCTAAACAGATCTTAGAGCCAGAGCTAAAGACTGGTCCGGCGGTATTAATACATCAAAGCCCCATTACCCCCTCCCTCTAATGATAGCCTTCGCTCCCTTATCTCCCTCCCTTAAACCAATATGGATTTATTGGATTCCAATTTCAATTAATTCCCCCTATTATTAAGGTAGTAGGGCCCGAGGCTGCCCATTTAATATTCATCTGATCGCCGGGGAAAAAACAACATCACGGGCGACCACGATCACTGATTGATTGCGCATATAATGCCCATTTTTCAAAGGACGTCTTCGACTCCGCGGCTCCGTGTAGTGAATTATCTCTTACAGAGAAATGAATATTAATGCTGGGTAGCAATTTGCTCTTGATCCTTGATTTAGTGATTCCTGAAGCGGAGATCTCTATCCGAGCCTGATGGATGCCTTGGGAACGCGGACAGCTTGTCGACCCTAGTCATCGGCATACCAACAACCATACAATTGTTGGACGTAGAAATCAATTGGCAGAGTCAGTTTACTTTCCCAACTATTTTAATTACTTAAACTTCAACTTATATTAGGAGGAGCATGGAATCGGATCAAGACTTTTTTTTCTAGCTTTACTAATTAGGGTACCCTGCCTTCAGGAAGGAATCTATTTTTAAAAATGATATTTCCTACTATGTGATAGTTTTTTCTTTAATTCAAAGACCTTTTCATTATCCTTTAACGTTCGTTCAGTAAAGGGAAGATCACAGGATGTTTATAGAAAAATCAAATGGTCGCTTGGACACAGGTTACAGGTATAACCACAATGAGGAACATTTTTTTTATTTCAATAAGTTAGTAGGAAAAAATCCTTTTTATTTATTTATTCATACGATATTCCTCCAAATATTTAAATTAAGATAAATCAATTTGTGAATGATTGAGTAAGAATATCTAGGACCACAAGGCCAATATAAAATAAATTTTGTCCCTGGTCACTTCAATAACAATATTTCTAATTTTTTTTTTTTTACTAATTTCTTCAATGAAATTTACAACTGTATACTAATTTATAATACTTATCTTTGTAAACTAAAATATAATGTAATTAAATAGGAATATTTTGAATGTTCACAGGACTGGGACATTGCACTCTTTCGTCAACATCCCCTTTACTGGTAAGTGAGTTAAAAATATTGTATTCAACATTTCTAAAAACAATAAATAAACAACAGCAACGTTCACTAATGAATTTAAATTATTTCTCAATTCCTAAAACTGAAACTGAAAAGTCCAAAGCGTCACTGATCTTCAGACACTGAGTCTCACTGTAGTATATATGTTATTTATTCTGTTTCAAACCGCGAATCCACTCGTATAGGTTCTGGATATCCTCCTGGGGCTCAACCAGCCTCAATAAAAAGGGATACAGTGCCTAGCGCAGTCGTCTAATCATTATTTCCATACTTCCTTCATCTCTTCTCTATGTGCTCTGTTCCTTCCCAAATTACAAAGTTCATTTTTATGCAATTTTATCCATCCAAAACTTCAGGTTCAGAACCAAAAATCTATGATACATACGGCAGTAAAGTTTCATGCTGCATAAAATTTCTTGAATGACCTATCGAAAACTGTGGAATTTTGGAAATTAAAGAGTTATGAATTTTTATCCCAAAAGACTCATACATAATATGAGTATACTTTGTATAAATCCGTAAAATCCGTTATCAATCCGTTCTTTTTTTTGTTTGTTAATCTTGGTTCTTAATCTTTGTTATCAATCCGTAAAATCTTCAAAAAATTTGTATTAAAAAAAAAGTAACCAATTACATGGACCGACTTGATTCATAATAAAGGTACTTAGATTGGAGAGGGAAAGATTCCAGAGAGCCGAACATGGCATCAAGTTAACTACCTTAATTTTATTTAATCTCAACGACTCAACCTGCAATTATGAATATCCACCTCAATTATTCGCGGGTAATGATAGGCACTGTGATGATGGAGGCATGCGATAATAGTCGGATCCGCTATGATGGGCTAATGGCAATTGACTTTATTGAGTTATTTACCTAACAAGTCCAGAATAGATTAAAAAAAATCATATACCAACAAATATTTAAAAACTTATAACCTAAGACATAAGCAGAAATATGGGTTGGATACTCTTCTCATAACGTTACGTTAAATTGAACACACTTGGGAACTAAACTGCGCAAAAATGATTGGGGGTATCACTAATTTTGTTTTATTTACTTTGATGGGCATTTTAATATTATTATAATTAACATATAAAAAGCATTAATATTTATTATAAATTATACTACATTAAAATAATAATGTAGTTATTAAATGTATAATAATACTAATGCTAGGTAAAGTATATACTACAAAATTAGCAATATTCATTTTTGCGCAGTATATTTGATTGTCTATTTTTGCATTAATGGAGAAAATGAATTTAACTTTTGCTAAATCTATATTAACGATATTTAAAAAAAATACAGGCATTAATTCACCTACTCAGTTCTTTAATTATTCTTAAGCATTTTGCTAAGTAAATAAAAAAGATAAGAATATTTAAATGTTTATCACTTTTGCCAATGGGCACGTTACAATAATAACGCTATATATTTTTCTAAGGTATAAATATATAAAATGAATTTGAATATCGAAAGCCAATATATTTCCCTAAAAAAATACATTAATAACCAGTGTCCAGTCTAAATAACCACTTAACAAACAAACTTATGGCAATATTGAAACTATAAAAACCTTATGAAAAGTTTTTGAAGATGGAAATTATGCGAAATATAATTATTAGATATACATTAATAGATATTTATTCATTCTTGAAACTTATTTTAAAGAGCAAGAAGCCCCTATGAAATAAATAATAACTTGTTAAGCATGCATTTTTATTGGGTCGTTTAAAATGAAATGTCTGTTTCCAAAGAAGGTTATTTAATAAAGAACTTAATGAAACCAAAACATTTTTATTTAAGTATTTACTCTGATTTTCTATTGAACGTGTTATCGAATTTCCAATTCAATACAAAAATATCAAAGTTTTGAGTTTAAAACAAAGCCACAAAAACACTTTTTCAACTTGAGAATCATTTTCAAAAATGTTTCCCTCAAGTACCTAGTGGAGGAAACGAGTGTTTAAATTTAAAATAATTAAAAACTTAAACCAAAATCGTTTGTTTCCATGTTCATATTTGATAATATACTAAACAATGTTCGTTTAATTGTAGTGATACTAAATATTATAAAAAATAGAGGATTAATAACAGCTCATTACATAACCATAATCATAGTAACCAACAGAAGTGCTCTAATTACACTTTGAATTTTAGAAATAACAGAAACGGAAATTTCATATGTAACGACAAAATAATTTCAGAAAATAAGATTAAATCATATTAAACATAAAAAGAAAAGCATTGTTAGGTATATAGAAGTTCAAAGTAAATAACAAAATAAGTAAAAAATATGTTATTTATTTATATGTTAAAGTACATATTAGAAAATAATTAAATACATGGAGATAAAACGTTTTTTACCACACCTATTAGTTTTTCTTTAAAATAATCCATACTTTAAAAATAATAATGATTTATCACAAGAATAAGTTCATTAAGGTTTTTTTAAAAATTATTTAATACTACATCCCCACTTTATATCTATATTATTAACAAATTCGAGTTTTTATTACAAATATCATGGAAACTTTGAAATTATTTATTTATTTATATGTATGTACCAGCATGGAAATAAAATAAAATATATGGAATATATAGGATAAATAAAACTATAGGATGATAGTGAGGGCTTTATGCTGTATAAACTCAGCGAACGATTTGTTTGCACAGCTGCTGTACATTGATCGCTATACGCTAAAAATTTACTATTATTAGTTCTGATACATTATAATTCAAAACCAAAATATGTCACAGCAAATGTTTGTAAATGTCAAAGGCAATATTAAAGTTTATAAAAAGAATGTGAAGGAATAAGGGAACTTAAAAAAAAAGAAAAATTGCAAATACTATGTGCTCTTCATTACTTGTATCAATATGGTTTTGTATTATTTTTATTTTTATGATTACAATAGCTAACAGTAAATACTACTATAATATATAAGTATAATAATATATAAGTAAAGTACGATTGAAATTACAATATTTCGGTTAAAAAATTTGGAAATTTCGCATTTTCAGATACTTCAATACTTACTAGACAGGCACTCAGAAAGCTCATCTGCTTGAATATTTTTCGGGCTTACGGAGTAGAGCATTGGGGCTCCACTAAGCCATAGAAATTATTATTAAGTATTGTAATAAATTAGGGACAATATTATAGTTCTTACAAGCTGTACTTTAGAGTCCAGCTAAAATAGTTTGGACTAATAACTTCGCGACTTTAGGCTACACAATATTGCAAGAACTTTAATTGCTGCAGGGCAATTATTATCGATATCAATTGCATTTCGGCCAACAACCATTCGCCGAAAACGAACAGTATTAAATTCAAAATAAACAGATAGGTAATCTAGGGGTATTTTAATTACTATAATCGGAGATTGCATAATATCACTACAATGTTTCAAACAAGAATTAAGAAGTTTAAAGAAAATTGACTGTTTATAATAAAAATACAATTATATTATTTGAGCAATTGCAATTAAAATCATTCATTACATCATATTTTACTTATAAGGTGGAATAATAAAAAATAGTCATAAAAAATTTATTAATAGGGAATAAAATAAAATATTAAATTATGACCATTTTCATATATAATAGGGGGATTTGCCCGTCAAGAATGTGATGTAGAAATAAGCTGAGATAATCTTTAAATATTTTATTTTGAAGAGAAAAGCTTTGTCTTGGCCGGGATTCGAACTTGGGTCGTCTGCATCTCTAGTGCAGTGCTTTAACCACTAAACTACCAGGGTTCGTATCCAAGTCAGACAAAAGTTTTACATAGTTCGAGTAGTACTAGTAGGTAGTTTCTCTCATAATAATCTCATGATAAAGGACATTATATATCTTTCATTATATTTACTCGATGTAATATTATTATTATAATATAGTTGTAAACATCAAGACATTTTTTTTTATTTACATAAACTTACATAAACAGCAGCTTATAAATTAAGTGCTACTTGTATACTTAAGTCAACAAGCCAGAGCGTGACCAAGACATCGGGACGAGCCAATGAGAAGGCTTATACAGGAGACGGCTCCACCAATTAGAGCAGTTCATCACGGACCATTGTCTTGCCCTGAATGGCCTTCCACCTGCGGTGAGTGTGAGTTCGCCTCGGAATTGCTCGCATCACCACCCCTCTTCATTAGTTGATAACATAATCACCTCTATTGTCACTAATTCAATATTAATTACCTATTTCTCCACCGGTCAATAACATCGTTCCTTATTAGTCCTATTGAGGATATAAACATTTTGCTCTTATTGCAGGAAGTTGATGAAATAAATAATTAAGAAACCATAGATAACTACCTACATTTGCGTGCCTACCTAGGTGATCAGCAAAATTATAATACTTGATAAAAATACATAAATTATGAATTATTACTTTAAGTAAAAATACATAAGATAAAACTACTAATAAATTATGAGTTATGTTCTTTTGCACAAAGAAACCCCTGGGTGAAAGTAAATTTAATGTCCTAAAACTGATGGAGTGGAGTGGCTCAGTGGTAAAGCGCTTAGTTGCCATGTCGAAGGACCTGGGTTCAAATCCTGTTCGCTGGCGGACTTGTATTGAATCTTTTTTGCACTCTTATGATGCTAGTACCGCCAGAGATGGATTCTATGGGATCTAGGACCCTCTTGGGGCTTACCCAGCCTGTAAAGTTATCTATAAGATTGAGGATTTATAAGATTGAGCGTGATCTGTGAAAATCCCTTCCCTGCACAACCGTTGTCCAAGTACAGTACGTTAAAATCTCTATCATGTACTGAACTCCAGATCCCTCACGGGTTGTAGTGATATACTTTAGATTCAATACCCTAAATCTACTGAAACTATGATTGGTTGATATTAAGTTGGAAAGTACTAAAAAATTTAAATAAAATTAACCCACAGAAGAGATAATTCTATCTTCTCATTTCTAAAAAAACTCCTAGGAGATTGATGTATCGATTATTTTACACATTTCATGCACTGTGAGGGGATAAGCTTTAAGGGGTAAGCTTAGAGCCACAATGTCCGGTATTCACAGTTAGTCATAAACGAGGAATGTACTTGACAAAATAACAGTATTTCCACTCCATATTTCTCAGAGTTTCAGAGTTTGTATTTAACAAGATGATAACGCACATTTCAAGAAACGCATTAACTTAAAATCTATGTGTTCATACCATTTCGCCCAAAGACCGTTTATGAGAAAATAAAACAAGAAAAGGTAAAACTTTAATAATTGCTTAGGAATGTAATATTTTAAATTTATTATTACATGGTTAGTTTTTATATGTTTAATTTGGGTGTCTTAGACAATAAATAATATACAATTAATAACTTTTACGGACGAAGCATAAGAAACGCAGTAATTTTTAAAATGATCAAACGTCACGAACCTTGTGGTACGACATGATGGCTGGATAGTTTAGATAATCTTTCCTGATTTAATTAACACATACCACTAAATCAATTCTCTCAGCAAACCCAAAGAGTCTAAAAGAAAAAGAACGGAATAGGATTATTAGCATAATTTTCTTCCATACGGAGAAATAGTTTATTTTAAATAATTAGTGGCTATTAACCTCAAATTACATATTTTACAAGCGTTTCGAAACCGCCCCATTATCAAAGAAATTAGAACTCTTTCTAAAAATAAAATCAAAAACACTCAAAAATCTATTCTGCATTTTTAAGCATCGGGTAATTTTCGACCATATTAATAAACTATTAATCATATACCGGATACAATATTAATAGATCCGAAAGAAGCTATCCTGTTTAAACATTTGAAAAGAGGATAAATTAATTTTAAAATATTATCCATCGGATTAAATGTTGAATTTAAACGACTCTGAAACCACCTTCAACCCACAATTTTGTATCAAAATCGGTCCAACCGTTTAGGAGGAGATCAGTAGCATACACACGAATAGAAAAATTGTATTTATGATAATATATTGCTCTTTCAAAAACAATAACATAAAAAATTAGCATATTTGAATTAAGCCTTCAGTAGCTATTGTATTTATTGGTTGAAGCTTTTTAATTCAGGAACGACATATCTGATATTCCGTTTTGAACATTTTTTTTAAATAGAGTCATGATTTGAGCTGTATCATTTTGAAGTTTTATGGGAATAATGACAGACACAAGTCAAAATAAAAAAAGTTTCAAGCTTTTAAAAATGTTCTAACCTTTAATAAAAGCATTTCAATACCATCATTGGGACAGGAATGTTTTGCTTTACTAATATCCAAATTTTTATTTTTTTTATATCACATGGAACTTTCCAAATACGTCTCTTGAAAAATTAGGTTTTTGGAGTTATAACATCGTTTTTTAGAAGGAGCAATATAATTACATAATTGCAAATGTTTTTAAGGGAACTACAGTGGAGCGTGAACTTTATACTTGAAGCAGTACAGTTTCTACTAAGTACTGAACGGAAGAACCTCCATGAGTTTTGGTGGTTACGGGCTTTTTTCTTGTTTTGTTTTAATAAATTAAGTGATACCAAAAGAATTTACATAAATTAAACAATAAAAACAGTAAAATTAGTAAGACACAAACAAAATAATAAACAGAGATAAGGAAGTCCTCACAAAGCATGTAACAGCCAATCACTCAAGAAATAGTCAATAAACAAGCGTAGAATAGAATCTGAAATGAGAACTATAAAATAAGATGAGCCGTAAACCGCCCTATTTGCGCACCAACGCGCATCAGATTGTGTTTGTTCCAGAACAAGATAGCCGCAGTATCGGAATGGGGAAACTCTCCCTTATTTACCGAGGAGAGGGGGCGGCCAATGACAAATGAGGGAGGCGCTAATTTAGCCCCAGCATCGATCTAGGTCCATGAGTAATGGCCCCTGCTCGGCCTCCAATATCAGATAGCTACAATTAGCTACCTGTCTAAGGTAACCAGGATATATACCTCCACTACCTGCATTTTTTTATCGGCTACGAGGGTCGATTATAGGGGACACTCTTAACGGCGGACGGTATACCCTAAACGAGTCCTCTCAGATAGGGCTGAATAATTCTCAGGTTCTAAATGGATCCACCGTGGAAGGCAGTTAATAAATATAAGTGATATCGTAACAAACCCTTTCCAACAACTTAATCCTAAAATTGAGTTCATCACTCAAAACTCACCCATCAGCTAAGGAAGGTACTCGAATATTACAATACACTAACGGTGCAACACCTTAAGGTAGTAGCTCGTATACAATTCTTACAAGTACACACATTTAACAACCTATCTGCAAAATGACCGCTTGCACTCTCGATCAATGTGGTTTCAGTTTACCAATCTATGTAAGGTTTGAATGTCTATCTCAGCAATATTAACAATTTTAAAGTAAAGGATGAAGTTAGAGGAAAAGAGTGGTTGAAAATAGTGGTAACATTTAAAGACACAATGATAAGCGATAGTTTCTTATTTGTGAGATCTGCTTTAGCAGCCAAAGGCCGAGTATACTCTACTTTATCAACCTTTGGCTGTATGCATACCGATAGAGAGCATTCGGCAATGCATTCGGAAGATGTTGAAGAGTATCAACTGAAGAAGCGGAAAAGAATTACTCAACAAGTAACTACAAGAACAGATTCAAGCACCAGGCATAAGTATATAACTACTCTCCGAAATAAGTTCCTTATTGATTGTTACGACCTATATGGATCTTGCTACATAGTCCAGTTTATTAAAGCAAGAAGACAATAATGGTTTGGTCATTTGCATATAATGGAGGAAAACAGAGCTCCTAAAAAGACCCTACTTGGTAAGAAGTTTGGAACCAAGAGGAGAGGAAGACCTACGAGAATATGGCGCCAGGACGTGGAAAAGGACCTTACAGAACTCGGCGTCCGAAATTGAAAAACTGTGCAGAGGCAGAGGACAGAGGACTGGCAAGAAGAACATAAATTATATTTATAGCATTTTTTTTAATGCTCTTTCACTCAACATATATATGTTATTAAATAAAGTCCACACTACCAGATATGGAATTTACCATGTTCCAAAAAAAGGGAAGGTATGTTTCCAATTTAAATCGCAGCTTGTTTGGAAAGAATATTACATGAAAATGTTGAAAGTTAGCAATCTCAATTGATATTGCTGTTGACGCCTAACTCGACATAGGATAGACTTCGTATGAAGATATTAACGGGTGACAACCCAATTAACCGACAGGAAATGACAATAAGAGCAGCCCTCGATAGCAGGGTGTGGTAGGAGCGCAGAGAAATAATAGAGCGGTTAGGGGCGCCGGGAGCCCCCTTCCTGCAAACTTTATAAACTTCTCTGCATCAGCTCCTCCCTATCAGCCCAGTCTTCGTTAATATTTAACATCGCCCGACGAGATCCAAGAAAAGTCCGACTCTACAGAACTTTCATTTCGCTCTTATCTCGCTCGAGAAATGCAACGGAAGAGGTTTTCTTTTATCGGGGAAGGAGAGGAGGTTTCGACTGTTAAGAGAAGGAACAAGATGAGCCAGATTTTAGTAATTAGGCCCGTGATATTTTACATAAGGAACATTCATGGCAAGAAACTTTATTATTCTCTGGAGCTAATTAAGGAGGAGTAATAAAAAATTAGTTAAGTTGCTGTATGTATATGTAGTTTAGTTGCTGAGAAAACATAAGAGGATTTGGAAAATTGTGATTACAGAAATTGTCATGAAGAGTATTATCTGTAGCGCCAATGAATAAGTGGTTAAGTGGAATTTCTGCCAGAGAGATTTAGCTGTAACGAGGAAAACTGAATCTGGAAACCTTAGTGAAAAACAATCTAAATATCAATCTAATACACATGCAAATCTACGACGAACGATATTATTCATTGAGGAAAACTAGAAGTTTTCATAGGTGATATTGTAATCCGTAACTTATAATCATAATCCTCAACTAGCACTCCATCAGGTAAGACTATATACATGCTTATGAACTACAGATGGAATGCAAGCATGCGTTGGTAAATATTTAAACTTAAACTAGAAGGAAAATTATCAGTTTTATGATATTGTATAAGCTATCCCGGTGAATAAGCGGTTAAGTTGAATTTTGTCCACAATGATGTAATTGTACCAACGGAATCGGAATCGTGCATTCTCTTAGTTATTGGCTTGAAATGGAGTCGCAATAAAAGCAATAACATCATTTCACACCTGCCTCTTAGCTATCACTGAGTAGGAGTAGTCTATTTCATTTCATCTGATGCCATTACGTGTCGCTTATGTTATTTACTTGTTGTGTAATAATACAGATGTAAATTTCAAGAAGAAAATGTTAAATAAATTCTTTTAACGAATGTAATATGAAATCCACTGAGTTGTTATTGACAACTTGAAAGATGAAAATAAGAATTCAACTGATTTGGAAACAGAACAGCTGCTGCATTTTTGATAGCAAAATCAAAAATATTTTTTGTCAATAACTGAGGATGGATCAAAATCTCCAAAACCAGTTATTACTTTGAAAAACACATCTTTAATGCAGATTTTTTAACAAGAACATATGTTAAAAATGAATTTATATATTTACTAATAAACTAAAAGCAGTTGAATATACATTCGTAAAGAATGTAATATGTATGCGACATTAATATACCAGGGCCAAAGTCGTATCCTGTGGCGCCAAGTGACGGAGGGAAGTCATGGTACGTGAAGAATATGAAATAGTATGACATCACATCCTCAAGACCCCACAGCAACTTCCCAACAGCAAGAGTATGGAAAATATTAAATATAAGAAGGGTCCTTTTATATTTGATTTAAAATTGTAGCTTACGCGCTCGAACTTGCATATGATACTACGCATATGATACATGCATATAATAATTGTATGAAAAAAGTAATGGAAAAATAATTTTGACGGCAAATAAGTAACACAGAATCGAAATATTCTTATTTAGAGCAGATTCCGAAAGATCGAGAATGGATAGGAAGAAAGTTTTACTAATGGTTCATGAGGACGGAGAAACCAAAGAGGTCTAAGCTCAGAAGTCGAGAAAGAACTTTAATTAAAGCTGGCTGTAATCGATAGAGCGCTCTGTTGACAAAGATAAGTCAACACTAAGTCCTCAAGTCCAGGCCGCTCAAAGCTTCTCCAACACCGAACCAATCCTTAAGATAGTCTGCCTGCCACATATTGGAATCTTTGTAAATTTTTACAATTTAATTGCGAATTTTATTGTCTCTATAAAGTTTTAATAAAATTTTGTTGGAAAAAATAAACCGGTCACCTGTTTTTGGTTCATAATTGAAAACTTGAATTGCTAAAGACTCTGTCAAAATTGATTTTTTTCAGGAAGTAAAAAACTTCATATCTTTAACAAGTATTAGTATTTCGTTTTTGTAAATCATAAATGAACTCTTTTAATGTTAATGCAAGAATTTATAAATGCTTGTACATCTGTTAGCAGGGCATTGGCAAATTGACTTACGGGCTGGATTGGATAGCAGTGGAAAACTAAAAATTTTAAGAATGGCACTCAGATCCTTTAGCTTTTCCAACCCTCAATTGTCAATGATTAAACGTTGTAATCGACCACACTTAAAATTTTTAGATATTTTATTTGAAAAGAAAAGATATGGTCAGGACCGGTACTCGAAACCGGGACCTTCACCTCTCTGTGGTGACGCCTTATCCATCTCGGCTATCCTGGCTTCGCTTCACGGCCAGCCATATCCCCTGTAATATAATATTTTTTTTTTAAATATATAATATAAAGATAAAATAAATTATATTAAAATTTTTAGGTTTTAAAGGATTCAGAGTGCTTTAAAACTTAATCATATTGCTATTTTAAAAAAATAAATGTTTGTATTATTTTTATTGAAAAAAATTCGACAAATTATACTTTCACTTTCACAGCTTGAAAGATTATTGGTTGAACATTTTATTGTTAACAAATACTTTACTGATGCTTTTGAAACATTCACCAACATAATCCTTTGTGTGTATGTTTGTTACTAGACAGACGTTTAAAATTAATTTTATAATTTGTTTTATTATACCTTTATTGCCTCACTAATAACCCTAAACCCAGTAATAATAAGACTAGCATATTATATAGCCATACAATATAGTCTAGAAATGGTAAAAGTCTGTAATTAAGTTTTGATAATTGATCAAAAATTAACTTTCAACCCTTTATTATTCCCGATGTTATGAACTGATGGGTAGTTGTCCCTTATAAATGAGCAAAGAATTACGGAGAGAGATAAAACAGAATACTAAAGTAAAAATTTGAAACCAAACAAACACCAGCGTACTAAAAAACAAAGCACTAAGAAATACATTTTATGTAACTTCATTGACATCAGAGAATGTAACAGAAATACTATTTCTTGTTATACGATATCACTCCTTCACTTTATAACCCTTGGCATAAACAGCAATATTAAAAACCCTGCAGTAAAATGATAAATTCTTGTATTATGTGTTCAATACATTTCATATGAAAATCATTATAAGATTCACAGTGTGACTTCTAATTTATTATTTTTAAAACTGAGATTAACTTACTTTTTTTAACTGTAGTAATACACTATTTATCATTATTAATTTAGAGTCGGAGTGTTATTATAATGAGTTATACTTAGATACGTGATTATCAATTTTTTCAGCAAAATTTGTAATATTGTCAGAACACTTTACTTGATTGAGGGAAGAAAAAAACAATTTTTTTTTTATATACTTAGGTCATTCATTACTAATAATTTTCCTTTAACACAAAATAATTCCTATTAAGAAATCAATAAAGTTCCTAGACTTCTCTAATTGGTATCTGGTGACTTAATCCATTATGCCATCGGCGATTCAACCCGAACATGTCCAGCCACGCGGAAATCCGGATCCGGAATCAGGACGGACACTGTCTTGGAACAAAGATGATCCGAAAAAAGCAGATAACGAGAGCGCTAACGATGGATGTGGTTGGGCCCCACTGGCTCTGGAAATGTACCCCCCTAAATCAATAAAGATCGCTAAATGGCCGCCAGCTTATTTCTACTGCCCCTCTTCGTCTCGGAATTTATATCCCTATGTAGCCTTCCACCTCGCTTCCTGAATTTTTTAGTGAGCAACTGGATGGTATTGGGTCGCTATCGTTCGCTTTCTGTGATCATTTCCTTGAAAAATACCTGTAAAATTGTTTGTTTGTGTGTTTGTGTGTTTCGTTTAATATCACTTTGTCCTACTATGGCTAATGGTAAGGTTCGGTAATAGTCGATAGTAAGCACTAGCGATAGGCCGATACTACCGCCTGAAAACTATCGATTGCTATCGATTGTTTTTCTATAGCTGCTTCACTTCTTCCAAACCTATTCAATACAGAATTTCAGCTAATTTAATTAGATTCAATTTTCAACCTACTATTTCAAATTTGCAGGATTGTAAATTATAAGATTATATCATAAAGATGAGAAAAAAAACTAATTTATTTGAATTTTAAAAAGGTATTTACAATTCACATTATTAAAATAACAATGAACAAATCAAATCTTCAGAAAAGAAAAATAACGAAATAGTTAATTTGAAGAGTCAAGTGTGCTCCACATATTTCCCTAAAGAAAAACTAGCATTTCTAGCTGAGCATTTAAGAATTGTAGAAAAATATTCCTTATTAAAGCGGAAGTTAAGGTTATAAAAACATAGAAGAGCCAATGCTCAATACCGCGAATTTGGTTTGTTTGCAAAAGTATGAGACTACATGTACTACCCAGCATCTGTCCAGTGCGGCATCAAAGCTATATAGGAATTCCGAGTTCAATTTCAATAGAACTCGACACTGGACATAGACAGATCAGCATAATTCCGAGAGTTTCAAAACTTGGGGGTAAAAAAGATCCACGATAGGCATGACCTACCGATATATAGATGGTAACTATCGACTATCGCCTAGCCTTATTTCAGACTTATGACTATCTAGGTATAACTATGATTGGGATCTTTAAAGAGGTATCATACAGGCTCGGGATCTCTATTTTACGACCTCTCCCAAGGACTGCACAACCAATGATAATTTGCTTCCTTTAAAATCCTAAAGCCACATCAGAGGTTAGGAATCCGCTATCTTACGCTTAGGGGATATCCCGACAACTGCACCATCATTTAAAGTATAAAGCAATTGTTAGTCTCTTAAACCAACAGTGAGGTTCAATACATCATTTATTTAAAAAATCATTACATTATAGTTTATATTTTCTTATTTTTTTCTTAGGGTGTATAATAATACAAAAAAAAACCTTTACTGAAGGAAGACTACCCAAAGTAGTGCACCTATGGAAATTAGGGGAACAAGAAGACGAGGAAAACCTGGGATAACGAAGTGGAGGAATCCATGATGGGTCATGGTCTACGGGAAGAATGGACCTTAGATAGGACATTATGGAAGGAAGCCATCCAATCACTAGGTTAAGGAAACCAACTATTAGTGGAAACTTCTGCTTAAAAAAAAAATGAAAATTTTTCTTTAAATATAGTAATTCGGCATTTATCAGTATTTATAAACAGTCGGTGTGTTATTATATGAGGAGTAGGTAGGTGTCAAGTAGAATGAGTAGGTATATCAACAGTACTAATTAATTACCAGATTTATCGCTTTCAAATAACATCAGTTACTATAATTTTCAGTGCACCATGCCAAGCTATTTATCTTATGTCAGCATATTATATTATATGTTTTATATATGTTTTATATGTTATATATATATATATATATATATATATATATATATAAAACATATAAAATAAGTATTTCCATGGACGCAATGATAAAGTCGTTAAGCAACTACTTAACGGTGGACTTTGTTCATAACCATAAAGTTACAAATTTACATATTAAACTCCCATAACATGGACATGAGCGGCCAAGAACGTTGGACCCTTATTATCACATGTTAGAAGTTTCCTTTGCATTTTTTAACCCTACTTAGCCCTTAAACCTCCTTTATCACCCAATTCCCTTTGTTCTCTCTTCATAAGAGGGTAATCTGGGAAGGGCTAACCAACTCTTGTATGGTACTTATCACGCAACTTCTTCACTCACTTTTACCTTTGATGTCCTTGATCATATTCAATCTATCATAAGGGCAATTTAGGCTGACAATATGCGATAATTTGATTAGCCTGCTGCTACAAAGTATCTAACGAAAATGAATAAGTTTTAAATGTAAAATGTCATTCCATTAATTTTCCGACTATATCATGACCGGAAAAATGAAAATTCAATCAAATCATAAATTTTTAAAAAGTAAAGCGTTGTCATAACTTAACAATAACTGAATAGATTTATGGAAATTAGATATCACCTAGTGGGGTAGCTCAGCGCCTAGAGTGCTGAGTTGCTATGCTGAAGTTTCCGGGATCAAATCCTGCTGTGGCAGATAAATTATTTAATCTGTAAGGTAAAAATGGAATCTGCAGGCCGTTCTAGGGCTCAGCCTCTTTCAGCTGGGTATCCTAAATCGGAGAAAAAGCATGGCAGTTTAGCGTGATCCGGGACAAATAATTTCATAAAATAACTGTTCAATATCAAAATATATAAAAAGTAATATACATATATATATATATATATATATATATATATATATATATATATATATATATAATATACATGATGATTGAAAGGACAAAATCTTGATAGCAGGAGAAACAAACCAGTTTATCAAGTGAAGCATTAAAAACTAAAAATTATTTACATGAAATTAAAAAGCAAAATCGCATCATTTTGATAATTTTATTTTCGTTTTTTTGGAAATAGAATAGAATAGAAAATAAACTTCATTCTGGGACCCTAAGTCACTTTAGATTAATCAACAAAATAAAATTAACATAATACACATCTGGCCAGAAGGTTACATAATAATACGAATCATGAAGTAATTAAAAGTGACAAAAACATAATAAATATAAAAATAGAAATGAAATAACTAAAAAGTACGAAGCTTGTCAGGATTTTAACTACAATATTTGTCGAAGATAATTCCAACAAAATAATTATAAACAAAATTAATAAAGTTGTTAATAACAAAATTACTAAATAAAATAAATGACTGAGATAGCATGCAATAAAGTATAAAGTATAGAAATACGACCTAAAAAGAAAGCTCTGTGCATCTTTTTTTTTCAAATTATTGTATCATATGAAATGCCAAGTATAGATGGTTGTGTAATAATGTCTACAAGTGTAAACATTCTGATTTTTTAACATTATTTCCAAATAATGATTATTATTATGTTATATTTAAAATTTTATAAAATTGAACCCTCAAAGACTTCCTACGCCTAAAATAAAATTCCCATTTAATTAGCACATGGAGCTGTGAAAATAATAAAAACATAAATTGATTAATTAGAGTTGATAGATGTATGTTATTTCATTAATTCAATTAAAGAGTTAGTTATTTAATTTTGTTTTTACAACAGTTGGAGGCTCTTTTGAAGTGAGTTACATGAACTTCAGAAAATGTAATTTATAATTAGACACTGGTGTTACTCATTAAAACAAGATTTGTATTTAATTTCGGTTCTCATTTTTCCTTTTACTATCTGAGGCAAAAATACACCTTTCCAGTCGAGTTATATCAAAGCCCCAACTCCTTTATGTTTTTTATTTTTTTGTTTCTTTTTACTAACAGCATTAATTAAAACAACTGATAATAGCGAGAAAGCTGAGAAAGGAAAAATGAGGGTAGGAAAACAAAGAGCTTTAGCAGACTTACTTTTCCTCTTGTACAGGAAATACTTTCATTAGTGTTGTGAATAAGAAATAATGTGTAAACTTCCGGCCTAAATAATCATAATATAATATTATTCATATAATTTTCTAAATAGATTCCATTAATTCCAGATTCCATATTTATAAACACTCCCATGAAAGAACTGTTTAAAATTTCAATGGTAAACTAAAATAAAAAAAACTTGTAGAACACTGAAAAAAAATTAAGTTATGCTCGAAATATTTATCTCATAAATTAATTCGCTAGTTATTCAATGCTCGGACTTGTGGTCAAGTGTAGGAAATGTTGAAAGGTACGGAAAATTTACTAGAAAATATTAATAGAGATTTTTCGTATTTATGGGGTTAGCTTATTATATATATATATATATATATATATATATATATATATATATATATATATATATATATATACTTATAAAATAGCTAATTATTTATACAAATATTTAATATATATTTATCCATTTTACACTTAACTCGATTTTTCGTCTTCACTTACTTCTTTCTAAACGTTCTTTAATAATAATAATTCATATTGCTATCGATATTTTTATAGCAAACAAAAAAAAGTTTGCAGAACAATGAATACTATAAAATCCCGTTGTTAGAGATAATTTCGCGTGCATGTAAGTTGGATAAAAGAGCTTAATATTTAGTACATATTAATTGATTTTACATATACGGATCATTGGTATAGTGTAAACATTTTAAATAATTCATTTATATTTTTCACTTTTTTACAATATTATCTTTCCTTAATATTAATAATTATTGTAATTAATTTTACATTTGATATTTTTAAGTCAAGTGTAAGAAATGCTGAATTGAGGTATGAAAAATTTTACAAGAAAATGTTTATGAAATATATTTTATAAGAAAAAAAGAGCTTCTGGAACTCTTTCAACAGAAGAACGGGTAAATAAATGAATACAAATGTTTTCTTTTAGGTTGAATAACATTTCGCCAACTTCAAAAAGGCTCCAACAATTTCAAAACCGTATACTGAGGCGTATAGTAAGGCACACTTCTCTACAAAGGACGAAATCAGACATAATACACGAGACTCTCGGACTCCCGACGGTAACGGACTTCATCACACGGAGGCATATCAAATTCTTTGATAGCCTTCAACACTGCACGAACCCACTATTCAACACAATTACACCGACAGGCCGACCTCAGCGCTGGCAAACACATGTACAGACACTCAACATGGACTGAGTAAACTACTAACAAACTCCAATCAGAAAGAACTAGTGAGCCCCATCACTAGAATCCCCACTCCTACCATCTAATTAATCTTAAAGAAAATTCAATGTACAATCCTCTCTTAAAATGGATCTGGTGCAGTAAAAGAGATACCATGTATCATTATTAATATTAATACGTTATTTTTCAAATATTAATAAAAGCCAAAGGGGTTAAGATAGAAAAAAAATCTTTTATCATTTATACAAACATTTAGTAAATATTAATTGGTTCTATACTTAGAGGTACAGTGTAAAGCATTTAAATAATTAAATAACAATTATTTGGCGTTGATGGCCAATCGGTTTTACGCCTCAAATATAAAACAATAAATTGAATGTGTCCAATTTTACTTTAAACAATATTCCTTTTTTTCTCCTACCTTTTCTGTCGTGGAGGAACCTCCATCCACTTCTTTTACGCAACTTGGTCTCGGACCAGTTGCTTCGGTTGAACAAGGGTCTTTCCTATTTTCTGACCAAGTCGCTGGATGTTCTCCATGGTCCTACCTCGTGGTCACCTACTAGTTGGTCTCGCTTCCATACTCTTGCAACTCCGTCTTTCCCCATTATATATATGTGGCCAAACCACCGAAGTTGTCGGTATTCTATGGTATTTTTCAGTGATGATACTTTCAGTTCTTCTCATATATCTCATTTCTTATTCGGTCTCTTCTGGTTTTATCCTATATTCTTCGTAAAACTTAATTTTCGGTTGCCTTTATAGTGTACGAGTGTATATATTATTTGCTTTCTTTATTTTATTGGATACTTCTTGATCTATTTTCCCATATTTGCTGAAAATTTTACCACAGCAGTCCAAGTTTTCTAGGATTTCTCCGTAGCAATGCTCTTTAATAATACTAATTTTTTTTTTATAACTAACGAAATTTTCGAAGAATGATCATAGGCTTTCAATATTGATTTTAACATGGAACCAAATATTTAATACCGTTTAAGAACATTGCTTCGTATTTTTAATAATTAATAAAATCGAGAAACATAGTTACCAAACCAAGGAAAGTATAAAAAAATTTTATGAATGTCTAATCAGCATGCTGAGTAATTATAAATTCCATTTGAAAATGAAGCTTTTAGCTGCTAGGTGGAGGGTCTCAATGCTTGCTCAATAAATTAGGGCGCTGGGAGGTGGAAAAGCTGAACTCATCAAAATTCACGTTGTAAACTATCCTCGAAACCTCTCATGGCTTTCGGCTCGAATGAAAAGAATCTTCTGCCCCAACCTGAAACACCTCTCTTGATCCCAAACTGGAAAACTAAATTTCCAACAAATACTTCTAACAATATTATAGCAATATTATATTAATCCAAAAATAAAGAATTTACAGAAATTTATAATGGCTTCTTATACTTAACTCTTACAATATTGCTTTTTTATGTTTACCCCTTCAAACTTAAAGAATAATTGTAATAAACATTGCTATAATTCAAATTTTATTGTTATTTTTTATTTTATATTATTTTACTTTTAATTTTAATATTCGTACGTGTCTGCCTAGATTGATCATCAGCCGAAACATTGAATGTTAAGCATATGATTTAGGAATAGAAAAATTCCATTTGTCAATTTTTCTTCTACTAGACTTTTGTCCAATTCAATTATATTCAGTCCGTGATTTTAGTGTGATAATTGTTATAAAATTCATATCGACTCATTAAATTCTTATACAACAAAAGTAACGGCAATTTCAAGACAGTGAAAAAATGTTTCTAGGATCATTCAAAATCAGTACATATCATCAGACGGATTTTATATGTCGTTCTGCTTCCTCTAGAAAAATAAAATCAGTAAGATAGTCATCCAGCGAACCTCCATCCATCTTAACCTCTAAGGTCAGGAAGATTGCATGCTGGAGTTTATTATTAAAACGCTGATTTCATCTTGAATATTCGGAAATTAGAATATACGAGTAAATAAAAATCTCATGAAATGATAGAGTTCTACAATACTAACAATTAAGGACTCAATTATACAAATAATAGCCTCAATTATATAAATTCAACATCTCATCTCTTCGGGAAAAAATCTATACAAATATCAAAACGAATATTTTAAATATTCACCCCTAACATCATATTCTGATATATAGTAACCACCTTAATACCGTACCAATTGCAATTATCATTGAAGACTCCATGCTTAGTAAAAAACCATTTTAAGGGCCTAACAGCTACAAGGGGCCCCAGTGACTCAGGCTGATGATGTTTATCCCCAGCAAACACAGAGGCGCCACTGATGACACAATGTGTTTGCTCCGCTACTTATTCAGCTCACGGGAGTCATGGCTTCCGAGATAATGCCCTCCATGCTACAACGCCTTCAAGATTAATTGAATATATTTAGCTTATATGGCCGCCATTCTGAATATCGATGTACTCATTACATTATAAGTAGTGTTTGCATCCGCTGAAGACAATAGAATAACAGTCCAACGCTAAGTAGCGTCAGATACAACAGGATAACAATAAACAATAATAAACCTAACCCAACAGAATCCAACAATAACCGGGCAGCATACAATCTAACATTAAATAAATACAGAATTCACTGGAACTTCACGAGAGGCTCTGTCAACTGGACAAGTCTCTTAGCATTAATAGAACATTCCCCATAAATAAATCTTCCAAAACGTTTTGGTATTCTAAACGTGACCTCTACTTATTCATTCAACTAACAACTCAATTATACTCACAATGGACCCTGTTCCAGATCCTACCTCTTCGAAATAATACTACTCAAATACAACATACGGCTAGATACTCTAAAGTCTGGCTCATGCTATTCATTAGTTCATGATACATCATAAAATACACAATCAAGTACAAGTTCGAATAGTTGAGGCTGTATTTTTGAAAACTCTTGTTTAGGTGTATTAAAGTTAATGGGGAGAGACTTTATCAGATCTTGTATTTAGCATCCTCCACAACGAAATAATGGTTTAATAAAAGAACAAACCCGGTGGTTGCTACTCTGAATGTAAGAGAATGCAGAGAGACCAATATCAGTAGCCAATGCCTAATCTTCCCTTTAGTAAAATTCTTCAAAACATTAGATCAAGTCTTTAAAATAGTATAAATTTCCTAGCTTCGACAATCGAGTAACACCGTATTATATCCACGATTATAGAACGAAGCCACGAGCCATGGGAGTCAGCCCTCTATGGAATAAAAATAAAAAAAAATAATATTTCTAGGTTATTATTCGAACAATAACCGAAATCCATTCTATACTTTATAAGGATTTTGCTACAAGGAAAACAGTTATTCTACTTGAATTTAGATATATTTTATGGTCATACTGTGTGTATGGACGTACTTTGCAGAACCTCCAAGTTCTGCTCCACAGTGGTAAATTTGTTTCTTAAGCTAAGTGAATCTGGAGTCCAGTATACGTGAATGTAGTCCAGAATGTACCTCGAGATAACGTGCCTAGTTTTCAGAGTTTAATTTTTATTTTGAAAAGCCTTACCGAAGATTAATTATACGTTTGTTTATTTTATAAAATAATGCTATTGAGGCGTGGAGATGCAAAAGGGGGTAAATCCAAATTTGAAAATTTTTCAGGAAACACAAAAATATGCATAATTCAGGTGATTATTTATTTGAGACAATTATTTTTGGATCGAAAGTTTTCAAACCACATCAGAAACACATCTGCACAATATTGTTCAGATTTTCAAAATTCCAAATTTTTAAGCAATTTAAATAAATTGGATTTATATTATTCTGCAAATTCAAAGAAGTCATTAACCTAGGAAAAAGAACTCATGACAATTAACTCACGTATATTTTTTTTAATAATTTAACATTGAAAAAAATAACATTAACGAAAAAAATAAGTAACAAAATACAAAGTTGATTTATTTTCTCTTGAATAATTTGAAATTATTAAATAATAACTAGTTTGATTTTTTTAACATTTTTTTTAAACTGAACAATAGTCTAACAAATTAATTACTTATTATAATAACATTTGTTCGATCTTACTTTTAAACGATCTTATGTTCATATTGGTCAAAGGAATCTTGAACATCTAGTTCGTAATCTTCATTGTTATCTTCAGTGAGTAACATTATTTCTTTGTAAAATTGCAGTTCAGGTAGCTCTGGCCATTCAGGGCCGAAATGTTTCACCAAAAGTCTGGCAACATCGCGTAACTTTGCAGGGACTAGTTTCACACCAGTTTTTATTTGTGCTTACATCTAAATAGTTGCCAGAATTTGCAGTGTAGGTTCTTTCCCCGCGTATTATTGTTGTCAGTTTTTTCAAGAGGGATCTTTTTGTTTCCATAAACTAGAAATGCCACTGTGCAGGTGGTTTAATAATTTTTTGTAAGACTTTTTTCCAGTCCATCACCTTTCCAGCATGTGATATTGGATTCCCATGGGCTTTAAACATTTCCACATACTCATCTGGCTTTATTATCATAGCCATTATTATTTTTTTATGTCCTCAATTTGGCCAAATACCCTATCCGATGGAAGAAATGAGTGACCAATAACAAGAAAAATTACATAAAGTAATGAAGAAAAATACGTTTTCTAGGATACCAACAGAAAGTAAGCTTCAGTTGAATTAATAAGCACGAGCGAGGTTAATGAGAAACAAGTTTTGCAGTGCAACAATTACACATGAGGCATACTGTGATCCCTCTGTAATGGTCCAATTTTCCACCAAATTACAAACTAACGTGGTTGACAAAAGGACAAATGCAATATTCAATTCCATCAGTGACTGGATGAATCCTAGTAGCTCTGACCTATATCCGAGAAAACTTTTACACTCGAACAATGAAAGAAGAGTAGTAATATGGCAGGAAAAATTAATAGGCAGCAACACTACTATGCTCTTAAGAATAAGAATAGATCAAGAAACTGTGAAATAACTAGTATAATGCCTTAATACAAAAACCTAATAGATGAGTACGTACAGGATCAAAGTCGGTCAAATTTGGCTAACAGGACACTTTTCCGCCTTATTCCTCATGGTTTTAGTCAGTACTGAAGCTGTTTTTTTAGCATTAAGTATTCTTTGCCGAACAAGGAAAAGTTGTAAAATATTCAATTTTTTAATTTACTGTTATCCTCTTTTGATCCTGAACGTCTCGTATATTTTCATTATCACTATAAAAACCTGATCAATATAAATTGCCTGCAAACACATGGTCCATGTATAAGGGTCTCTTACAGAACAATTTAACTTGGATTAAGTTTTTAAAAAAATTGATTCGTTG
Organism: Arma custos; assembly: GCA_037127475.1. Taxonomy (NCBI): domain Eukaryota; kingdom Metazoa; phylum Arthropoda; class Insecta; order Hemiptera; family Pentatomidae; genus Arma; species Arma custos. The sequence goes on along the minus strand of CM073760.1, from coordinate 98,769,500 downwards.
GCTTTTATTGTTTAGTCGTTTTTCTTGTATCTTCTTTACATTATGATCATACATGTAAAGAAGTTATTACAACATACGAGTAGATTATGTTTTTATTTGCTTATTTTTTAATTCTCAATCGGTGCATAGTATTTTGGCACGAAATGTCCTTTTCTGTTCATGTTTGTTATTCTAAAGGGGCTTAGTCCCAGAATAAAGTTACTTTTCGATTCTATTCTAAATAAATAAATAAAATAATATAATGCCTCCTGATCTAGAAATAATAAATTTATTTATTAAGATTGAATATAGTCTTTAACAGTTATTACAGAAACACTCTTGTTCAATTATTAGCAAAATTAACTTGATATAACTAGCGATAAGGATTAGTGCGCGAAGTTTATTTTTTTACAAAAGGGAGTTATTTCGATATAACAAGTTGAAGAAGAGGATCGTATTTCTAGCCACGGTTATAAAAAAAGAGGAGACACCTGTTGCTTCATCCTCCAACCTCCGCAATCATTAATCAAGAAAAATGATCTTTATTGATGACCCGTCTATCCATTACGTAGCTAATCTCATCTCTCCTTTAGCTAAGCCCGAGCTCACTGGAAGATGCCACATAATTAATGGCTCTTGACAAATTTGCATTTTTATAATATATTGGAGAATTAAAGATTGATTTAATCTTTTTTTAAAAGAAAACTTCTTTAGCCGCGTCAATGACATGCTTGTGACAAGTTGCGTGAGGCTCGCAAAGCCTGACACTTTTTATCAACTTTAGTTTAATAATGGTATTTATGGATTTCATGTCAAATAAACCAAAATTAGAATGAAATTTGAATCAAGAGGACGGAAATAGTCTATTCAAATTTTATTCAGAAATTTAATGGTTTAAACGAATATAGGTTCTGAAATATTCGAAAAAAGGTTTGGTAAAAATTTGACGGTGCACCGATGATAATAAGTGGGAACTTCAATAACAACAATGCAGATGACGAAAACCAACCACTATTTAAATTTCTAAATGATGCATTAGGCTTGACTATGCCTAATGATCGAAAATTCAGTCCTACAAAACTTTAAACGACAATCCATGATGTTTCTACACCATTTTTAAACATTTTCATACCAAATATATTTCTTTCTTATCTCAATTACCATGTTATGGCCGCTCAGTTGTAATTATAAAAAAATGTATGTTCATAGTTGATATTTTGTAGTTTTTTTCAATTAGTCTGTATTTTGTTTTATTTTAATTTTCATTAGAAAATAAATGTTTGTAAATTGCGCAATGTATGACAGTGAAACGGCTGTTTCATACTTTTGTCGGTGTGAGTCACGCTGGCATCCTCCACCAGTCGAGTCTTAGTTAGCGGCCCGAGCGGTTCTCTTTAACTTCACCACTACTGCCGTCTTGGCCAGCGTACCTTTCGGACCTACCTTACGGCAGTCAGTGTCATCTTTTTCGTGAGTGAGACCTTGATTGTCCACCTTCAGCCATTGGTCATCGTCGCTTTGTTTTCTTTGTCGACTTCGCTCCAAAAATCTACAGGGTATTTAGACATTTATTTATTTTAATTGCGCAATTAAATAACCATCTATTAGTTCATGTAAAAAATATCATTTATTTGTTTCATATTAGAATTATTTTGTTTATTAACTTTATTCATTTCACTCAACTGATATTGTATTTTTTCATTCATGTATCTATGTATTTATGTATGTATCTATGTATCTAGCCATGCTTATTTTGATTTAATTTACTTGTTTTGTTTTTTTATATTGTACCAAATCAAAAAAGGTTTAATTTTCGTTTATTATTTAATTATTCATTTTTGGAAACAATAATTGTATTAATTGTATTTTAATTTAATTAGTTGTTCTTTTGTTTTAATTTTAAGTAATATGATTTATGTCTTTATTTATCAATATAAGGTTTAAAAAAAATAAGCGTTCGGTATTATCTGACATCCCATTTATTCATTTGATCTTACAATTCAAATATACTTTTTGACTTTAGATTGAATGGATTAGATGTGTTTTATGTTGGAAGGTTTTGCGATTCCCCGCTGTTCAAGTTCATACTTAATATAAATTTACGTTTGTATGAGCAATTTTTTCAAGCTAACTGTAGTGGGGAGGGTAGTAGCTCAGTAGTAGAGCACTGAGTTGCAATGCCGAAGGTCTTGGGTTCAAATCCCTCTGCTGGCAAGGCTTTTATTTAATCTGTCAGCAGCCGGGGAAGGATATAGGACCCTCCTTGGACCAAGTTTCTATAATGTGGATAACTAAATCATGGGGTAAATCTGGTTGGCTGAGCGTGATCTAGAATAAATAACTTCACTATCCAACCATTATCCAAAAAACAGTACTGGCTCTACAATGAACTGAACCCTTGACCCTTTCAAGGTTTGTATTAGTACCTACAGGTTTTGTTTTTTATCTGTTCTTGATAGCCATTAATAAATATTAAAAAAAAGTATTAAAATAAATCTGATATTGGTTTAAAACTATAACCGACTGTATTAAAGACATTCAAAGACTTCTCGCCAAACAATCTAGACAAACCCCCATCCGGATGCGAAGACAAGGGCGACACCCACTAATACTGACTTAATGATACGGCTAACTATCGGCTTTATGAACTTGTTGCCACTCGTTGTATAATATACGGCCCACTAACGTATAATTGTGTTATTTAGTTAAGCGGTTATTGCATAGGGTGGGTGAGGGACATAAATTATTCACTGTCACAACTGACCATAAAACCGCGCCCCCACAACGCTCTACTATATTACCCCTCATTGCTCTCACTGATTCTAACCCCATCCTTCAGTTTGTTTTAATAACGCTTTTATTACTTTCCGGCCATTTGCTAAATCTCCCCTGATAAATTTATAGCGTCGTGTTAATCTATAGATAATGGGGAACGGATGTTTCATTGATTCTTTACAAACATCCTTCCTAAACATTATTTAGCCACTAATAAACTAGAACAGTACTGAATCGGATTATTTCTTTAATTCTATCTTTCATTTTATATATTAGGGCCACTCGATACACAAAAATAAAATATTTTAGTAAAAACATTATATTGTTTAAAAAAAATTAAAATATTTCGTCACTTGTTCGATAAAATAATTCGATAATTTAGGATAAGAACAAATAATGAGCTCTATGACTTATGAAGTAATACCGAAATAGCAAGTTTAATAAAACCTCGCATCGAATGATTGAGGCAAGTTCTAGAATGTCGGCTGATCGAATGCCAATAAAAGATGCTCCAAATCAGAATTTATCTGACCAGAAAAAGAGGAAGATCAAGAAGATGATGGGTGGGTTGCCTCAAACGGCTGGGAGTTACTAACTGGAAGGAAAAGGCTAGAAATATCTGAAGAAAAAAATCTATAGAGAGGTAGTTTTAAATTAATTTACAAGTAAATACCTCAAATAAAACACAAAAAGTTAAATTAATCAGTGGCACCTATACCTTCAAAATCAAAATGGTAATTATTAAAATACATACCTAGTACAGTTCCTTATCAACCTAAGAGAAAATTTTAAATCATAAAAATTAAAAAAAAAAATTTAAATAATAATTTAAAAAAAATTAATAAAAAATCAGGCAGAAATACTTGGAAAACTCGGTGTTTATAGAAATAAAGTTAATTAGTGAAAATTATGTTTTTTCAAACCAACACAATAAATTGAACATCTCAGATCTTTATAAAATTGTATTTATTTAATGAATACATTATTTTGGACTGATTATTAAATAGTTCGCAATTGAATCCTTAATTGGACCAGCGAAATAGTAGTGAAAGAACCTCTCAATTAACCACTTCCTCCAGGAAGAAAAAAGAAGGATACCAGCTTGAAGAGATACATTCATACGAAGACTGACAAAAACAAATAATCCACCACGAATCTAACGGCAGTCCGCTCTATCCGCCCCTAAACATCTGCACTCTCAATAGGAACCAAAACCAATAGGTAGCAACAAAACAACAAAACAAGGGTCACCATAAACAAGGAAACATTGATCATGGAAAAACAATCAAGGATTATTAGCACCGAGCTTTTTAAGCCTTTTATAAATACAGTTTGTAAAAATTGCATTTAAAAAAAAGGAAAATTGAAATTATTCAATTAATTTTGGGCAAAAATTAAGGCAATTATTATTAAATATTAAATCATCTACAATAAATAGGCCTTTAACCTGTGTCAATCTGTTACAATAACCATAAAAAATATTAGCTAAACATAAAAGATAATTTAATTTTATATCAATATGCTGAACTAAACTAAAATTGCTAGGTTGAATCATTTTGAAATCTGTATGGGCCATATAAAGAGGGACTTCTGTTAAGCCGATTTAAGTCTAGCTTAAATTAGCAATTTCTGTTCCGTTTCGGTGCTACCAGATCGCATAGAAGCCATATTTTTGCGGAATTACTTGATTATTGGAGGAGAGAAGAAAATCAAAAGCGTTCTTCATACTTTCTCTTATGTTATAATTGGTGGTACCGGCATCGATCCTTCGGGTTGGCTGTATTTTATTAATATTATTATAATTATAACTACATATTAAACATTTAGAAAAGTGAAATCAATAAAGTTTTTGAGCAAAATTAGCCAGTGAAGAAACATTTTTTAACTTTTTATTTGTGAAGTTAATTTTTAACCATTGGAAAATGGGAACCTACTTCTCTGTTGTACTTCCTGTACTCTCTGTTGTAGTGAAGTCCCTTCAGAATAACAAAAATGAACAGAAAAAGAAACATAATACATATCTGACGCAAGGCTACATAATACAAATCATAAAGTGCCAAAAATATAAATAAAATAAATTAATCATGAGAAGATGTTACCCATATCTTAGATATTAACCTATAATATATACATTATAGAGTTAAGAAAAAAACGGCTAGCGTTGTTAGCTAGGGTAGGAAAAACCACCCTGACAATAAAATAGTCATACCCTCTTTTTTTCTGTAAAACAAAAAATCATTAACATACCACCCCTGCGTACCCTCTAAAAACACTGGCAAGAAAGTTGTCAAAGGCCAGATACTGAGGACAGGAAGATATGGGAGATCTAGATATCAGGGAGGTGGACTGGGAGGTACCAAGAAGGTCCCCCGCTAGCCCAGACAATCGCCTGGAGTCCCCAAGGTCCATCGCTCAGTGTCAGTCCTCAACGACCTCCGGGTCCGATTTTGGGAGGTCCTAGCCTTTCTACCGCGCCACAGGAGTAATTTCTGGAAGCCATTTCCAGCTGCAGAAGGTTTCCGGCCATCAATGACTCTCTTAGTGACAACAGTAGTAAACTTCAATATGGCACGGCTCACGGGTGTGGTCCCCTTGTCACACCGTACAAACTGATTTTCTACGCACTATTACGAACCTATTCGCCTTAAGTATAAGGGCTCTTGAGTTTGTAAACTAAAGTAAACATATTAACAAAAAAAATTCTGGGGGTTACATAGAAAACATCGTAAATAAAAATTTGTTTGAGGCTTTCTTCTTCTAAATCTATCAATTCCCCTTGTCCTTCGTGTCTAGTATCTAGTAATTTACTTTTTTTTTTAGCTTTCCTCCTTCTTAATTAGCTGTTTTTCTGGATTTTAGGAGCCCATATTCCCTACTTTATATACTATAAATATTTTACATACCATTAATATAGATATATACGATTAATCTTTCTGGTATCAGTTTTGCACGTTGCCTCTTCGAGTTAAATAATTATTAGTTTTAACTTTTCATTCGTTTCTTTTTAAATATTCTCGAAAATTTAAATAATCGTGAATGAGCAAATTATAAAAATAAATTAATTTAATTCTGAGCATCTTAGTTATAGGTATTCTTTTTAATTATTGAGATAGTGAATATAGAATACATGGTGATTGTCGGGGAAGGGAAAGAGACATTTATTCCAAACTATTCAATTTCCTTAAAAATTGTTCTAGATTAAATAGTAAATATAATTATAGTAACAATAACACGTGGTTTTTAATGCGCGTTAATTTAAGAGATTAAAATTAAACTCCTTATTTAAAATAATGAAGTAATCATTCTTCCCATAACTGCGAAGACATAATCATAAATCACTACTACACACCACAGTTAAACCTGTTCCTGATCATTGTATTCAGTCTTCTCAATATTAAAATAAATGATTTGTAAATATTTTATTAGTCTTACCAATAGAGTAGAATTTGTTTAACTTTATCACTAAGAAACACAAATAGCAAACTGAAAGGGGAAAAAAATCGCTTACATTTCCACCAGTAACGATCATAGTAACAACATCCACAATACGCAACTGTTGTTGACAGCTCAACATTATTTAACGTCACATCCTGACCTGTTAGTACCGTGGCATCGGCTCTTACCTGGATTTCACGCAGGATTTATTCACTTGACATAATTTACAAACATTTGGCCAGTTTTTTTAAGAAAATTCATCACTCAAGAAATTTTCGTATCCGCTTATGAAAACTATTTCTTTATTTTTCTTTTACTGTCCGACCATTTTTCTAAATACGTGAAATACGCCTTATTTACATTTTTACTAAATATTTATCAATTTTTTTATCGCAAAAGATTCAATTTGATGAGAGCGGATTCATTTTCATTTAGAAAAGTGTTAAAGTGATAATATACTAGTTATTTGAATTGATATAAATTTTGATATATCCCAAACAAATATTTTTTAAAGAGATGTGAAATTTACTAATGCCGCTTTTGAAGATATTGAAAAGATCATTTTTTAAATTTTCTGATTAGCCTTAAACAGTAATTATTATTATTTTTATATTGTGTTCAATAATAAATTATTAAAACTATTTTTAATAATAAATTTAATATTATATATTTTAGAAAAACATAGATTATCATAAATGCTTAAACGCCAAGGTATCAAAATAGTTCCCAAAGTTTTTCTCTATTTGCCCGCCCATATAATAAAAAAATCTGTTTTTATTGAAGATAATCTTGAAAATAGGCAGCTAAATTATAAACTAAAGATTAAGAATAGGAGAGGAATAGCTCGGAGTCTAGAGCTGTGAGTTGCTGTACTGAAGGTTCAGGGTTCAAATCCCGGTTAATAAATCATTTAGGTAGACTCTGTAGGATTAGCAGATCCTTCTGGAGTTCACCCAGCTCCTCCATTTGGATGGAAAACATGGCGGTTGATCCAGGCTATATATGATCAACTTCCGTCACCACTATTGGCTTAGAATCAGGAAAGTTTCTAACATTAGGTGTACCCAAGACCGCTTATGAGTTATAGTGGGACAGAGGAAAAATAAACAAAAACATTTAACACCCAGCCGGAATATTAACGCATCAAAACATTATTTACTGTTAAGTAAATAAGTAGATGAATTACTCTAAAAGCGGCCTGCAATATAAATGGCGGAGTATGATGACAATGGAGTTGAATTTAATTCTGACAGGCCGTGAAATCGAATCTTGTGAACCCTAAGAGCCTCGAGGAAGGCACTCCTTTAAAGTGGGATCACTTGGCACCCGAACCTGAGGAAGAGATCTTTTATCGTGAACATTATTTTACCAACTTCTTTCTGAAAATTCTTCTTTAAGGGGCAACTCTTTTGTAAAGAAGCGGAAAGAATTCTTACTTTCCGTTGCATCTACTAACAAGTTTTACCATTTAATTTTACTTTCTGACATATAACAAATATTACATTTTCAAAAGCTTTTAACATATTAACATACAATAGTTCTAAACGCAGTGAAGGAAAGAAGTTATATAACCATAAACATATCATAATTACCTTATTCACGGCATATTCGGCATTTAATGATAGAACCAATTCGATAACGGTTGTTATCGGTGAAGGAAATTCTATAATATCCTAACTATAATATCCAATCAATAATAAACACTTAATTTTCTCACTAACCAATTTAATTAAATATTCCTTAAAATTCTTTCACACACGGACACCCAAACCCATTGATACAAAAAATGGCCACGACTCTCATGCCTGAAAACACTAGGAGGAGACTAAAAAGGACGTGGATGAGGGATCTTTTACGTACACAGTAGGAAATTAAAGCAAGCCAATGGAGAGGTACCGCTGGCTACTGTTCCTCGTCATGCCTTTCATGTCATTCTGTATTGTTTTCCAGTCAGCCAATCCGCTGATTGTCAATTACTTGTAATTGACAGGTATGGATGAAATTATAAAGAGAAAAAATAGAAGAAAAAAAAATTTGTTATGATATTAAAAACTAATATTTTTTCAAGATTTTAATAAAAAAAATCAACAAATTTACAGAAATAAAAATGTATTTGTCTTACCCACACTAACCGTTTACAGTGAATTCGTAAACTATAAATTATATTTTTAAATATTTTTATTTGAAAAGAAAAATATGACCAGGACCGGGACTCGGACCCGGGTCTCCCACGTATTCGTCGTGGTGCTTTACCATCCTGGTTCGCTTCTTTTCGCAACTAAAAAAAAAATTATTATAAATTATATTATTACAAATGTTATTAATTTAAATCGGAGGTAAAGCTTTATATTGGAGGATTATACGAAGAGTAGTTTGCAAAGAGAATGTAAGTTTATTTGAAAATATTTCGGTTTAACTTAAGTACTTAAGTTTAACTTGGATGCAGGAAATCATATTGTTTTATGTAAGCGATCATACGGTAGATACAGTTTTATCTTAGATCATACATTGTGGTCGAGTGCTATGGCAGGATCTGCAACCGTCGTTAAGTTAAACGGTTTTATCGATAATATTTTTACGTGTCTCCACTACAATGTGGTTTAACAAAAGTAGTGCATCAAATCACACGGCTGAGAAAATTAATAATTTTCTCATCTACTTCTCAAAACAACTTCGCAGTCTCTTAAAAGGTTTTGTTGTTGGATGATAAATTAAGGTCGTTTACATATTTGTGTATAAACTTAGAAACTTAATTATTTACTTGGAATTGCAATATCAACATGACAGTTTATATAACACCTGCCTTCTGCACAATATCGAACAAGAAGTTGCTCCAATTAGACTGGATATTATTGAGTCAGTTCTAGATCAGCAGCAGCAACTTTCATAACGATAATTAATTAATTGTTGCTAAGCTAACCGAACAAGTACCAATAGTATCGCTTTGTACCGACCGAATTAGTAACAGTTTGTCCATTCAAGCGTGGTAAAGGAAGCTGCTTTAAGTCAACAGTTTCAAGGCTTCTTGGATTACTTGATAGAACCGTCAAGGCTCCAAGGTACAAATACGTTAGCTTTTCGGTTGGATTATTCGTGTGATGAGTTTACTATGATATCATGAGTTAAGAAACTGTTATATATTTTCAATAAAAGGGAGCAAAAACTCAATATAGCAAACTTTTTGTGAGTGTCTTGATGATACCGGAATGGGTGAAACGCTGACTGATAGTTTTTGTTATAGTATTTTGGAAACTTAAGGCTTTGCTTTGGGGATTTTTCCAATGGAAACCTAGGTATAAATTTGTATTGGACTGGAAGACAGAGAGCATTTTTCGTAAAAAATGATATATTATTTTTTATCAACTTAAAATAGCTAAGGTTTCAATTCGATTAGAGATGCAGATGAAAAGTATCGTATGATATCATGCGGTAACTTAATGAAATATGTTTTTCATGGATTGGAAGAAGTGTGACAGTTGCTGTATATTTAAAATAATAAGAGGAAGGAATTGGTCCGGGTGTAGGTAAAAAATTATCTGATATTGGGAAAACTGTTTATTTAAACAGAATTTGTGTAGTATTTAAATAAACAGTTCTACCTATATCAGAGAATTTTTTTACCTACACCCGAACAAATATTATTAACATAGATTAAAATAATAATATTTTTCCAAAAACTGGGAGATTGTGATTGTAAATAATATGAAAAATACTTAAGTAAAATTTTCATTTTAATCAATTATAAGGCATCATGTTAAATATATTATTAAATAAATAATAATTTTTAATGAAGAAATTGAAGAAATGGCGTTATAAATCTTTCAACTCCGAAAGTATAAATTGAATTGAAGATTTTACTATACCACTAAGACTCCTGAAAAGTCTACAGTTCAGTAAGTGGAAGGACACTTTCTAATGTTTATTGGACAGCGGTTGTGCAAGGAGGTCTCAGTATCACAATCAACCGCCAGCTTTTTCCCGCCTTATGGTTACCCACATTATAGAAGATGTAAGGAAGAAATAGTTGGGGGTGCAGTCAATAAAAACACCGTAATAAGTGTAACTTATTTATTGTGTGCCGACGTTTCGGCCTAAATGTAGGCCATATTCAGGGCTAAGAGAGAGAGAAACAAACAGAAAAACATATAAAAAACGTTGCAGTAACCAAAATATGGTGACAGGTAATGTAGTAATGTGGTAAAAAGTGTTTTTTTAATTTATTTATTGATATTTACAACTGTATTACAATTATACAACAAGTAAATAGAATGCGTGTTACATAATGACATGAGAATGACAAGTAGAGAAACTACCCACTGGTAGTACTCAGGTAAAAGTGTGGAAATTAAAATAGTGACTAGATATGATGATATAGTGAATATATATGATAATTAAAGATAATGAATATAAAAGTAGTTACAGAATATAATAAAATTAAATTAAAATAGTGATAGATAATAATAAAATTATAGATGATGAACAGAAATTAAAATAGTGACAAATATAATAATTAAAGAATACGAATATAAAATACAGAAAATAAATGTCCAGAAAGGATAAAATGTAAACATAATATAAAGGGAAAGAAAAATGAGGAGGTAAACGGAAGGAAAAAAAATGAGAAGATTAAAATTTTTTTTATTTTTTAAAGAGAAAAGATAGGTCCTCGACCGGGATTTGAACTCGGAACCTTTGTCTCACCGTGACATCGCTCTGCCAATTGAGCTATTCAAGGCCCCTCCCGGTCGAGAACAAACCTTCTCTCTTATAGATCCTAAAGCCCCAGCGTGCTCTCGCCATTTTAGTGATGAATACGCTAGAACGAAGTTCTTTGAACATTAATTTTAATTTAGGATCTTATTGACTCACGTCATATTATTATTTATAATTTTTTATAATTATTGGTCATTTTTTAGGAGTTATAAATATTTTTATTTTTTAAAGAGAAAAGATAGGCCCTCGACCGGGATTTGAACCCGGAACCTTTGTCTCACCGTGACATCGCTCTGCCAATTGAGCTATTCAAGGCCCCTCCCGGTCGAGAACAAACCTTCTCTCTTATAGATTCTAAAGCCCCAGCGTGCTCTCACCATTTTAGTGATGAATACGCTAGAACGAAGTTCTTTGAACATTAATTTTAATTTAGGATCTTATTGACTCACGTCATATTATTATTTATAATTTTTTATAATTATTGGTCATTTTTTAGGAGTTATAAATATTTTTATTTTTTAAAGAGAAAAGATAGGCCCTCGACCGGGATTTGAACCCGGAACCTTTGTCTCACCGTGACATCGCTCTGCCAATTGAGCTATTCAAGGCCCCTCCCGGTCGAGGACTAACCTTCTCTCTTATAGATCCTAAAGCCCCAGCGTGCTCTCGCCATTTTAGTGATGAATACGCTAGAACGAAGTTCTTTGAACATTAATTTTAATTTAGGATCTTATTGACTCACGTCATATTATTATTTATAATTTTTTATAATTATTGGTCATTTTTTAGGAGTTATAAATATTTTTATTTTTTAAAGAGAAAAGATAGGCCCTCGACCGGGATTTGAACCCGGAACCTTTGTCTCACCGTGACATCGCTCTGCCAATTGAGCTATTCAAGGCCCCTCCCGGTCGAGAACAAACCTTCTCTCTTATAGATTCTAAAGCCCCAGCGTGCTCTCACCATTTTAGTGATGAATACGCTAGAACGAAGTTCTTTGAACATTAATTTTAATTTAGGATCTTATTGACTCACGTCATATTATTATTTATAATTTTTTATAATTATTGGTCATTTTTTAGGAGTTATAAATATTTTTATTTTTTAAAGAGAAAAGATAGGCCCTCGACCGGGATTTGAACCCGGAACCTTTGTCTCACCGTGACATCGCTCTGCCAATTGAGCTATTCAAGGCCCCTCCCGGTCGAGAACAAACCTTCTCTCTTATAGATCCTAAAGCCCCAGCGTGCTCTCACCATTTTAGTGATGAATACGCTAGAACGAAGTTCTTTGAACATTAATTTTAATTTAGGATCTTATTGACTCACGTCATATTATTATTTATAATTTTTTATAATTATTGGTCATTTTTTAGGAGTTATAAATATTTTTATTTTTTAAAGAGAAAAGATAGGCCCTCGACCGGGATTTGAACCCGGAACCTTTGTCTCACCGTGACATCGCTCTGCCAATTGAGCTATTCAAGGCCCCTCCCGGTCGAGAACAAACCTTCTCTCTTATAGATTCTAAAGCCCCAGCGTGCTCTCGCCATTTTAGTGATGAATACGCTAGAACGAAGTTCTTGAACATTAATTTTAATTTGGAAATATGAAGGATTTAGAAAAAATTAGTTTAATTATAGATATAAAAGGATTTGATACCAGACTTCTAGAGGTTACATAGGTAAAATGTAATAATACAAGCATATGTAGAAAGAAAAGATTGATAAATTCCAAAAATTAAAAATTGAAAATAGTGTTTATAAATATAAACTCTAAAGTATGAAAAGAAAATAGAAAATATAAGTAAGGGAAGTTAATATATAACTGTATACAGTTAGAAAGAAGTAGTATTAATACAATATAATATAATATAGTATATAGAAGATGGGTGAGCCCCAGATGGGGAGCCACTTACCACTTATCGTAAGTATCCCATAAATCGTTCGATAAAAATATAAAATCCAATATCCCGTACTTAATAATACGCCATTAACTAACAAAGAGTGACCCGGATGTGGGATAGCACAGGAGCCATTTCATCAAAGGACGTGCAGGGGGGCCCGGACCCTCGCTCCCCCCTGCGGTTTGTACAGCTGCATCCCACAGTGCTCAATAAGTTTTATAGATATTATTGCGACCATATTTATCCTGGGGCCTAACAGTTATAACGAAATAGACCATAATATTTTGACTGGTGCGGCGCTTACAAAGAAGTAATAAAAAAAAAGCGGAAGATAAAAAGAACCGCGGGAAGAGGGACAGAGGAGCCGCCATAATGAAGGCTTTTTCCAGTGGTTAGCCGTGAAACCTGGATTAGTCGCAGATGTCTTCGCCGGTTGTCCAAACAGAAGCAGCGGGTTCCCGAAGGCTGGGGGCCTTTCAGGCTACTTGGTCTAGTTTTCCGGTCATCAGCAATACGTCTTTCTTTAACTGCGATATCTTTTATACGTCTTGCGCACCTGGGCTATTTTTTTTTCTTTTTTTGTTTTTTACAGAAAAGATTTGCTATGCAACTCGAGTTTTTTTTAAGGGACAGATGTAATCTTGAAGGTTTTGAGAACCTTTACCATTCAATCGAATTCTTAGGATTTTCAGCTGTATATATTCTTTGATTCCCCGAATAAATATATATTGTAATAAATGAAAATTGTAAGTATATTATGAGTAAGAAGAAAATATTCTACCCGGTAATTAATCCGAATGAAAATTTCCAGAGTTGGCGTTAGATAAATTAAAAAAAATATAAATTAAATCTCACATCCAGAATAAAAAGGGGACCTAGCTTAAAAACTTCTTTTTTGTATCAGTATTGCAGGGTGTCACTATGACGTTTAACTTTTAATTTCTTTCCTTTGATGATATTATCGAAAATAAAATTAATCATGAGTTTTAGTTTGAAATAAAGATAGTAATTATGAGAAATAAGTAAGCTTCGGTAATCATTTCACATAATATGCACGTGTTAGAATGAAGGTTTTTTTTAATTACTATATAATAATAATAATAATAAAAACTTCATTTATTCTGGGATTCGTCCCTTTAATCTAAAATGTCTTAGAGTAAAATACTACTAATATTAATTACAATTAAATGAATATATCAGGAATAAATAAAAAATAATAGAAAAAAAAATTATGAATTACCTCCTAAAACAATATTTAAAAAGATACAGGTTCAGATCCATAAATTTTTTTATCATAAATATTAGCAGGTTATTTAATACAACTTATTTTATATTTATTATATGAGGCGTTCAGTATCATAGGCAGGTAATTAAAAAAATTAAAAACAGCTTTTTCACACTTTTCGCTAGTTTATTCAAGCAATTTTTGTCTAACACGACTCCTTATTGTTAAGGTTTTAAAAAATTTCGACACCTTATTTCTGAATGTTTTAATCTGTTTCTGAACCTGAAATTTCGGGAGCATAAAGCATTGCTTTCTTTAAACCTGTACCTCTACAACCCGTGAAGGGTCTGGGGTTCAGTACATGGTGGAGACTGTACTGTTTCATGGACAACGGTTCTGCAAGGTGACTTGTTCTAGGTCACGTTCAACCGCCAGATTTTTTCCCCCTTATTTTGGGTACCGTATTTTTATAATATTTTATAGAGGCTGGGTGAGCCCTATGAGGGTCCTAGATCATATATGATCCATATCCGGCTGCAAACAGACTAAATAAATCGCTTGGCAGCGGGATTTGAACCAGGATTTTTGACATGGCAACTCAGTGCAATACCACTGAGCCACTCCGCTCCTTTTCAATGGCTTCCACCCAAGCACTGCTAGAATTAACTAAATTAGCGAAAAAGTCAATTTTCGAAATTTGAATGCCTCATATATTAAGATTATTTATGAATAATTGTCTATTGATAACATCTTCCCATTGTTCTCAATGTAAATACAATTGGTTAGATTTATTTAATGCCATCTTCAGAGAAGAGGAACGAAGAGTCCAACTGCAACTGCCTAAAAATTAAGTCGAAAGATATTCACAAATAAAGTAAGTCTAACTTACTTAGAGTAATTTATTGTGTTGACTGCATCCCCTGAACATTTTACACTATTCTACAATTTTTATATTTTAAAGAATTTATAGAGTATAAATAAATAATGAAGAATAAATTATGAACAATTTTTTAAGCAACTTATAAACTAGAAATCCAGAGGCTTATATATTAGAGGATTGATATAGTGATTTATTATATTAAGGCGAATCACCCATTGCATACCCATTATCAACGGACTCTGTATGTTTTCAATATAATTATATAGGTCCCATTCCACGTGGCAAGTTCAATTTCGTAGTTCAATCAACTTTCGAATTACTCTTTCCACCTGGATGATACACAACACATACTTTGCAGGAAGACAATGCACGAAGGACCCGCAGCTATAAACTTGACGACACCGGATCCAATTGATGCACATACGACCTCAAGTACCCTCCTGGGCAAATGCCTCGGACTAACCCCGAAGAGGAATACTTACCAAGTTCACGGTACTTCCGGAAGAAGTACTTCCTGAAGAAGAGAGCATCCGGACCATTTGCATAAAATGGGTGGAGCTCAGTTCTCGGTTCCTTTTTATTTTTTATTTCCTCCAATAGCCATCTTCCGCAACGAGGACTTTTCATGGCCTATAAACGTGGGTCTAAAATTTAATTATGCAACTTATTCCCTGTAAGCCCTTTCCTTTTATTTCTTAACTGAATTATTTCAAAGATATGTAGTTTATATTCTAGCGAGGTACAAATGAAAAGAAGTAAGGGATACCATTCTTTTAAAGTGATGAAGAAAAAATTACTTTCGTAAAACATGTATTACTTTATGAATTCCAATTTATTTTTTTATTTTTTAAGAGATGTTGCACATTTCATAAAGTGTATTTAAAACACCTTTGGCACTATATTGTAGTACAAATAGGTCATTAATTAAAAATATATTCCGAGTAGGACCCTAAGCGAAAAATGCATCGACAACTTGTTATTTAAAATAAGATTTCATATTTTAATACGAATTTTTATCAAACACTCACAATTGCATTCATTATTAAAATGTAATTCCAATTAGTAATTTTTTTTAAGAAAAGATAAAAAAAAAGGGGGAGAGAAATCTCAGACTCATTTATTATAAAAAATATACTTTTGTTTACATTACAGCATATGCTAAAATGAAAATTCATACTCAACTATTTCATTTTTATTTTTAAGAGTTTTCTCAACTCAAGAAATCTATTTACAATTTTCATTTCTTTATCTGAACTGTATTTTTTTGTTTTCGATGCATTGAATTTTTATTTTCTACAAAAATAATTTTATCCATACTAAATGTATATATTTTTGGTTTTATATATCGATAATCTTATAGTTTATATCCCCGATACTCTTCAGTCCTCAAGATAATTTCGATGTATTGCTCACGTATACTATGGAGACCGTTTGTGCTGGTTAATTCGTGAGTAAAGAGAAATCGATCCAAACAGCTGATAGCATTATATATATATATATATATATATATATGTATAATATCTTGGTAAGTATATATATATATATATATATATATATATATATATATATATATATATATATATAGAGAGAGAGAGAGAGAGAGAGAGAGAGACAGAGAGCTAAAATGTGTGTGTGTATGTGTAATGAAGTTAAACTCCATGTTTTGCTAAATAATTATGGTTTTTATTTCAGTAAATTCTGATGATTTTATTAAACCAATACTTTTTGTAACTATTCCTTTCAGTTTAAGTTATTTGTAGGAACGAAAAAAAAATGGGCAACCTTAAATATCTTCTATACCTCTAGAATGCCAAAAATAACACAATATATCCTGAGCTATTTCCCCGCTGGGATGTGAAACTCCCATCTCCCATTCTTCGAAGACATAAAGCACAGAGACAGGCCGTTGTCCTTCAGAACTGCCTCTGGAATAGCAACCCCTCCCCCCCGGTAGTTCTGCAAGTCAGCCAAAACAACTCTCAACTTATGTTATGGTAGGGGATGGGATATGTGCACAAAAACTGTAAACCAAAGCCCATGACAAAATGGAAAATTGACAGTTTTTTTTTTATAATTTCATACCCAGACAAAACAATAGATAAAGTATTTGGAAAAATATGGAAAAGAAAATAGCCAGGATAAACTATTTATTTAGATTATCGGGTGTATCTACAGGCTCATAATAATTATTTATTATTAATATTAATCTATTTAGCAGGTTTATAATAAATATTGCATCACTATTTAAGGAATGATTTCATTGACATCCACACGTAACATTTTCTTCCCAATATATAAAAGTTCATATTAGTTGATCTATTCAATTAGGAAAAATGATCTATTACATTGTGCTACAAAATAAATTAATTAAACAATGGTTCAAGGATTCTCGAGTCTACAATAAAACGCCTAAAGCCATCAAAGAAAAATAAATATGCTGATATTAAGAAATGAGCAACAATTATAACTTTAAATTACTAATACATACAGACTTTTTAAACTTATTACTCATGAATTTTTGCTTGAGAAATCCGTATCAAGCTTATGAAATCTATTCTAAAATCCGAAAAAACTATAAAAATGAAATTAATTTTTAGTCTTATTAATTTATTTCGCCATAAAAAATCCATTAGATATAATTTTACATAATCTAAAATACTTAAGTATGAGATGAAAATAGTTGACTGGATGATCTAATGTAAAGGAGATAGTTGGGGGGTGCAGTCAATAAGTACACAGAATAAGTGATGAACTTATATTATGTGCTAACAGAGAAACAAACAGAACAAAAAATATAAAAAATGTACAGTAACAATAATATGGTGACAAGTAATGTAGACAAATAAAATAGTGGCAGATATGAAGATAGAAAAAGAGCCAGATTATAATAAAATAAAGATATAGACAGATTTAAAAAATTAATGATAATGAAAAAATTGAAATAGTGAAAGTAATGAATTAAAAAAGTGACAGATATAATAAAATTAAGATAAAGCCAAATATAACAAAATTATTGAAATAGTGACAGATGTAATTATTGAAATAGTGACAGATAATGTGTCAGATAATGTGATAATGTGTGTGTGTAATAAATAGTGAAAATAATGAATTAAAATAGTGACAGATATAATAAAATTAAGATAAAGCCAAATATAACAAAATTATTGAAATAGTGACAGATATAATTATAGAAATAGTGACAGATATAATGAAATTAAGATAAAGACAGATATGACAAATTATTGATAATGAGAAGCAAATGAAAATAATGACAGATATAATAAAGTAAGACAGATTTAATAAAATAAAGAAATGAGCAGAGATGATAAATTATAAATAACGCATATAAAATAAAAAAATAGAAAATAAATGTACAGAAAGGATAGTACAGTACAAAATACTAATATAAAGGAAAATCAAAAGGAGGAGTTAAACAAAAGAAACCAAAATGAGGATATTTACTGTACATAAAGGTTGGAATATGAAGAATAAAGAAAAACTAGTAAAATAAAGGTATAAAATGTATGAAAAACGGACTTGATGATGTTACATGTTACAGAAAAGTATGGAACTAAATGTACAATAACAGATGTGAATAATAGAAATACTATTGTACAGTAACTACAGTGTACAATGACAGTTTTGAAAAAAAGTGGATAGGATTAATGAATTTGAAAAGTTAAAATAAGTGAAAACTCTTGTACAATAACAATAGTGTACAATGTCTGTTTGAAAAAAAGTAGATAGGATAAATGAATTTTAAAGATTAAAATTGGTGCTTAAAAATATGAACTCTTGATTACCAACAAATGATGGATGCCAAAAAGATACGGGGGGAAATAATAGGAAAAATGGAAATTGGAGAAAGGATACGGAGAAAAGTTTAAAATAAATAAAATAAAAGAAGAGACATACCAATTATGGATAGCGTAGCCGTTGGATTTAACGGCTGGCAGGTACAGAGGAGTACACGACCGTTAAGAAAGGGGGAAGGGATAGGAGCGATCTCTAGTGGCCAAAAAATCTGTCTATATCTTTATTTTATTGTAATCTGGCTCTTTTTCTATCTTCATATCTGCCACTATTTTATTTTTCTACATTACTTGTCACCATATTATTGTTACTGTACATTTTTTATATTTTTTTGTCCTGTTTGTTTCTCTGTTAGCCCTGAAGATGACCTACACTGTAGGTCGAAACGTCGGCACATAATATAAGTTCATCACTTATTCTGTGTACTTATTGACTGCACCCCCCAACTATCTCCTTTACATAAAATACTTAAGGTTAAATGCTGGTAAAGTTGAGGACCCATCTCGTAATATTATGTTCCATGTATGCTTGCACTTGAATTTATTATTTCAGAAATTACTCCTTTTATTTCATTATAGATTTTTTTTAAATATATTATTGTTACACCATCTTATATGTATTGGAAATTATAATTTAGAGTACATAACAATTAAAATGAAATAATAATATCTCTCATAAGAGATATTTCTAGATATATATATAGTGATCGACATTTTATCACATGGTTGTTTTCTGGATTTTATACCAACTACTAAAATAAAAATATTAATTAATATTCATTTAAATATTCTTTGATAAAATTTGACACGAGACAATTTAATTTGATGATTTGATACTAACATATAGGGACAATATTTTTTAACAAATAACTATATTAATTAGTTTAGTGATTAGATTAACAAAGGTTATATCGTAGTGTAATTAAAAAAACTATCTTGTAACCTTTGATCACTAATTTTATCAAACACTAACTCGTAAAACAGGATTAATAATTTTATGGCATACAGTAGTTTTATGTGATGTCTACGGATACAGAGAGTAGTATAAAAGGATATAAAAACAAAACAAAAAAAAAATTAAGTTGATTAATTCATTTTTAATTCGTGAACAAAATAATAAAATTGTATATTCATATTGATATAAAACATTATACAACCTGTATAGAACAGCCCAATCTTTTCAAAAAATACACATCACAAAGGGATTTAGTTAAGATTAACTTGGATTGTTTAGAATCAAAATATGAAAAAACGCTATAAAAAAATGTTTATAGGTTGTAATTGAATGTCTTTTGGTTTATAATATCAGTGAAGATATTTTTTTACTTAGTTTTTGAATAAGTATTTAAAAAAATATATTCTTTTAGTGTTTTAAGCCCCATTCTCTATTCTGTATACACCTCTGATATTCTGGAGCACCCTTGGACCAACATCTATACCTTCGCAGACGATACAGCCAATATTTCTTCTCATAGAGACCCAAACCTACAATCTATAGCTCTTCAAAATCATTTATTTGATTTAGAAAAGTGGTTCTATAAATGGCAAATCAGAATAATAATTTTTTTTTAAATTTAATTTATTGATATTTACAACTATAATAATGTTACAATACGACAAATCTGAATATACGCCTCAAAATCGAGCCTCTCTATGCCCAGCAGTCAAAATTGAAAACGACGAAATAGGTTCCAAAAATTATGTATCTCGGACTATACTTAGACAAAAGACTTACTAGACGGTACAAAAAACTATCACATCTTCTGGACTGCAGATCTTCACTCGACTTACGGAACAAACGACTTATCTATAATAGTGTACTAAAACCTATTTTGACATATGGAGCTGAGCTTTGGGGTTCAGCAAAAAAAGTTCACATACACAAGATACAAACAACACAGTCCAAAATTCTCAGAAAAATTATTAATGCACCATGGTATATTTTGAATCACACTATACACAACGACATGAACATTCCTGCTATAAAATCATATATTCATAACAAATACATAACATTCCACTCATCGACACAATATCACCCAAACCCACTCGTTCTTCCGCTTTCCTACTCCCTGTTACCTGGACTGGATAAGAAAAGGTTAAAAAGACATTGGCCAAGAGACCTACTGAACAATTGATATATTTTTTTCCCCAAATAACTGGATGATCATGTAGAAAAGCGAAGAGAAAGAGACTTCCAGCAAATTTGCTGGATGCGCAATTGTGCAGGTGCAAATGTAAAATAAATAATGATAATAATATTTTTAAGTTTAAATCTCATTAGTTACTCATCTCAGTAAATGGTTATAATAAACTAAGGAGTTGATGACCAATCAGCCTCAAATTTGTAACAACCAATTCATCTCAGTACAGTCATTCTATAGTTATAAACCATAAATCATTCGTAGCCTTTGTAAAATAAAACTACTCGAAACTAATTATTACTAAAAATATGTGTTAATGAAGCACAGATCAATAATATTCATGACATAAAATTGTAGACATTAAAGTTAATGACAAAGTTCAAACTGAGACAAAAACTTAGCTGAATAAAACAAGAATAATACTTCAAAAATCATTATACAATTTGTTATAATATAGTGAGGCAAATGGTCCGGGCGAAGAGATATATTTTATTAAAGAAGTTTGATATATTTATTTGAAAGCCATCGTTTCAAAGCAGGTCTTCAGGGCTAGATACAAACTAATTTAAATAACACATAAAATTGTAAATAACGAAAATAGATAAAATAAAATAACAATTTTAAACAAATAGATATAACAATTCTTTACAATGTATTCAACGGATATAATGTAGTTTTACGTATTTAACGGATATTTATGTATGTATTCAATTTGTTTGCATCTTGTCAATCTAGCTCTGAAAAAAAAGAAGACCTGCAATGTGGGTGGAAACGTTGAGTTTCAAAAAAAAAGTTTTACCTTAATTATTAAATTATTTCTCTGCCCTCCATTTGGATTTTCTTCCCCAAATATTTAAGTTCAGCTAATATTATTCCTGGATATAATAATATGTAGGGAGCGGAATAGCTCTGTGGTAGAGGACAGAGTAGCAATGTCGAAGTTCCTGGGTTCAAATCCTATTTGAAGACTTTTATTTATTCTGTCAGCGGCCGGAGATGGATCCTATGGTATCTAGGGTTCTCCTACCCTTACCCATCCTCTATAAAGTGGGTACCCAAAGAAGGGGAGAAATCTGGCGTTGGAGGGTGATCTAGGACAAATCACGTCCCTACACAACCGTACTCCAAGAAACAGTACTGACTCTACCATATACTGAACCCCAGACCCTTCACGGGTTCAAGTGGTACAGATTTAAAAGTTATAATACTTATCATAATTAAGTTATTTTCAATAATATATTAAATTTGTGACAGGATTGCTAGCTCAATAAACGCCTCGTGTTGAAGTTCATTGAACAAAGAACCATGAACTGTAAAGCACCCGCTGCAATGACTATGCATCTGGACCTGAATTGGATCAGTCACATGTACACCAAATGCCTCTATTGTCCAGAAATAATCTTGTAAACTCGCTTCAGTCGTTACCGTATTGAGGTCTTCTGGTACAGCTGCGCCGTCGAAATAGAAAAAGTATGTACAGTAGCGAACGGGACAATAAATAAATAATGTATAATCCATAAGAGTTGTCAAACCTTTTATTCTTTAAATCTTGAATAATAATTTTATACTTTAAATATTGAATAATAATTTTACTATGTACAGTAGCGGACGGAACAATAAATAAATAAGTAATAAATAATGTATAATCCATAAGAGCTGTCAAACCTTTTATTCTTTAAATCTTGAATAATAATTTTTATACTTTAAATATTGAATAATAATTTTACTATGTACAGTAGCGGACGGAACAATAAATAAATAAGTAATAAATAATGTATAATCCATAAGAGTTGTCAAACCTTTTGAACCCTTTGAATAATAATTTTAGGTGATTTTTATGGCCCGGTTCTTCTTCCAGCTGTCAAAGAACAGGTTTCTCTTCCCCCTCATCTACGCTAAGTAACCAACACGAAAACGTCAAATAAGACGGGGAAAGACACATCAAGTTCTGACAACTTCGAAATGCAATCCCCAACCGAATTAAACATGATGTGGAACTTAGTATTTGCAGTCGACAGACTGTTTGATTATTCAAAATAAACAATATTGCATAATCCTAGTACCATAAATAAATCTGGAAGGATAGTTGTGGTTTGTTCTCTCCTAAGATATAAGCAACCTTGAAGAGAAGATATCTATCCATGGCGCAATGTTGAAAAAGGGGAAACAAAAAAATAGAGATGGAAAGGTTTTAAGAACCTCTTTAAGTTATACGGTATGCTTTTACGTTTTATAGGTTACCATTTCTTTAATCTGTCGGAATATATAAAAAAAACAGTTTGTCTATTTTTCCTCTAAAAGGACAAGTGATAGCATAAAAACAGTCAAGTAAACCGTGCTGAAATTCAATGAAGAAAATATTTTTATATTAACTTTATACAGTTTTGTTAACATCTCTGATCATTCTACTTATTATTGATATTTTTCATATTATATTTCATTAAATATTTCCTCCCCACTTACTTTATCCATTCTTTCATATATTTTTGTATCACTATATACATTTGCTCTACCTATGTCTGTCATTTTACTTCTTTGTTTCATTTTCTTATTTGTGACTTACACTACAAGGTATACTATGTTTTACATGCTTATTAATTATATTCTATGGTTTACCATCATTATTTTATTTCAAATATTACTTATTCGATTATTCTCAATCTTTTGTTTTAAATGGTTCCTCATCATTATAGTCAGTAACTCACTCATACCCCAGTGCTTTAGTTCAAAAATAATAAATGATATTTTTATAACATAAATTATTCTTATCCTCATACAAGACGGAAAAGACAAGAAACCGCTCGACGTTTAACACATACTAGACAAACGCTCTAAGCTCCCAATTGACTAGGTACAAAAGACTCATCTACATGACCATCATACGACCTATTTGGACTTACGGAGTAGAGCTTTGGGGCTCCACTAAGCCATCGTCTCTTATTTTGTTAAGAATAAAGTCATCCATATCGACCTTAATGTGCCATTTGTTGCTGATTTGGCCCGAACTCGGTATCTAAACTTCATCCCCACTCAAACGCTCTAGTTTCAAACCTAGCTTCCTCTTCAATTCCCAATAATCCTCCGAGGTGTCTGAAAAGAAGATGGCCACGTGACCTTCTTAGTTGAACTTGTGATTTGAGTACTACCAGTAGGTAGTTTCTCTACTTGTCATTATCTCATGTCTTTATGCATCACTTAGCCTATTTACTTGTTGTATTATTGTAATACAGTTGTAAATATCAATAAATAAATATTAAAAAAGAAATTATTCTTACTTTATAAAAAAAAAAGGCCAGCCTTATCAATTCTTTTCACTGATCTTATATCTCCGTGTTCTCGCAAATCGCGATGTATACACGGGGAGAATGTTGATTGAACATATTCTGGATCTTGTTAACTTTAATTCATTAATATTATTATAATTTATTTAACTGTTATATGATATGATTTTTTAAAATATTTTATTTGAAAAGAAAAGATATGGCCAGGACCAGTGAAAAGAATTAAGGCTAGCCGAGAAACAAGCCAGGGTGGCCGAGATGGTTGAGGCTTCACCACGAAGAGGTGAAATACCCGGGTTCGAGTCCCGGTTCTGGCAATATCTTTTCTTTTCAAATAAAATATTTAAAAAAACTATATCATATTAAATAAATTATTCTTACTTTTATATCTAGTTTACTCCAATATTTGCCTTGATATATATTATTTTATCCTTTGTATATTTTTTATTCTCCAATTATTTCATTTTAATAAGTATGCATATTTAATAAAATGTATTTTTACTAATGCTTTTACTGATATGTTTCACTATCTCCTTTGAGCTCATAACTAGCCTCTGAAGAAGACCTGCAATGTGGGTCGAATCTTTGGCTTTTAAATAAATAGTTCACCCCTATTCAAGTAATTATTCCTCTGATCTGCACCATTCTCTTCCCCATGTATATATATATATATATATAACTTAAGCGTCGTGACACGGATAGTAATAAAAAAAAGATTAAAAGGAACGAAATAACACACACTGTTAGGCTTCTGAAACAATACTGCTTTATTCTGTCTCATAATCCTGCTTTTATATGTTTTACATTGTTTATATTTACAATTATGGTATTAACAATAATACTGTCCTGGTTACACTTGTAACTCCCCCCTGCCAGTTTCCGAACAGTCCTCGGAAACTCTTACAAACAACAAACAAAACAAAACAAACACAAAAAAAAAAATGACAAAAGAAAATAGAATCTTATAAGTTAACACAACAACAGAAAATGACATACGAGAACTGTACACCTCACCGGTTTACCTATAATAAAAGAGAATACAATAAGGAAAGAAAATCTTTTACACATGTAGCACGCAATCAGTGCAATACAAAATGGTCAGAAAAAAAAAAAAATCTTAATTCTACTATTAACAGAATTACAAACTGAGATACAGCTCATACATGTCTCCGTATCTGTATGAACGGGAGGATACTCCAGTAACTACCCAACCGACGGTTCCCGTGTTGGGATCTTCAATTGTTCGATATGGACTGTCCGTCTCCGATGTGGAGCATTCAGGCTCTCGATGGTAACCACATTGTGTTCCCGGATCACTGTCACCCTGAATGGTCCCTCGTAACGCGACGGTTCTTTTCCTCTATTGGACCCTAGTTTCCGGTACACAATCGTCCCAATCGCCACTCTCCCTGTCACGTCCCGCACGGCCAAATTCTCTCGCGCCACCCTCTTTGCTTTCTCGGCTCGAATCTTACGATAAGTCTTGTTCCATAAGTTTCTCATTTCCAGGCGGTTATTTACCATCTGTAGCTCGTCTTCCGTGGCTCCCCTAAAATCTCTCCGACGTTCCCTCAAGCCGAAAAGTATCTCAAACGGCGAGAACCCCGTGACCGCATGGATAGAATGGTTGTACGCAACAATGGCTTTGCTCATGGCAACGTCTGGTTCCAACCCTTTCTCCCCTTGATATACCCGCAGATGCTCACTGAGGGTGCCGTGAAGCCGCTCAATACATCCCCTGCTTTTAGGATGTCCCGGCGTGTTGAGGTGCCATTTAACGTCTAAAACGCGCATCTCCTCCCGAATTGCTGCGTTGTCGAACTCGCGACCACTATCTGATGCGATCTGTTCTGGAACCCCGTAAAACTGAAACCAGCGGCCTAATGCCGCTAACACCGCATCCGCCGATCGTTCCTGTACTGGATAGGCCATGGCTACCTTACTAAACAGATCCACCATCGTCACCCACTTATATCCTCTCCAGGTGAATGTGTCGATTTGGATATCCATGAGCGGCGCCTCCGCTGTGGCTGTCTCGTCTTGTGTGACCTTCGGCGGATGGCGATCGTATTTCGTGCGGAGACATACTTGACAAGTTCCAATGATGTCACTCACCGTCTTCTTCATGTTGGTCCAAAAATACCTCCGCCGCAATGCCATCAGAGTCTCTGAAATCCCCCGGTGATTAGTTTTCCCTTGGTGATGAGCTATGGTCACTTCTTTCTGCCGCTCCTCGTCTCTGATGGTCTCCACCATACGTTTACAGCGAATGAAGCTGCGGTCTAGCCCAATGCGTTCTGATCTCCATACCCTCTGAATTTTGTCCCAGATAGAAGCGTTTCCCACGTAGATGTGGTGCACCTTCCCCTGCTTCGATACATCTTTTAGGACTCTGCAGATTTGGTCATCCCCAATCCCAGGCTGGGACCATACTGTAATGACGCTGTTCGTCCCACATTTCGCAAAATCGATCTTCAGTAGACCGGATGTCCGGGTTTTCCAAATTACTTGACGCCGCTTGTCATTAATGATGTCATCTATTTCCTCCATACTATCCGGTCTGTCGTCTGTGGAACTATCCTCGGACGGTAGCTCTTGACCTCCCGTTGCCTCACCTCCTTCTCTCTCTGGTGTCCATTCACTCAGGAACTGTCGTACGTCTCGTGATGATTCCCCAGCTTCTTCCACCGCGTTCGTTGTAATAGCCCGAGACAGCCAGTCCGCCACAATGTTCTCCTTTCCTGGTTTGTAGACCACGTCCATGTTGTATTGAGCCAGGAACTCCTTCCACCTGGCTACTCTCGCCGATGTCTCTTTCAGTCGTCCGATCCATTGGAGTGGCCTATGATCGGTGTGTACTCGGAACTTCCTTCCGAAGATGTACGGCCGGAAATGCTCCACTGCCCATACAATAGCAAGTAACTCTCTCTCTAAAGCGCTATATCTCGTCTCTGCGTCTGTCAGTCGTCTACTTGCATAAGCTATCGGTCGTTCGCCCTCAGCCTCTCCTTGCGACAACACTGCCCCCAATGCATATTCACTCGCATCCGTCGTTAACGCGAAGGGTCTCTGAAAATCCGGAAACGCTAGCACAGGTTTTTCTTGCAGCCTCTCCATGCACTTCCGAATGTTGTTCTCCATGATCGGCGTGACTGCTATCCTCGATCCTTTTCTGAGCAGCTTGTTCAGAGGGACGAGATATGCTGCCATGTCCGGTATGAATCGTCTGTAATAGTTGAGGGTTCCCAACAGGTGACGAATACCCTTAACATCATGTGGCACCACCATCTTGCGAATCGCCTCTACTTTGGTTGCGTCCGGCTTGATCCCATCCCTGGAAATAGTATGGCCTAAGAAAGTGATTTGTTCTTGCCCCATTATCGACTTCTCTTGGGACAGCTTGAGGCCAAACTCTCTGATCTTCGCGAAAACCCTGCGCAAATGTTCCACGTGTTCTGTCTCTGTCTTACTGAAGATAAGGAGGTCGTCCATGTAGACCTGACAGAAGGACTCTCCTAGGCCTCTGAGGAACTCATCCATCAAGCGCTGGAAGGTGATTGGGGCATTCTTTAGGCCGAACGGCATGCGCGTGAATTCGTAATGACCCCTCTCGAAGCTAAAGGCGGTTTTATGTTGATCGCGCGGGTGCATCTTAATCTGATGGTATCCCGCTTTGAGGTCGAGTGTACTGAAAATGGTCGCCCCGCTCAGCCTATCGAGAATATCCTCGAACCGCGGTATCGGATATCTCTCGTCAACAGTGTTATCGTTAAGCTTCCGATAGTCTACCACCACTCTGTACCGGTCTTTCCCATCCCCCGGTAAACTCTTCTTCTTAACCGCCCATAGAGGACTATTATACGGCGACGTACTGTCGACGATGATCCCCTGTTCCTTGAGAGAATTGAGTTCTTCACGTATATGGGACCGAAGTGCCTGAGGATATCTCCTTTCCTTGACATATGTGATCCTGTCCTGTTTCAGGGGAACCTCGTGCACCGTCCGGCCCGTGACCCCCAAAACATCTCCCTCGTGAAAAAAAATGTCCCGAAACTCTCTCCGTATGTCCCCCCTCCAGTCATCGATTTTGGTTACAGCCCCGATTTGCGTTTCCCTTCCTCGTTCAATCCCTCTACCGCTGTACGAGCGCGTCCCGATCCTGATGTCCCATTTCCCATGATGAATCCTCACTCTCGATCCTACCTGATCCAACAGGTCGCACCCTATAATCATCTGGTATTGCCGAGTCATTTCTCCTACTACATGGACGTTCAAATCTCCCTGTTTCCCCGCCCACCGATTAATCTCAATGTTTATTTCTCCCTCCACTTTACATGGCCCGCCCAGAGTAATTAATTGGCATCTACACTCGCGTACCTGGAGTACCCTCTCGTTACCGTACAACTTTTCCAACGCCCCTTTTGTCACAATTGTGTTGGAACTCCCCGTATCCACCAAACACTGCACTCCCCCTCTTATCTTAATAATTGGCAACCAGCAAGACTCACCTCTAATATTATTGCAGGTCTCAGCGCGGTCGCCTCTCCGCAGACACCCTCCTCAGATTGCTGCGTGCTTCCTGCTCCTCGCCCCTACTCGTCGCTGTTCCTTCCGCTGCTCTCGTCCACTGCTACCTGGTTCTTCCTCCTCCGTTTCCGATACACCCGATGACTCTGTTGTCTCATCCGCTGATCCAACTCTACGGCTCCTGCCGGTGTCCCTCCGCAACCTCTGCATGTTCACCTCCATCGGTTCACCCCGGTCTACTTCTCTTCGCTTTATATAGGGGCATTGTCGTGCCATGTGCCCCTCGCTGTTGCACTCAAAGCACCTTGTGCGAGGGCATTGGGCCACCAAATGACCCGTCTTGCCGCACTCGTGGCACCTTCTATCTTCCCTTCTTCCACTCCTTCTATCTGTCCCCGGTCGCCTGTCTCTTGCGAACGACCTCTCCTTCCTATACTTCTCGGGTTCTCTCCTTTTCCCAGCTTCTAATCTTGGCCGATTTCGATGTATCTCGGGTCTACGATACGTAACCCTGCTCCATCCTGCTTCTACCTCTTCGCTGTGTCTGGCTTCCTCTTCTCTTGCACTTGAGTCAACCATCTCCTGGGCGCATTCCAGAAACGATTTGTCTCGCGGTAACCCTTCTTTTCTGCCAGTATCTCTAGCAAGCTGGACCTTCAGGATTCTGGACAGAAAATCCATTCTGGCCTCTACCTGCTCCGTTTCCATCACTTCACGTAGTTTCTCTGTTATTTTATTGTATCGCGCTAACAGAACTGCTGCATATTGCCCCTGTGTTTGTCCAGGTTTCCGATACTCCCTGAACATCTGGAGCATATCTTCCTCGGGAGCCCATCGTCCTCCACCGAATGCTTTCTTTAACCTTTCCTTAACTACATGCCATGGCGTTTCCTCATCGGCCTGGATTAGGTTGAGTATGCTCCTCCTGACTCGACATACCAGAGCTGCCCTTAGTCTAGTGGCATCCAATTCCTCTATGTCCTTTGCCTCGGTCTGAATGTGGATATAATACATGATGCGGTCTCCTCCTTTCAGGAAATGATTAAGCTCCCCGACTTCACCATCAAACCTCTCGAGCTCGCTTATCTCTCTCCTCAGATCCCGCGCGTTGTTCTTCCTAAGCTTCATGCGCTCTAACTCATTCGCTTCTCTTGCAGCTATGTCTGCACGCGCTAATGACAGCGTAGTTGACGGCAACAACGGGAAATTAGGATTTATATCTAAAACTGATTCCTGTGCTTCTAGCGGAGGTTGTGTTGCGGGTTGTGGTTGAGGTTGTGGTTGTGGCTGAGGTTGTGCGTCCATCGTGAGCACGGCTGGTCTCAGGATATTGTTTCCTTCAGGCATTATTACCACACTCGTGATCACAATAAAGGTGCTGAACAGAGATCAAGAGAAGAAAAGAAAAAAAAAAAAAATCTTTAACCTGGTTTTCTTTTCACAAGTTCCCGGGTTTCGGCACCACTTAAGCGTCGTGACACGGATAGTAATAAAAAAAAGATTAAAAGGAACGAAATAACACACACTGTTAGGCTTCTGAAACAATACTGCTTTATTCTGTCTCATAATCCTGCTTTTATATGTTTTACATTGTTTATATTTACAATTATGGTATTAACAATAATACTGTCCTGGTTACACTTGTAACTTATATATATATATATATATATATATATATATATATATATATATATATATATATATATAGTCAACAATATTACCCCCCAACGATAGGAAATTGGACTTATTTAATGGATAGCAATTACCAATATAATAAATATTATCTGCCACACTTAAGATCAATAAGTGTTAGAATTCCAGGAACACATGGGTCATATATCAACACCACAACTGGGCATTTCTCTAGACCTCCCATCATTATACTGTGAAACTTTTTCAGATCAGCAGAAAGAGACCTGGAAATGGACAGGTAGAAGGAGACATGATTGTTACAGAATATTTACGAGAGGCCATTAAAGAAGAGCGAAGTGAGGATGACACGGACTATTGTGTAGGAGTGAGCGTCTTATTCAAACAGTTGAGGAGGTCCGGTGGCCACAGCTGGGAGGGCCTAAGAAAACAGAGGGCTCCCCGCGGGGAGGAGGAGGTTCGACTCTCGCTCGTAAATCTGCCCTCCTCGCCCTCCCTGTCACAATATTTTAACGGCATAATATCCTCACCGGAACAAATACATAATATACAGCTCCCGAATATTCTTTCATACTTCAATTGTCCAAGGGTAAATGTTTCTCTTCATCCTGAGGCAATTAAACACGATTCATAAAAATGTAAACAATTACCCATCTTTTTTTTTACAGCCCCATAGGTTTTGAATTGTTAAACAAACCGAAAAGAATCTATGATATCTATTATACCGTACAGTGTACGCAAGAAATGAGGAGTGGAAAGGTTCTTATTATTGGGGCGTTTCATATTGTCCGTTTTCATCATTACTAAAATTCAAAGTTGCATTAGTGATTACTGCGTTTCTGTTTTGAGATTGGATTGAGCTCTTTTTGGATAATATCAAATAAGGCCAAGGAAAGCTGCAAGAAACACAAAAGCGTTCAAAGAAGAGTGTAACGAACAGACCATTCGCAGATGGTTTGAGATATTTTCAAGTGACGACATAGATTAATTCATTTCTATTACCCTGAGGTGAAACCATCCACCTCTTACAACAAGGAAATATTGAAATAATAGTACAGAAACATATCAAACAAATCTATCCCCTTAATCGAGGACCTCTCTGTTTCACGAACGTAAGAAAGTAAATGAGCCCCCATAACCCAAGTCCTCCGACGAAGTGCACCGACCTTATTCGCCTCATTTATCTCCAAAAGATTTTCATCAGTTCAGAAATTTAGACAACTTCTTTGAGGGTAAAATTTTTGTAATCTGATTATCATGCCAATTTTTTTAAACTTTATTTTATCACAACACCCTGGATTTTTAATATTTGAGATTGAAAATTTGATAACACGTTTGGAAAAATATTTAGAAAATGAGAGTGAATATTTCGAATACAAATATTATTATTTCATTTTTTTTTTTTTTACTAAATAACTTTTCCTATAAAAATAGATATTTCATATGAAACGATCCAATACTATATTTTTATTTTAATAAAACCTCACTATCGGTGACCGAGCTCAATTTTTTCACAGTCCAAGCTGAGACTTTCAACATAGTTTTAACATATTTATGACCGTCCTGTGGAAGTCAGTGTCCATTTCAATGGATTAGTACTGTACAAGAGGCTTTCAAAGAATTTGATAGATGTCACAGTCGGGATTTCGGAAGTGCTATGTAATGGGTCGTATTGTTGTAATTTCTGTACTATTTGTAATAATTAGAATAACTCAAAACAAAATTTTATTACAACGTAAAGAATTAAGGCTTTTCAAATTTGAATAAAACTGAATCAATGTACTAAGATGGTTGATCCCCAATACATTTGGTGCATATTGAGGAAAAATTGAAAATATGATTAAAGAAAAAAATAACCACTAACGACCCCGAAGACATCCCACTGCACCATTGTTAACATTCCTTTCTGCCCGATGCAGTTGAAATAAAGGACTCATAGACATCCTGGAATGCGACCAGGTAAAGCTGGTACCAAAAGTAGGTAAGTCGTAAAGGGTTTCTTCTTTCTAGCAATTAGCTTGAGACGGCTGCTCCTTATGTTAGTTAAATCGGTTTTATTTTTGTAAAAAAAGCACATAATAGTAAGTGTTAGATCACTTTTTGCACATTATTGCAGTTGAGTAATATACTAACATTTCATATTACGTGTATATTAGTAGACAATACCCTATTATTCAACTATAGGAAAAATTGATGGAGGATATAGTTAGAATTCTGTCTCTAAATGACGCGTTTGTATTGTTGATGTGTGATGTGCTGTATCAGTGTAAAAGTTTTTAGCGTATGTCATGGCAAAGATGGCGGTGCTTGCAACTCATTTATTCCAGCTTTGTAGGAATCTAGGGGTTTCCTATTTGTAAGTTTTTCGTTATTGGGATGTATGATTCTATTAAATACTTTATGTGTGGCGTAGTGGTTGGCATAACACCCAGCTACGCCCAGGATCGTGGATCCGCAGCACGGCAGT
Source organism: Arma custos (assembly GCA_037127475.1). Classification (NCBI taxonomy): domain Eukaryota; kingdom Metazoa; phylum Arthropoda; class Insecta; order Hemiptera; family Pentatomidae; genus Arma; species Arma custos. Next base: position 98,736,707 of record CM073760.1, on the reverse strand, counting down.
GACCCTATCCCAACCATACCTGGATAGGCAAAATTTAGGACTCCCACTGTAGCATCGTCCGATTAGCCCTAGCAGCATTAAGTGGCAACTATAAAATAAACAACTATTTGATGTCACTTTTTGCTCACTTTCATTTATATATTTTATGATCATTAAAATTTTTAAAAAATCATTATCTATGTTATATGGCAATACTACTATTTATACCTATACGGAAACAGGCTGACGAAAGTATGAATACCTCATGCACATAATTCAATACTTACACCCATTATGTACTCTCAATAAATCATATTAAAATGGATCCATATGGGAAAAAATCCATGTATCGTATTATAACCTGTCTATACGTCTTTCTTTATGAACCGCAGTCAATGTAATCTTTGGTAATTTAAATATATAACATTTCCTATTTTATCTTATTTTTACTTCACCTTCCACTATGGTCCATGGGAGACCTTAACCTCCTTGACAATTTTTCTCCACTTTCCTCCACGTTCCTCCACGGCTAATCTACATGTTCTTATCATAAGCCTAAGGCACTCCAGTTTTTTTTCCTCTTCCTGGATCTGGACGTCCCTCTAAATCTGCTTTGAGAGTATATGTCTTTAAATTTTTCACCTTATTTATTATTCACAATGATTTCATTCATATTCAATTTCATGCAAATTCTCACTAAATTAAAATAATCATATTTGGGGAAAATATTCTTATATAGGAGAAAAAAGGAACAAAATAAATATCGACTTTTTTCTTTTTCCTTATTCCTATGAAACAACAATGTTAAGAAGAAAAAATAACTTACTTGTTATGATTTAATTAAAGAAGCAAATTCTCATTAAATTTTTTAAATGAGTTCCTTATTTAGTCGCATAATATTGGTAAAATAGTTTGATCAAAGTTGTCTTAATTTGTTCCAGATTATTTTGATTTTATATAAAAACTAGCTGACCCCAGAGACGTTGTCCTGTTCAAACTTTGCAAATCCAATTGGATGAGTACATCTGTTCCTTAAATATTTTTACTATCAACTTAAAACTGTTGGGTGAACAATGAACTGCTCATCTTTAGAAAATTCGATAATGCGAAGAGAGTGCTGAATGCCGGACGAAATGTAAATCAAAGACTTGTGGTTATATATAAAAAATTAATTTACCTAAATAAAAAATATTACCTATTGGATTGAATTGAATCTAAACCATTCTTGAAACCACTTGAATACACACTCAAATTTCCATCAAAGTTTGTGTGATCAAATCGTTTAGGAGTTCAGTACACATGAACTGAAGAATTTCATACATAAAGACGTACATAAAACTTATTAATAAATGACAGTATATACTTGAGAAACCTGTAGGTTACGGTAGCTGTAGATTATGAACAACTTCATCGACTTTCCAAAACAGCAACTGGTTCCAATCATCCATCAAGCTAAGACGGATCGGCTGCCTCCTCGGAGCCGTCACCTGTGTCCTCTATTACCCGACTTAGTTCAAGCAAGATTTAATGTAATTCCCTTGGTGTAACATTGTTCGACCCAACTCTCAATCTTTAATAATCAACTTCAATATTTTTGTATAAGAAATCTATAGAAAACTCTTTTTGGATAAATCAAGATTTTATCACAATAATTATGCATTTGATTACAGCTAAAGTTTGAAAATTATCAGATCACAAGATAGAGTGACATTTTGCAGTATAGTACAAGTACATTTTGCAGTGTAGTAGCTATGTAACGGATCAAAATCAACTAAAATATGAGCATTCATGACGATCGGGTCAAAGATATTTTCGTAATAAAACAGTCTTTCAGTAATATATCAGTAATAATAAGAAATATTTTATTAAGAAATTAATTTTAAGCAACGTTTATGTAACTTAAATCTTAAAGTTCTCTTCAATATCGATGGTCGTGGTTTATTATTTATTTTTAAATATTATATTTTATTATGGGAACTAAAGTAGGTAACTTGAAATTATCTAATAGGTCACTTGTTGATCCGTTTGTCATAGTTTTCCGAGTCCTATTTTATTCCATATGTGATATCACTAATCAGGTATCCAAAATATAAAATATGATGGGCCAAATTAACAAATTAGTCTCAAGAAGGAATGAAAATGGAAAGCGGGCCTATTCACATTTATATCATACTTCTAATAATTTTAGAAATACATTTTTGACTAAGAAAGAATATATAGCTCGTTTATTAACTTGTTTACATCCTAGGTGTATATATCAATGAAACCATATGCAACATCACTCAATTCATGGCTATTCCATAACTACTATGAAAATGATCAGTTGTTTACGATTTGTTTTAATCCTGTTTCATTTTTATACGTTGTAAAGAAAAAATATATAATATAATATATATATAATTGATCAGTAAGCATCTTATTGTAAACTAAATATTTCAAGAAATATGTTTTTATAGACTAATCCTAAGTTTTTTTTAGTTCGTAAGAAGAATTAACTCGTCAAAATTTGTTCCAACAATACATATCCATTTCCAATATCTTATAAGATATATATTGCAAAAGGTCAAACAGAGAAAAGTCTTTATGATCCTATTCATGAAACAGATCCCTGAGTCTGGACATAAAACAAATAGCAAGGTGGCCGGTAGTAAAGAAGGAAGTCGTTCTCCCGGGGGTGAGCTGACCAATATGCTAAGTCCAAGTCGGGGTATAAATCGTCCATTTTATATTCAAGGTGGCCTTCCTTGGACTCTATGACAAACCTGCGAGCTCTCCCAAGACGTCGTGTCTGTTCATCCTGCTCCGCCCACGGGGTTTTTAAATGATAAACTGCAGAAGGGTCGCCTTGTTTTGGTTTTTGCAGTGATAATATTTCAAATAAATTGCTTAAAGAAATAAAATATGAAAACTATAAGATCATAATCTTGAAAGATATTACTTAACTGTATATCAAAGGTGAAGAAATTGATTGAATGGAAAGGTGAAGACAATGGTGCGGGTGGTGGTCAAAGAAATAATTCAATAGGATGAATTAATTATTGGAAACCCACGTTTCGACCCACATTGAGGTCTTCTTCAGGGCGGGGGAGGGGGTAGTTGACATTAAACTAAATCTTTTTTTCCATTTAAACCCTTTAGTCTAGTGTCAAACCCTCCCCCGATCCAACTAGCCCTGAAGAAGACCAGCAATGTGGATCGAAACGTTGGCTTTCCAAAAAACAGTTCTCCCTAATTAAGAGAATTGTTTCGCCTCCACTGGGACCATTTTCTTCCTCATATATGTAAGGTATATTAATGCTTAACATATTATTAGTATGAATTCTACAACTATAAAACGACTTTATTGATAAATTTAATTATTCTCATATCAATGGAATTCTAACCTTTAAACTAAAGTTGATTTAAAGAAATTATAAGCTCATACACACGCCACGAGTTTACCCCCAACAAAGTTTAACTGTTATTTTCCCCCAAAGTTTTAAAAAATCAAAAAATCTGACCTTTGTTGAAGAAAGACGCTACTCTACTACCTGCCCCTGCATTGTCTGCCTTCTTAGTTTTGTTATTTCGCTGGAAGCAAAGGAAGGGTAAAGTTCACTTGTTTCAAATGTTTTTAGAAAAAGTCAACAAGCCAGTAGTCGGAGAAAAGGTAGTGCAGCTAGGGCCGATGTGATGTAACCCGTGTCATTGTGGTTTACGGCGTTGTGGCCTGGCACTGAGGCAGAATAAAACCAAAGCACCTTTAGGTATGCGAAGCTAACGAACGGTGCTTAGGTTTTGTTGTCCCCGGCCGATTTCAGTTGAGGGGGGCGCTGCATTAATTAGTCAGGTCGGTGTGGGTGTTTGCCCCGCCTTTCTCTGCGGTCGTTGAATAGGGCGTAGGTGGTTTGTCGCGCCTCTGAATAATTGAACATTACTTTAGAAAATTAGCCACTGTGGCGAGGTGTAACGAAAAGAAAACTATATACACATTAGTCTTTTGTACTCCTAGGGTTTTGTTCCAAGGTATATTAGCCTATATGAATTTAATTATTATCTTCTCGCACAATTCTTCTTTTTTTCGCTTCCCTTTGAAAGGACAGTTTATTTACTTGTTCATTCCATACATATCTATATTATATACCTTTTTAATTAACTAGTTACAAAACAAAATCATAATATATTCGATAATTAAGAATGTATACAAAAAACATTATCACTTATGTCCTATTACAATTTATACAAATTCATATTTACAAAAAAATTCTTTGTATATGTCTTTTCTAAATGGCATATACTTTTCAACATCAACGATATTGATAAATCGAATCAATTTTGGCTGATATGATTGTTAATAAAGTTAAAAATTAAAAACCACATTTATTTTACCAAATAAGGAAATACGAGTTCATATGCTGACATAATATGCAAAGTGAGTAAATCGCATCACCATCACTATTCTGTAAAATTATAGGCACATGGTAAATCTCAGTATTAGCGTTTTGAGGATTAAATTTATTTTTTAATTAAAAAAAAAAATTATTCAAAAGTAACGTCTGAGGGGTAGACCGAGGTGTAGGTGGGAAGATTGCGTTAAGAGTGATTTAACAGATTTGGGTTTAGGTCCGTGAACAGAAATTTGTAACCAGAGATTGGTGGTATCGGTATCGAGCCTTTGGGTTCGCTAAGCCTTATTGCGATTATTCAAAAGTAATTATGAAACATTTCATACCAATTATTTATTAAACTTTTTTATATTCTACAATGTGTCTTCAAGTATTTCTCTAAGCAAACATATGCTCTGGACAAATTCCGACCTAACCACTTATTCAGTGGGGTAGGAGATATGATGTATTCTCTTAAAGCATGTTAAATAGTTTTAAAACATTTTTTATGACCCTACGGGCAAAACGAAATACGTTAAATATTTATTTTAATAGTAAAAAAAATGGATAAGATTTATCTAATACTTATAGAGAGTTTGTTTGTTCATTTAACGTCACATCATGCTCGTATGGCTAATCGGACGATGCTACTTTTTTAGCTCTAAATTTTGGCTATCCAGGTTTAATTAGGATAGAGATTTTTACCTGACATTGTAGAGGCTCGGGAACCCCGTTTAACGTCCCTTCCGAAGGACGGCATAAACAAGGATTTTTTACCCGTACCACCTGCCGGGCTACGAAACCGCGGTCTTCAACAATATTCTACAAAGTGTCTTCAAGTATTCCTCTAAGTAGTGTTCTAAAAAAACATGTAAAATAGTTTTAGAACAATGTTTTTGGGAAAAGAAAAATACGTTAAATACCTACTTCTAATAATTTTAATAGTAAAAAAAAATGGTTTCGATATATCAAATGCCTAGAGAGTTATAGTAACATTCTAATATTTCTAAAATCTGTTATATGGAAGTAGTTTTGGTTGTTACAAGCTCCTCCAGAAATAATTATGTAAATCTATGCCCACGTAAAAATCATTTCAATAAATAATATCCTTACTAGGAGACTACAAGTGATTAAGAATGCATCACGTCATAAAAGTACCATTATAGTGAGAAAAAAAAAATCTGAAATTTTACGAACTAGTCGTAACTCTAGGAAGTTTTTCAAAGAAAGTGTTATCGTATTCAGTCAGAGTACTGCGATATAAAGTTAAAGATGACTAACATACTAGCCAGGTGAGAAAATCCATTTTCATGACAGTCCTGGGAATTAAAAGGAGACAGGAAAAGAAAAAGGGAGGACACATATAATATCTGAGCCGGAATGTCCTCGAGGACAAAAAGTCCTTAGGGCCTATCTCTCAGAGCCTCAGAGAAAAAAGCAGAGCCTCTCAACTTCCCTGAGTGATGTCAAGGCAGGATTGGTTTGTGGTTTCTTCAAGATCGTCCCTTTGACTTATTTCAGATAGCATTGCATTATTGGCGATCCATTAAGTAGATTATGGATTTTATTATACCCTGATGTCTCGTAGGTATCGACTCAGGCCATAAAATGCCTTCACGAGCTCTGTGTATCTATTTTATGATATGTCTTCTCTCTGTAAGATGAATGATTTTCGCAATACGAAACAGGCAATACGAGTATAAAATAAAAAAATACCAATTGTCTACTATGCGTAAATTTGTATGCCAGTTCAACATAAAATTGCTTCAATCAACATAAAACTGAGCTAGTACGAGGGAGGTTATACCTTATATTAAAGATCTGTTCAATCCAACTATGTACATGAATGTCATCATTTCAAGTGTATTTGTTCAGTAGACTCACAACAATTTACGTACTGTTTCAATTTTCACATTAACATTCGCCTATTTTTTATTTTCATCTAGTGATATTATCATTTATTTTTTACTTAACGACCATTATTTTGAAAGGAATTTCTTTTAATCAAATTTTATGTTCAGTTCTCAATCTACTGTTTCAGATACTACTGATTCTTAAAAACCCAATTTCCACCATTGGCCTCTCTTTCAGTGAGACCAATTATTTATTATTATTATTAATTATTCAACTATTTTTAAAGCATCTGTTAATCTGTTCCAGAATAAAATTATTTTTCTATTCTATTCTATTCTTTTTTTTTTAATTAAGAAGGTTTTGAATCGAATGCCATATTGCTTTTTATATGGAAATTGTTTTTCTTTCTTTATTATATGTTCCAAATAAGAAAGACAACAGAATATCCATTATGTTTAAATTTCAAAAGTGGGTTATTTAAATTCATGGCATTTGTTTTCCCCATCCCGAGTTAATATTTGAGGAAGTAGCCGGAAGTTTGTGTTATGGTTTAAAAACAATTGTGTTGCTGGCAAAGTAGAGCCCACATTTATTTTCGCCCTAGTAGCGTAGTGTTTATAAACTCCGACATAATAATCTTCTCGAGAATGTAAATTAAACGTTTATAATAAACGTGCTCACAGAGTAATCGTTTCCTGGGCGAGGTTGAGTTTGGGTAATCTGTAGCTGCGTGCCTCGGGGCCTGTGTTTTAAGTTGGATATAGAACAAGGCCCTGTAACAACAAACCTCCCGAGGGCTAACTTTAGAGCCAGGAAGTCTGGGATTGGGTAAACAGCCCGCTATTATTTTCCTCGCTAAGCCCATCTGTTGTCGAAGGCATCTGCTCAGTGATGGCCTCCTTCGTCACTCCATCCATCGCAAGCTAATCATTCCCTCGTGGATGGCTTATGACGTGCCGCCGATCGGTCTCGCGAAGTCGAACGAATCCTCTTTGCTAACGTTCAAAGAGTAACGCGCTTTGTGCTAAAAGACTTATTATAATTAGTTACTTCTAGAAATTTTTCCTGTTATTGTGAACGAGATAACGTGCCCCGGAATAAACGTAAGGTAACTTAACAGCCATGGAATTCTTCAAAGGAATGCGTTCAACGATGGACGGTTTTCCTAGGATGCACGGGTACTACAACGTAAAGATTGTTTTTTCTAATATTTCTCTCAACATCGGTTGCTATTATTTGGCATATACAGGTATGCCGGTGTCCCATGATGTCTGACATAATGTACATGCAGCAGAAAAGAAAAGAAGCAATAAAGAAAATGAAATATGCATCTTAAATCCCCTAAGCAGTTTCAAGTGATTTAGTTTTTTATGATTTCATTTTTTTTTTCAATTTTCAAACTTTGAAGTGAAAACCAAAAATTTTTAAACACATAATTCTAAGGTATTGTTGTGCCCTAGGAAGCAACCTTACACACTTGCAAGCTCAATTGATCGCAAATAGAAGTGACCATAAAGGATTTTAAAATGCAGCTCCTTATCTTAAATACGATGCATAAGTTTGTTATTTTAGGGGGAAACGTATAAAGAGAAATCTATTCACACTATAACACAGGACTAAATAATACAATATAATTAATTTTTTTTTTCACATCCTCTAAGATTTTATTTACAATATATATACAATTTACAAATAAATACTTGCAAATTCTTTGCACAATAAAACATAGACTTATTACACAAAAACAATAGCCTTCTGTTAACTTTTGGTATTTTAAGGCGTTACCATGGGCTGAGTCCGCTGAAGGCGGTTTTTACTCGAGCCGGCTCGAGGCCGCAGACGTTATACAATACAAAACAGGGACGGACCGTTTAGCGGGATCAAGAAATTGCAATATAGTTAACGATAATAATGTTTTTATTATTGACCATAAATTACTAGCAGATCCACCATTGTATACGCCATCTGTTCTCTTTCCTATAAGAATTTTAGAAGGAAGTATTCATAATCATTTTTCTTTCCCTTTTTCATTACGTTGATTGTTATTCATATCGGTATGGTATGTGAAGCGTTCAAGATCAAAAAGCTACTCTCAGATATTTATCTAATAATACCTACATCGCCAACTATGAAATATGAAATCAATGCTAAAGTTCTGTCATAAATTTGATCGCTTAGTTACATAACTTTACAAGATAATTAAGGAAGTTAAAGAGAGTTTTTTAAATATTAAATAACACACCGAAGATTGAATAGAATGAATGAAAGGAGGTGGTGTTAAACAATTGGGACGGGTTTAATTTTTTCCCTTCACGGCTATTGTCCGAATTACATCGCTTCATCGGCCTCCGATAAATCCTTTTATCGAGGATTTACGATTCAGCGGGTACATTCAAGGTTTATTCCATAAATTAGATAGGAATATAAATATTTTCTGTCGATATCAACAAATTCTACAGAATTTTCAACAATAAAAAGTCGTGTAACTAATACCTTACGAGTTTACCCTTTATATCATTACACTTTTATTTTTTTGGACTACCCTTTTTTTGTTACAATTATTTAATGAAGAATATATATGGGTAGATAATCAAAGATATACTCGTGCACTAAAAATGAAAATTAATACAAGCAAATACAAATACTAGGTATAAAATATATAACTATATACTAATTACTACTTCAATTAAACCTTGGTATTTGTAATAAATAAACTACTTGAAAATGTTGGAAAACGATTGCTCAATGAATTAATATAATTATTGTAAACCAAATTTATGTCAATAATTTGAATTTACAAATTTGAAATTTAAATAATTCTGACTATAATCGATTTAGAAATTCAAAAGAGACCACAGTTATTTCTAGGTCTTGAGTTTCCGATTCTGTCATTGATTATGTCTTTAAAGAATTTTTGATGATGAATAGATTAGGTTAGAGGTTAGAGGAAAAAGCATCAGCAGTGGAGCCCTGCGAGTCACAAGGGCCGTATTTTCACTATAATACAAAATGTAAATTATTATGTATTAATTAAGAGGCCTAGAATAGAGCCCTGAAAACCACTCTCCAGCACCAACTCGGTTCACATACAAATTTTCAACTCTGTAACTCGATTCGGAGAAACTGAAATGGTGAGATTAACTTTAAACCCTAGTATGGAAAAAAAAAAAAAAGGAACCCTCATTTCATTTTCATTCAAAATTTCAAACAAAATGTACTCAAACTTCTAATATATTGTGCCTGGAAAGCAACTTTAGATGCAGTTCCCCCTCCCCAACTGATGATTAAATAAAATGCATGTCTGCTACTTTAGGGAAAGACATAAAAGTGATACTATTTACGATATAATAAAACGAGTATGAAATGATTTGAGCAATGGCTTCAGGAAAATATCGTTATTAATCAATAATTCTGTTTTTATTTCCATACAGCACAGTTTCAGTATTTTCATCTCTAAAACTTTAGCTTTTCATATCTCAAAGCTGCACCAAATTAATTCTTCAAACTCAATATTACCTTTTGTCTTCCACTGAGTGGTAAAGGGATTGTAGGAATCGTGCAGAAAATATCTTTGTACGAAATGCAAGTTATTTTTGTTGCATTATGCAGGTCAATATCCCAGCAGTGCGATGTGATTGTGGTGGTTTCACCTCTGGGTAATGTGAGAACTAAATTAACTATTTCTTTATGATCTAATCTGAGCCAACTGCTGAAAATATCTGAATCCATCGGTGAATCCGTACTTTAGGCCCTTCCTCGAAAGCGGGCGTTATTTTTCTTGTTGCTTGGGCTGCCAAGTTTTCAAAAGGAATGTGTTTCCTTGCTCATATTCGATGACATTCCAAGCAATGTTTGTTCAATAGTAATGAGTGTAAATATTATAAAAAAAAAAGGTTTTAAACAGCTTTTATAATCTGTATATGTATACATGGTAAACAACAGAAGTCCACTAATTCACTTAATTTTATAAATAATAAAATTAATAAATTGCTACAATACGACTCGAATGTTCTAGATTAACAAAAGTTTTACTTAGTTCCGCTAACCCTATAAAAAGAATGGTTATTTCAATATTTTTTCAACTTTTTCTTCAGAATTTTCACGATTAAAATAAAAAACTTTTTACACGCATGGATATGAACAGTTATCTTGATGATTTCCAAATATCATTACCAACGAAACACAGAGCAGAGGACTTTTTTGTCAACTCCGGAGCAGTCATTTCGCAAGACTTTTTGTTGGGGGAGGACTAGGCGACCCAGTGAGGCGGATATTGGACGGGCAGTTATCAGGAAGGGCGAGGCCTAGATGGGCTAGATAGCAGGCCCTTTTTGCCACACTCCCCCTCTCCCCCCCCCCCCGTCCACAGAAAGATAAAGGTTTTTCTGTTAATTTATGGCCCACTTCCACCTGCGGTCGATCCCTTCATACTAGGGTCTTCCGGGGAGATGTCTTCGGATTAGGACTGAATTATAAAAAATGTATTAGAGAACGAAAGGTAAAGAAAAGTGAACCAAAAGTGATAAATAATATCAGATATGCTGACGATACAATTATGATAGCGGCTTTCTTAGATGATCCACACTTTCTTCTGAAAAAGATGACCAGAGCTAGAGAAATATCACATTAAATGCCAAAAGGCCGATGTTTATGATCTTGTTAAAGAAAACTCAATGTAAATCTGTAACAAATCAAAAGAATGTCTGCTAGGAAGAAATATGAATACTGATGTAACGGGTAAATTTAAGTGAAGACAAAGATAACACTTAGCAGCAGGTACCTCATGTTAGACTTTAAGATGACTAAGATGCTATGTGTTTCGCTGCTTTACTAAGGGATAGAGTGCTAGACCCTTAAGAAATGAGCCAAATACTGCATGCGTTTGAGATATGGTTTTACCGTAGAATTCATAAAATAAGTTGGATGGATAGGATCACAAATGAGACTGTTAAGCAGAGGATGAGAAAAAAGAAGAAGTGATATTTATAAGGAAACGCAAACAGCAAAACCTGGAACTCATGATGCGTGCATATAAATATAACTTGTTACAGCTGATAATACAGAAGAAAAATATTCTGGCTGCAAAACCTAAGAAAAAGTATCAAACGCTCTACAAAATAGTTTTTTCAGATCTGACGCATCAAAAATTCGAATAACCTTGATGATTACCGACCTACAGAACGTAGGCCTTGAAGAAAAAGATGAAAACACTTTTAAAATAAGACCTAAGTGTCTTCGGGGGAAGATAAAAAAATTTGAAGGATTTCGGGTTCAGTACAGGGTAGAGGTTGTACTGTTACTATGCCAACAGTAGTGCAGGTAAGTGATTTGGCCGAGACCGCGGTTAACTGGGAGGTTTTCCCCCAAGCACACACAATATAGAGGCTGGGTGTGCCACAGAAAATGTCAAGATCCCATAGGTTCCATCTATGGTTGTTAGCAGATTATATAATTTATCTGCGACAGCAAATCCAAACAATCAGAATGCCTTTGTTTTTACTACTTTGACTACTTGTTTTAAACACATAAACCTTCAGAATATAAGGACATTTTAAACAGTGTTTTTACTGACTACTTCGTAAAATTTGAGAATTTCATAACTACTTCAACACAAATCTAAATGAAGAATAATATCTTGCTAAATATTGAGTTGTCCTCTCTACACTTTTCTACACACAAAGTTTGAAGGCGTTATAATAGTACACACATCTTCTTGAGTGCGACTTGATTTTAACAGAGCAATCAAGAAAAGAGTAAGTTGACGACATAATTGAAGCAACAATTTTCTACTTTCTACGTTTAACCAGGCATGAACTAAAAGAATGTCTCTATCCTTACTATTGATAATATGTAGGAAAGAAACAAATAAAATAGTTAATATTAAAAAAAAATAATTTCAGAAAATTTTAAATGAAGCAGTAATTATAGAAGATATTATATAAGAAGTAACTCGTGGTTGTTTATTTTTTTTATAACTACTCTGTAAACGAAGTAAAACATGTAAATAATTTAAGTAAACAACGTATTCACCTAATATAACAGATGTGGAGTCCCCTGAAAAAAAATAGTTTGTATTAAAACTAATCAGCAACTATAAATCAGGTAAAAAAATTCACTCATAGTCTCAATTTATTCTTTATAATAAAAATTATACTAAATAAGGCGTTAAGGATCAAAATCGGATAACTTCAAAATTTCAACTATTGAATCGTTCACATTTTGCTTCGTTAAGCAATTTTGTCCAACACGACACTCTTCCTTCTAAATTTTCATGGCTTTACACAGATTCTAAAGTTTCGGGAGAATAAAGCATCGCTTGACTAAACTAGCGAAAAATGTGAAAAAGTTTTGAAATTTCGAGTTATGCATTTTTGATCCTGAACGCCTCATATATTATAATTCTTTATACTTTTTTTATAATTAAATGATTATGTATTAATTTTTATAATGTATGGTGGGTGGTACTAGAACAGAACAGCAAATAGAAAGTGGAACCTAACGGTCAGTTGCCTGTAGCTTCATGCCGAGAAGGGTTGGACAAGTCATAGGAGATGTCAGAACTAATATATCGTCTGGCCTTGACAGAAGTCAGGTTGTAAATCAGATGGACACCTGGTAGAGGATCTACTTAGAGAATCTGTCCAGTTAAGGAGAATAACTAGTAAACAAAGGTAAATAAATTCGTAGATATATACATATATATGTGCTGTGCTTATCTATTTAAATGGTTAACTAAAGGTAAAATTCTGTATTCACGACAAACTTAGAGAACAGACAACCTTTTGAAAAGACAAGGTTGAGAAAAGATTGTTATTAAACATACAAGTTGCAATGACAAATAATAACTTAAAATCTCGTATATTCAGCATCCAATTAAAAATATTACTTTATGAGAATTACATTTATAATCAGCGATTTATCAATATGTTTAAAGTAAACATTACCTCATCATAGTGAGTATATGGATTTTAATCGTAAACTTGAAGAATTGCGAAGTAATCATCAAATGATTGAATCCAAAAGGTGAGGCGAAAACATCAAAACATTGTTGTTAGATAGAAATATTTTAGAAAAATGAGAAGATATCTGCTCACAATGGCATTAAAGACATTACAAATATTCATAAAAAAACATTATTATTATTACAATTTATTACTTTTTATAAAACAATGATACTATAATATATAATACTATAAGGACAGTCACCGTCATCAGTTTTTAGCCCTTGAAAGCAAACGTCAGCTTCTTTTTATTGCGATTGTTTTATTATTTTACTATTCATATTTTAATGTTATGTTTGTTTTCTTCTTTACTGTGCATTTCTGAAGTGAAGGTATTCTTGCATCCCTAATTATTGCTCTTATGTATGGCAAATCGTTTTATTTCCTTTTTCAATGAATAATAGTTTCAATAAATAACAATTAGAATATTTTATAAATAGTAAATCTTTTAAAAATAGTATTTGATATCTGAAGGGCTCCTAGTATTCAAAACACAAACAAATGTGAATTTTGTGAAGCATCATACTTATAGCATCACCAACGTTTTTAAGTATGTAGTACTTCGCAAGAATTATTTAAGAAGAAAGATTTACGAGATTAAGAGATACTAAAAAAAAAACTCGTATATGTTCAAATTAACTGAAATATTCTGATATTTTTAATCAATTCTAAAGGACTATGTCCAAAGTTGTGTGGTATAATACAGAAAATTACAGTTGATTAAAAATGTTACTAAAATGAACATTTGTACAACATAAACGTACTACTCTTGGGAAAAATCAATCCTTGCGCCCCTCCATATGTGAAAGGTAAAACATCTCTTCTTGAGATCCCAAAGCTCTCCCCCAGCGCGTCAGTGGTATTAAAAGCCAGAGGATACAGGTGACGAATGAGGAAAGAAAGTAGTTACAAATTCAAAAAACGACAAGTTTTTAATTAGTCCAACTCTTTTGAACAGTTATTTAACTGTTGAAGCATAGATATAAATCAAAACTAATATTTCAACTGAACTAATGAACCTTAAAATGCGTTTGTTTTTTGTAAAAACAACCATTTCCTGACTCGAGCTAAGAGAGGAGGAATGTTGGGCTGGGTCAGGTGTGCTGGTGTGCTGCGATAAGCTGACAAGCACATTCTCAGAACCACAGTCTGCACTTTGTTCCAGTCTGCACTTCACATGCTAGGTGACTTGTTCCATTTCACCCAAGTGCTTGTCTGACATTTCATAAAATGCATGACTATGTTAAATATGAAAATTAAGATTTGTTTTATATAAAAAAAAAAAAAAATCCTGAAAATATGGTCCTGAAAAAGAACTCACTCAAAGATATTATTCCATGGCTTGCGTCAGTAAATGGGTGACCATTGCATCGACATAGAATGCCAACAACTACCAATAAATACCTAAGAGGAGTAATCGGCAAAACCACAGACTTAAAACACGAAATTCAGTTTAACTCCGTATTTCGTTGCAAAGGATTGTAGATCAACAGCGCCGATTCTATCCAGAATCAGGTTTTGTTTTAAAACTTTATCCGTTCCTATTTTAACCACTGAAGGAAAAGCATTTCGAAAATAAAAGGATTAGGATTTGGGGAAAGTTAGAGCCGAGAAAGGGCCTTAACCTTCTTTTGTAATAATCCTGTTCATTTTCTCTTTTTTTTGGAAGATGATACGTATAAATCAAAAGAGGTCTTGGATAAATAAATTTTCAAAAATATTTTATTATGGATATGCTTACTCAATTTGAGCTAAATCAACGAAATACATTTTTTTTTAAACAAATACAATTTTTTTCCGAAATTCCATGACTTTTTCTTACAGTTACAGAGAGATGTGTCACCGCATTGAAGTATTTAAAAAAATAAATAAAGTCGGACAAATAAATTTTCCTTTTCTTTCATTTTGGCCAAACGAGGGAACCACGTGCCAATTTCAATTCCTACTCATTTGTTGTAAACACTCCTTTATCTTATCTTTCTCACGGTTTACTTAAAAAATTCATGTTTCTGGATTATATTATTAAATGATTTCCTAATTGCGTGTCAATAAACTCCACATAGATGGAATTGTTATTTCATGTATTTGTTTTTGTATTATTTCTTCTAGGTCACTTACAACACACAGTTATTCTATCCTGATCTTAACATGCTATTGCCTAACAGATTATTAAATACCTCTACAATCCGTAATATTATACTCCATCATCCAAAGTCAATAAATCAATTCGGCTTCATAGCATGAAGATTGTAGCCAACAGCAAGTATAGTGAAATGGTCTCTCGGGAATACTATTATCCATACGCCTGATTTATCACTTGCCTAAGGCTCAGCGAATTTCAGGCACATTTCAAAAAAGAAAATTCACACTGTCAAAAACACAACACCGTCCAGTCTGTCATGAATAAGTTTTGATAGTTAAACATAATTTGAACCAGTTATTATAATATAAATAACAGTGCACGACTTATAGGTTCAGAAATTAAACCAGCCTATGATAGTCAGCAAACGAATATTATAAAAAATATATATAATAAATGTGGAGACGCAAAAATTGTTATACAGAAACAGTCGCTAAAATTGAGGATATGGCGAAATGCCGAAAGAAATTATATATAAATTAAAAACCATTACTAAAAAGTTAAATGGTCCATTTTCAGGGATCAAAGGAATAGAGGTGAAACAATTTCCTCGAATAATTTTTTTTCAGCCCTTTGTTTAATATTCACCATAAAATAGCTTCCAAAAAAATTTTTTTTTTACTTTCTGAATCTGCGCATCTCATCAAAGAGTTCTAATTTAAAGTCCAATCAAAATAAAATCTTCACGTTATTAAGTGATTCTGTTCTATCTATTTAATACATTCTACAATTATATACCAAAAAATTATCTTTAATCTTCTTTTATGATTAAGGAAGTAATTTTATCGACCAAGTAACGATTTTTCACCAAATCTTGTCAATGGATCAAACTAATAATAATTGATTATAGTTTATTATTTTATTAATTACAGTTTATGTTATTGAGGTTATCATGTACGCTAGTAGTATTTAGAACTTATAATATACACTACCAGAGAGCACCTTTAATTCCTATTTTGTTCCCCTTTCCTCCCCACAACGAACAACTACACATTATCCACATTCACCATACAAAAAATATCAGTGCTACTTACTAATATTTGTTTATAAATACAAAATCTTAAAAAATAACAATAATAACTCTAGTACTGTTTCCAAGCCAAATATTGTGCAGTTAGATTATTTGACTGAGGTTAACTTCCAGGTTTTTCAGCCGATAAAGAATATCCACTTTATAGAGAACAGATGTGCCAATCTCAAACTCTTCCTTGACATATGAAGCACAGCGCTTTGAATATAATTTTAACAATAGAAACATCATTTTTATAAAAAAATATATATTAAATTATCTCAACAGGGTGTTAATTTTTTTTTAGTGAGGAAACTGAACAGCGTTACCTAATATTTATGAAATTCACAAATTCCTAATTTCATAAGTCAAAATTTCAATTAAACTCTCCAAACGTTTTTGTTAATTGGCCTGGATCACGCTCAACCACCATGTTTTTCAACCAATTAAAGATGCCCAGTTTACCGTGGCAGGTGTGCCGAAATATAGCTTTTAACATGATAATTTCAATGACTGATCTGAAACCCTTCCTTGAGATCTTTAGCACAACACCCTAAATATAATTTTAATCTTAATAAAAGAACGTCATAACTAAAAAAAAAATACATTTTTTTCAATAGAGGTATTTGAATGTTCCGTGTGAGGTAAAAAAAAAATAAAAATTTGGATATTGGTAAAGCAAAGTATTACATTGCTAATGTAATGATGGTATTGAAATTATTTTATTAACCATTAGAATATTTTTAAAAGCTTGAAACTTTTTGGTTTAAACTTATGTCATTATTCAAATAAAACTTCAAGTTCAAACTTTATACAACTAAAAATATGACTTTATTTAAAAAACAAAACATCTTGGAAATGGAATATGGATATATTAAAAAGCTTAGCAAAAACAAAAACTACTGAAGGCTAAAATGCCAAATTTTTAGTTATGTCGTTGTTCTTTTGAAGGAGCGATATATAGTGATATAAGAAAGCTAACATATAATATACTTTTAGCTTTTATTACTCTAATTTCACGAATAATTAAGGTAATCTGCTCGCTCTCATAAAGTTCATAAATCAAAATTTTAATGAAACTATCAACTTTTTTGTCTATTGGTAGTTCACTGTGTATGATAGAATACAAAATGAATCTTATACCTTATAGAAATCAAGAGCCCCGATGAAGTCCTGCATTGTAAGTCGACACCAAGGCTTTAAATAAATAGTTACATCGTATTTCATCTCTCAATTGACGGAACTTCTTGCTAGCCAGGCTTTCTCGTCGGTTCAGTTAAACAATAAATAAAAGTTAACTTCTTCTATGCCTCGTAAAGTTTTCGAATAAAAAAGAAAACATTGATATAATGCACCATGCTAAGTAATATATAGCATATAAAGGCTGTCTAAACAGGTTTTACTCGGCGAGATCCGCTCTAACTACGGCCTCCACATAAAATAACGATAAAGGGTCCATGTTGTTCCATAGATTGAGGCAGAGGGGAAAAAAAGAAGATTTTAGATTTGCATAGAGTGGAATCGAACCCGGGAGAAGAGATAAGATCTGAGACGTGGAAACTGTGCTTAGACAGCTGGCTGTAAAAGTCAACACTGATTGGAAGGGACCAAGTGCCCACGAAGAGATCCATATTCCTACCGACTTGTTTGGAGTTGCACATCTTTGTCGAAGTTCGTGGGAAAGGTTATGATGTTTCTGTCCAGGATTTCGAAGTTGAAGTTTAAAAGTAAGCATTTAGTCCGCAAACATGAATGCAAAGAAAATAAATCCAAGTCTTACCCAGAAATTATTTTAAAATATAAAATAACAAGGTAAAATACCATAGTTTACTAATAATAACCAGTAATAAGTAATAACCATAGTTGATTAACTAATAAGGTTAAATACCATTATTCATTTGACATATCTATCTATCTATATATATATATATATATATATATATATATATATGTAATCAGATAAATCAATTACTATTTGGAGGGGTATTTTACAGAAAACATAAAATCATGCATTATTTTCCAGATAATCCAGTAAGTACACTCAAAATATATTATAATACTTGTGAGCTTCTATTAAATTTTAAATAATAAATGTTTGTTTGCACCCCCAATGTAAACTTTTTCCATTCGAAATAGTTCATTAAATTCGTGGAAATGATAGGATGATTGCTCAGCTTTCAGAAGTTGGTTGGCTTCTGTTATTGTTCGGTCCTCTCTCCTGTCATAACACAGCTGCAGCCTTTCCTAGTCGATATTCTACAAGTCTCTGAAGGAAAGAAGTCGAGTTAAAGGAGATTTCATTTAGTATTCTATCGAAAACTCATAGATCGAAGTTGTTATTACGAAGAGATAATACAAATTTGTTTAAAAATACAAACCTCTGCGAATCTTATTTAAAAAGATAAGAGAAATAAATGGATTTTTATAATTAATTGCTTCTTTTTATCATTCTGGAGGGATTTAAATGCTGAAGATGAATTCTCATAATGTTACGTACCTATTGTATTAAAAACTAAAATCACCAAATACAGATTCACCCAATGCTATAAATGCGCGAATGAAACAAATTAAACTGAAACCTGAGATACAATTTTTTTTTTATTTTAACTCAAAACTATAAAATTAGCGCCTAAGAACTCTTACAGTTTTTGAACGGAAATATAATTCTTCAGGAGGAAGAGGAGAAACATAAGACAGTGGTCACATTTCACGGGGAAGGCCGAAGACGTTGACAGTTCGACAAGGTTTTTAGCAGCTATTAGCATTCCGGGGAGCGACTGTGGCTAGTTTCCAGGATTACAGATGTCTCCAGAATACCCTCAGGATTCTTGAGCGATGATGCCATCGGTCTTCTCATCCCGCCATTCGACGTGTCGCAAGATTTATAATTTACAAGTTCTAATTAAGATTTCTTCAAACAAGAGTATAAATTAAAAGAAGTAATTGTTTCTAAGACGTAAGCACTCGTAAACATCAAGTAACAGGACATATAACCCCAAGTTTATTGCCAGGAAAATAAAATTTATTCCGAAGCTCTGCTTAGTTTAGACGGCTTATCCTTAAGTACCCAATGTTTCTAAAGCATGCATGTTTATTTGTTTCTAATATGTTATTTTATGTTAGTATGAATATCACAAGAAAATCCGACAAGTGTTAATGAAATTATGTCCATTTCTACTATTCCTACAAACATGAAGATATAGATAGAACTCAGTCATTGATTTGAAATTTCAATAACAGTTTAAACTAGGTTCTTACATCTCAAATTTCTTTTCACCCTTCTCTTCTGTTTCACTGAAATAATAGAATTGATAAATATTCTTCTGCCTAAACTCCTAAGGATACAACTCCAGAATCCTACCGCGTTATCAATTCCTGGAGCAACACTATCTATTGAAATCTATGGTGATAAGTGCTTTATACGAACTGAACATTGAAATCCGTATTTAAATTTAATTGTCTCAGATGTAATCAGATCACAACTTAATTAATTACAACATAAGGAAACGACTTACTCAGACTTAAATATTAAGCAAAAATAATACTAATCAATGTCAAATTAAGGCACTAATAATTTTAATAGTCTCCAAAAACTCCGTTTGATAGCATTGGTGCAGATTCATTATGTGATAACACTATCAAATTTGAGTACCGTCCGTGGTATTTGATTTCCCACTTGAAACCAAATTACTTACAATGAACTTTCATTATTACTTTTATAAAGTGTCTCGTATCATCCTCATGACGAACTTTTATTATTAGTTTTATACGATGTTAATCCCCTTTCTTCAAAGCTTATAAAATTCAGGTTACTGGTTGAGAAGATGCGACAATTTAATTATTCAATATTTTTTTTCCCAGGCGCATCTTTAGTGCGAATGTTTTAGCGTGTCCTGGTGTAAATGGGTTCATCAAATACAACTTCAAGACACATCTATCCCGGTTAATCCTGTAGAAAAAGCTCCACTATTTAAAATTTTAAACTAGACTACACCTCCCTCGGAGGTACGATTATATTAATAAATAAATATTCTGCGTAGCATGATTTTCTCTTGAAATTAGAGCGTACTGTTTTAGCTGCAGAGTGAGTCAGAGTGTAATCTGACGTTCATAGTTCAATTTACTGCTTTTCTAAAAGATTCAGTTGATTATAAAACTAAAAGTAATTTTAACCTTTAAATTTTAAATATACATTCAATATACACTTGAAATGTAAACAACTATATATATTTTTTTATAATTATTAGTCAGCTGTTTTGATTTTTAAATATTTTTATTTTAAAGAGAAAAAATATGCCTCCGGCCGGGATCCCGGAAAAAGATCTTTTATCTTTAAAATAGAAATATTTGTAAATAACTATAACTTCCAATGTGCTTAATATTATCATTCTAATTTAAATTAACAAAAAAAATCATGGAATCTGTTTTTTTAAATTTGTTTTTACTTTTTGTTTATTCAGGAATATCTGTTGGTATTGCAAATTATAAATTTGCTATTTGATAAATCAGTAGTAAATATTTTTCAAATAGATGGCAAAACAAAAAAGTCCTTTGTCGAGGCCATAAGGGGTTTTGAGGGGTGTGCTGTCATTTTGATTTTATTAATAGTTGCGGCCTTCATATAGGCTTCGTGCCGGTCGGAGAGCATTATATAACGCACCAATAACACAGGCCAACGATGAAAAAACTTTTTTAATGAAAATACCTTATTCTTATGTTGTTTAGGTTGCTGAATCCAAATATGATGCTTAAAAAGTTGTATCACCCACCATTTATTCACATTTTATAGTTAAATTCATGAAATAAAGAAATATTTTTAGAATTTAACAGCTTTTTCATAGTTAAGATAACATGAAAAAATAGGTCTAATGAACAAAGATGATGTTGGCAGCACTGCTGAAACACATGCTAAACAGCTGATGTTTTGTTTATTTTCAACATAACCTCACTTTTACGTTTCCTGTACATGTGCTCAGTGCAATGTCTCATCGCGGCTGTAAAAACTCTGCTGACAGTTTTTGTTATATTTGTGGTGAGTTTGTTATTAAAAAGCACCAAAGAAACATTACAGACTTTGTGAAAAAGGTTTATCTAGCATACTTTGGAACCAAACTTGGAGACCAGGATAAACCTTGGGCACCGCATAAGGTATGTTATGTATGTGTTGAAGACCTCAGGAAATGGTCAAAAAAAGAGAAAAAACACATTAAATTTGCTGTTCCCATGATATGGAGGGAACCAAAAAATCATTCCGATGACTGTTACTTTTGCAGTGTAGATATTACTGGTCATAACTCTAAGAACAAGAAGGTAATAAGCTACCCTAACCTTCCGTCCGCCATCCGACCAGTAGGGCACGGTGTAGATTTGCCAATCCCGGAACCACCAGAGGACTTAAATTCTATTGAAACAGAAGTATTTTCTGATGTACAGTCGGAGTTAGATGAACACGATGAAGAATTCCAATGTGTTACAGAAAATGTAGAGCCTAAATTGTTCACTCAGGTCGAGCTTAATGACTTAGTTAGGGATCTGGGCTTAACAAAAGAAAAAGCTGAACTGCTTGGCTCTAGGCTAAAAGAAAAGAACTTGCTGGCGGCTGGAACCAGCATTCATGTGTATAGGAAGAGAGAACAACAATTTTCGAAGTATTTTGAACAAGAGGGTGATTTGGTGTACTGCTCAGACATTCATGGTTTAATGAATGAGTTTGGAATTGAATACAAAACAGAAGATTGAAGGTTGTTTATTGATTCATCCAAAAATAGTTTGAAGGCAGTTTTAGCACACAACGGTAACATGTATGCCTCTGTACCTGTCGGTCATTCTGTACATATGAAAGAGAGTTACGAAAATCTAGAAATAGTGTTAAATAAAATAGGTTATTCTGCACACGGTTGGATGATATGTGGTGATTTGAAAGTTACGTGCATGCTCCTTGGTCAGCAAGGGGGTTTTACCAAATTTCCATGTTTCTTGTGTGAATGGGACAGTAGAGCTCGGAATCAACATTGGTGCAGAAAGAACTGGCCTGCTAGGGAGTCTTTAAAGCCTGGCGAGAAGAACATTTTACGCAAAAACCTTGTAGATCCAAAAAACGTGCTCCTACCACCACTACATATTAAGTTAGGTCTCATGAAACAGTTTGTAAAGGCTTTGCCTAAAGATGGGCTTTGTTTCAAATATCTCTGTCAGAAGTTTCCACACCTTTCAGAAGCTAAACTGAAAGAAGGCGTCTTTACCGGGCCTGATATTAGAAAAATGATGTTTGACGTTAACTTTGAATCCACAATGACCTCAAATGAAAAGGAAGCATGGGTTTCAATCAAGCAAGTTGTCACCAAGTTTTTGGGAAATGAAAAAGACCCAGAATATAAGGCTATTGTTGCTAACATGTTAAAAAAATTTGAACAGTTAGGATGTTTGATGAGCCTGAAAGTTCACTTTTTGAGCAGCCACCTCGATTACTTCCCGGAAAATTTAGGAGATGTTAGTGAGGAGCAAGGTGAGCGTTTTCACCAGGACGTTAAAGTGATGGAAAAACGTTACCAGGGCCGCTGGAATACCAACATGATGGGGGATTACTGTTGGTCACTTCACCGGGAAGTTCAGCAAGCTATTCATCGCAGGAAAAGCTACACAAGAAGCTTCAAGGAAAAAAGGGAAAGAAAATATAAACCAATTCCAGTTGACAAGTGAACCTTGTATCATCACATAAAATTACTATTCCAAGTATTTTACTGTAAATACAAACCATTTTTACGATTCTACAGTGTTTCATTGATTTCCCTATATACTGTAAATGGGTATTAGACTATATAATAAAATACATTTTGCTTGGAAACTAAGGGTGATACATAAAAACTACGAGCAGATTTGGATTCAGCACATAAAAATCTATCAAGATCAGCTATTAAAATTAAAAAAGTTTTCAAAAAGGTTTTTTTTGTTGGCCTGTGTAATATATCAATATCGCGCATATCTTTATGTTTACATTTAAAATCAACCCATCGAACATAAAAATTAGAATAAATAAAATTGATATGTAAACAAAAAAAAAATTCCGCGGGAGACGAAAACCACATTAGTATTTCCGCATTGAAAGGATTAAAAAAATAACAAGTGATGCTACATTGATTTTATATACGGGTGCGAACCTTCTAAATTTTACAATAGAATGAACCGATCCATCTTTCAGGTGAAGGGAAACTCGTATAATTTTGTGCAATTATGGTAATTTTATTGATGATCTCCGTTATGATAAGACAGGCCATGAGCGTGTCATATAATTGCGTGATCTAGCAGGCAGGTTATACGGCATACACACACACAAACAAATGGGTGTTTTATGGCTGGCTTGACACTGTCTGTGTAATATATCAGGATCGTAAAATAAATCGTGTTAGCAAGTAATTAATATAATGGGCAGGAATAGAACAGCGTAAAAGAATCCTGAAATATCGACTATTGCAGTCGATTTCTTTTTGTTGTTATACTCCATGTAAATGTGAACTTTGGTGTTTAACAGAGGCTAAAGAAACATATACGAGAGGACAACAAAAAAGGGGGCTTTGGAGCAGATGCTTCCATGTTCCAACAAAAACTTGTAAACGCTAAAATCATAACCAAATATGCAGATGTTATTGACCGGGAATAACTCAGTTCTTAATCGTATTAGACGTCCTAACGAAAACCTATTGTTTTTAATTTAAATTTAATTTATAATCTAGATCTCACTTCTTAAAACATCTACAAATCTACAGTAGAGTAGTTTAAACAGTTGAATCATGAATCTCATAATATTTTCATTTGAAGAGAAAAGATATGCCCCCGGCCGGGATTCGAACCCGTATTATTATTTCAATGTATAATCAAATACTTTATTATAATAAAATATATAAAAATATTATATCTTTATCATATAGTTCTGATAAATAAAATAAAGGATATCTTCAGAAATTCTGCTTGGCTGGGGGTATGAGAGAACCCCTTCCAAAACTTGGTTTGTGTATATTTAAATTGAGATTTTAACTAATTTGATTTGAGTGTCCTAGCGGTTTTGATTCCCGTCTATGATGGTTAAAAATTTAAATCATGTTACTAAAACATTAACCAAACACTTTCGGTAATCCAAAACATCCATCATGTCATGGGAGCAATATTTAACCCGAGTTCAAATCCGATTCTGGCTGATAATTTATTAAACCTGTATAACAGCCGAGGATGTATGTAGACTGGTGTGCAGTGTCGGTTAAGCGTGATCTCGGATAAATCACCTTCCTGCACAACCGTCCTAGAAATAGCACATTCTCTACCATTTACCATTTTAAAGGTTGTAGCGGTACATGTTTTTATTATTATTATTGAGCCTTCTTAAAAATGCAAAGCTTTTTCATCATTTCAATCTTAATTTTTTTTTGTATTTTTAAATGAGACCCTTATTAGTTTAGAATAAATATTTTATGATATAACGTCAATATTGGTCGGGTCATAAATATAGATCTTCAACTGTATTCTATGATCAGATAAGAACTTCGTACTATTTTCTCTGACTGGACTATACAGCCTCGACAAAAACCATGGCATGTTGTATTTTCTATTTTCACAAATGTAACTCTTAATTGAGTATAATGAAAGGCAATAGTTTTAAACAATGCAACACTTTACTTTGTGTAGTATTAATAGATAAAAACGAAAAATATCTTGTCTCGAGAAGAATGGGTTGGTTCTATAATCGAGACTTGTCTTCCAAATAGTAATTTCAAAGGTATAATTCTTGTTTATGGCAATACGAATATATAATAATTCATATCGAATTAAAACAAAAATAAGGTTTAAAAATGAAAAAAATAAATGCGGTATGATTAATCAAGGCAGTAAAACTCTTAAATGTTGTTTATCGTACGTTAGTGGCAGATCTGTAGGCCATGATAGCCCTGTTGTTCGAGTCCATAATTCAGATTCAGCCATGTTGGGGCGGTTACGGTGCCGTGTTCCCAGGCAGTAATGTCATCCCGATTAATGGAACTTATCACGTAGTATTTTATGGAAGCAGTGTACGATTCCCGGTAACCAGCTTACGGTTAATTAATTGCTTAATTTAATGAAATTGGTAAATTAATGTGGAAATCATAACATTTGTGTGAGATCATTTCACAACTCGCTCAAGTTAGGGGTTCCGTATATTTCCTCTAAGTATGATATTGAAATTATTGCATGTTAGCAAACGAAGTCGAATTATCGCTAGGCTCTTAAAGTGCAAGAGGGATATTTTCAGTATCCAACCTGAGACATTTCAATATTTCTGGAGAATCTTATGTACATATATTAAGAAAAATGCGCCCCCTCAGATAAAGATTATTAACATTTTGCTATAAAAAATATTAATCAAGTCAAAACCATTTGCTTATCCTAACATAGTGATTTATGTTATTTTTCACATACATGAAATTTTTCACAGACCAGTATCTCAGTAACGGTACCAAATTTTAACATATAAAACATGCGTAACAGTTAACAGAGTCCAGGGATGCAGAATGAAAATGTTTTACATTTACGACAAAATTGGAACAATGAAATATTATTTGGTTGTTTCATGATAAAATGTGAAATTCGGAATCGAAAATTAATTTAAATAATTATAAATATTGCATATTTGTTTAATAGTGAAACGTGGGTATGTATGTCATTGTACTGAGGAGTCAACGGATCGCCAAAAATACAATAACTAGAACATATGGAACAAAATAATTAAAAGCATTAATAAGCATAAATGAATAATTACATTAAATTTGACCGCAAATTTTAGCATGCATTCAATAAACATTTTTTTCTCTTTATATTTTCATCCACACCTGTCAAATACAAGTAATTGACAATCAGCAGATTGGCTGACTGAAAAATAATACAAAATGACATGGAAGGCATGACGAAGAACAGTACCCAGCGGTACCTCTCCATTGGCTTGCTTTATTTTCCTATTGTAATAGATCCCTCATCCACGTCCTTATTAGTCTCCTCCTAGTGTTCTCAGGCATGAGAGTAGTGGCCATTTGTTGTACCAATGGGTTTGGGTATCCGTATAGTTTTTCTTGAAAGCGTTTGTAGTACTTTCGTATGTTTTCGTCAACCGTTTGTATTTTTAAGTCAGTATGCAGAGTTTTGCTATTGGCGTACCATGGTGCATTAGTGATAAGTCTGAGTACTTTTGACTGAAAAGTTTGCAGTCGTTTTCTGTGAGTCTGTTTAGTGATGCCGTAAATTTGTAAAGTATAATTAGCATTTAAAAAAATAATAAATCCTTGAAAACACCATTAACTACATAAATTTCCTCCATAATTCAAGACTCTCTTTCCTCCCAAGTATATATTTGACAAATACTTTTGATAAAGTAACGTTACTAAACGTTGAAATAAATCTAATTTTAAAATTATGCAAAATTAAACCAAACAAATTTTGACTTACGCTATTCACGTATATTCACACAAGTATATTAGTTTTCACATATATTTAAAAGCTAAAAAAATATTTTTTAAAAGGAACTTTTCAAGGACCGTTATGAACCTTTTAGATTCTACTATAAAGGAGTGAAGTCGTACTTAATTGTAAGTATTAAGTACTACCACGGAGTGGTTCCTCTTCTTGTCTATCCTCTATTTGCTTACCTATACTATTATGTATCATTTATTATATATACTTGTTGCACTGTTATATTACAAGTGTGTAAATTTCAAAAAATGATTTATTCAAATGACTAAAATAACTTTCATACATGGAATAATTTAGACGTGTTTTCGGATTAAAATATTAGATTATTAACTTCCATCCTGAGTAAGTAACAAAAGATATATCGAAAGAGAATATTCTTGTGTGGAAGCAACGGCTGCTGTATTTATTTAGGATAACTTCTAAACCAGTTTTATATATTTGTATGATACGGATGGAAACTCCAAGGATGGAAACGTCACGGGCAACAAAACAATACGCTCAACAAAAGCTCTAAACGCTACGTGATCCCAACCCTTAAATCCGACTTTCCTATTCTCATCCCTCCAACACAGGAATACGTCTCACAGAATTTTTTACCCCAACAGCGAGGAAATACAAAGACCCGCCTTGAATTCTAAAATTACAGCAGAATCCTAAACGCCCTCCTGATTCCGCAGTAAATTTAAATATGCAGGTCAGTTGCTTCAGCGTTTCCATTTGTGATACTAAAATGTTCAGCCGCTTGAAATATCACGTACAAGAGTTAACTGCTTTAATTCAACTAAGACCTCACGGATACAATTAAATTTATTATTTACACTTAATTTCGATAATGATTAATTTAATTAAATAGACTAATTTCAAAATTTAAAAAAATATGGATAAGATAATAATTCAGGGAAGTGATTAGTCGGACTCAATCGCCATTTTCTCCCTAATTAGAATATCCTCTTTATAGAGGCTGGAAAGCGCCTCCAGATTCGACCGGATCCATCCTATTAACAGTTTAATTAAACCATATGCCACACCCGGGTTTGAACCCAGGGCACCCCTTGTTAAGTAACTAAAGGAAAATTGGGAAAACAGTACAAACCAAAATAAATTACGTGATTTTCATGTAAAAGGTAATAAACTTTTCATTATTATGTGATGTTTCTCAGACCAAAAAAAACAGTTCAATCATTAATAGATAATTACAAAATTTATTTGCCAATGATTCCCATTGAGAAATCTTGTACACAAGGAAAGGTATCTCTTCTATTTGTTAGTCTGCTATTTCTTGTTGGACTACAAAGTTACATTAAGATCTAAATGGAAAACAATTTTATTTAAAAAAAAATATAATTGACTTGAAAATGATTTGAATAAATATATTCTACAGAGATATTACGACATTACAGCGATACAGATAACACCTTATTCCATTTTTGTTTTCGCATTGCTTTAACTTAATTTATCCTGAAGTGAAATACATAACTCGTAGGTATCTAATAATTAATGTACAACAATTTGTAACCATTTACAGTACACAAAAATATAAATGGAGTAGAACTATCATCTAGTCTAACACGGAATCTAGAAACAAATAAAGAATAAGCTCTCCCGTTTCAGATCCAATATTCTATTAAATAACTAACCAGAGCCGCCGAGGAAGAATCCTGCTTTGCGTGTCCTTAAGTCATTAATAAAACATTCCTTATCCGAGTCGAGTGCTCGAGTATCCCAAAGCTTTAGTTCACCTCCCAATAGGACGTTTTAATAATATATTAAACTTTTTTTTTAATTATATTTTAATGCACTTGAAACAAATAGGAACCAACACTCAGGATGAGATCCAAGGATGTAATTATTTATCTAATGTAAAGTTAGATTAGCTCAATAAGTTCATTATTTTTCGAACACGTATATAAAACTCGCTGGCACACTTGCACTCTTTCTTCAAGTATATATATTTATTTACTTATAAACATCAAATAATACGGGCAACTAAGTTTTGCTGAATTCAAGTAATGTTTAATAATAACAAACTTAAATACCTCTCAAAAAAAATAACAAACTTAAATACCACTCAAAAATTAAGGAAAAATAGTCGCTCAAAATGAGTATGACAAGAAACAGCTGAGGGTTATTAATTGTGTTCATACCAAAAAGTCCCATTATATCATATAAGGAGGAATCTAATGGTCCATTAATTTAATAAATAATACTTATAAAAACTAAAAATGAAACAAAATTAAAAAGGAGAAAATAATTTTCAATAAGTTCAAAAGTAAGAATAGAGCGATGAAAATAGTAAAAAAGCATGAAGTGTTAATAGATTTTTCATAATGACTCTACTCTTACCAATTATAGTCAATGAAATATTTCCAAGAATTATCATCGGTTTTTAAACGCAAAATATTTTTTTTTTATTACTAAATTGTTATATTAAACTAATTTAAAATTATTTTATTTTTTTTAGCTTTTTAAACTATTATTCATTACCTATTTTTTATTACGGCTGGCCATAAACGCGTACTACTTTTTATTAATGTTATCTATAAAAGCTTGTTTTTCAACTATTATTATGTAAATTTTATCTTCGAAAAAAACCAGCTTCCAGTCAATTTATTTTATTCTTTCATACACAAGACGTTTCGGCAACTTAAATGCCATTTTCAATATTAAAATACATCAACATTCTAAACATAACTTTAAAAAAAGTTATAAGTCAAAAATTCTCAATAAAGAAATATTTAAAAATTATTTTTTTTCTCATTTTCCTGGGGATTCACTATCCTCCCATGGTCAATTTTTACTTTTAGTAGTGGACAATTGACCATGGAATATGGAATATGGAGTGAATCCCCAGGAAAATGAGAAAAAAAAATAATTTTTAAATATTTCTTTATTGAGAATTTTTGACTTATAACTTTTTTTAAAGTTATGTTTAGAATGTTGATGTATTTTAATATTGAAAATGGCATTTAAGTTGCCGAAACGTCTTGTGTATGAAGGAATAAAATAAATTGACTGGAAGCTGGATTTTTTCGAAGATAAAATTTACATAGAAATAGAGTCCAGATTAGATAAGAATTATTAGATAAGAATTAAAATGAACTATTATTATTTGTAGCAAATTATATGACACTCCCCAGTTAATCCTGATAGTAGTCATATGCTTGTCTCAAAGATTAAGTTATGTATGCCTTTGTACATGCTACAAGGCACTAACATATATTCGTATATGAAAATTCACTACTCCTGAAGTTCTTGGTAGGAGAGAATGAGAAAAATTTAACAAATTATTGTATTGTCGTGGAACTTTGTGTAGTGTGTATTGTTCCACTTTAATTCGAAGTATGAAGTGGCCAAAAATCTAGTTCAAAGATTCTGTTACATACAAACTTATATACAGGCAAAGCTTATTGTTAAAAAACAAACCTACTACTGATAGAGAAACAAAAATATCCAAATATTGTTAATATGTATTACATTATTTAATAGCAATTAATATTGGAAGGAGAAATGAAACTGGATAAGAGACCTTTATTAATGTCTTGGAAATTAATTCCCAGCACAGATGTGTCTGTGACTGTCATTCCTCTTACTTGACATATCTTTATTTTCAATTGCTATTGTCAGTAAACTCGCTGATCAAGGAACAAATTTATTCTTAACACATGATTCAATGCATGTTTGAGGAAAAGAAATGTAGGAGAATAAACAGAAATTGGCATGGATTATTCTTCTATTTAGGTTAATACCTCAGCAATGTTTCATTATATATAAGGTATGTATAGTCGACCTTGTTTATGTAGGCATATGTTTTAACTACATGCTTATTTCCTTCAAGGTCGCTTCTCTCCCACCAATCTCAGTAATCTTTTTCTAGCGTATGAACAGACCATCTCAATTTAATTGTTTAACAACACAGCTTGCTGCCTGACTGGAGTAGTATATACAAACTCCCGTGATCCATGAGTGTTTGGTCTCCCTATTCCCGATAAGAAAACAGGAGGGGAAGATTTATTTAGACACAGGGGACAGAGTAAATAACCACAATACGACAAGACCAGCGGTGGTTTAAAAGATAACTGGCCGTACGATAAGGTATGTACACATATTGTACATCCTTGGTTACTGTCAATGTATATCACTGATCTCGAACCTGGATGCGGGTAGGCAGGAAGTCGCGTTTAACGTAGTATCACAGGTATACTGACGATCCACAACCCTTTCTTTACATAATAATAATCTTTCATAATATTGAACTAATATCATTACTTAATAGATCAGTCTTTCTTTTGCGATTGTTTTTAGTATAAGAATCGTTAATAACCTAAATGGATAAAACAGTAATTCTATAAAAATATAAATCTGTCCAAAATTAAAACCAGTTAGTGCCTACTACCAAATCATCACATACAACTCACTATGGAATGCATTAAGCAAAACATTAAAACATAGTAAGCAGAATTATTTAGAAAAACAATGGCCAGAGCATGTAGCGAGCACTATAAATTTATTAAGGTTTGAAGTAAATATGTTTGTTTTTAGGGCTTCAAAAATCCTTTCTTAGTGCGCGTTGGCCTTATAAAATGCACCTACTGTCCAAATTTCAAGTCTTTAGATTATGCCGTTTCGACTCTGCGATGGTCTGTCAGTAAGGAAAAACTTTTTTATAAATACAGATTAAAAGCTTTTGATGTCAACGTGTTTCCAGAGTTATAAAGTTCTTCTGCCTACCCATACAACGCGAGATGGGCACGTTTTTTCTTGTCAGTATACTAATAATTTGTTGAGTTTTAGTACAATACGTAGTGGAAACTTCAATGTTCAAGGTCTCTGCAGGGAGGTGATTTGTCCCAGATCACACTCAACCACCAAATTTGTCCTCCTATTTTGGGCACCCCCTCCATAAAGAATGGGTGAGCCCTAGAAGGCCCTCCTGGTCCATCCCCGACCACTAACAGATTAAATAAATTATCCGCCACAAATGGTTTTGAGCCCGGGACCATTGACACGGCAACTCAGCGTTCTACCACTCAGTCATCCAGATAATAATTTTAAAAAAGCACTTTTATTGAAGATGTGTGCAAACTCTTATTATAGCTACAACTCCCGAAGACCATGAAGGTAGTACAATTAAAATTTGGTGAAATCTTTTTCTGTCACTAACAGCTCGTACTAATGAAAAAATATAATAGTATTATCAGATGCTATAACATTATTTATGAATAATGCTCATAGCACATACAATAATATAATCTATTGTATCTAACCTATGTTAATTGTTTTATTATTAATATGATTTTCTTAGTGTTTATTTCCTGATTATGTATCGGGCAGGAAAATAGTTTTCCCTTCATTGCTACCACTAATTGAGTGATAAAACCTATATTCATCCAGAAATTTACAACTTTGGCACATTTTTGGGTATCTATATGTGCCAGGTGTATTTTAAAGAACTATCGACATTAATCTTACTACAAACACAGATAATAAACTAAGAGCGATCTCTCGGAATGATCTGTGCCCATAAAAGCCACCAGCTAGGGCCGTAGATGGTGCAGATACTGCCTCCAGTCGCAAGATCCATATCTAATAAGATTCCACTAGGCCACCTACCACAACCTGCCTCAAGAATTTTTTATTTCTCCCAGGTTGTGGTGTCTACTACCTGTGTCTAGGCTCGATTCACGACCGCCCACGCTAATACGATAGTTCAACTAGACGGTTCATCATAGTAAAACATTACTACTAGCTGTTGTAGGATTTAGAATATGTATAAGAACAAACGTACTAATTTAACATTCACAAGAAACAAAAATTAATAAGGAAATATGGGAGGAAATTGCTGATAAATAAATAGATGGCAGCGGGCCTGGTGATATTATCATCTAAATCCATTTAAGAGGAAGAAAATTGTTCGGGTGGAGGTCAGAAAAAATTCTCTTTAGTAAGAAGAACTGTTTATTTTTTAAACCAACGCTTCATCCCACATTGCAGGTCTTCTTCAGGGCTATTGATTAGGTCAAGAGTTGAAATTTGACTGGGGAAACGATGGATTTAAAAATAAACAGTTCTTCTTACTAAAGAGAATTTTTTCTGACCTCCACCAGGACCATTTTCTTCCTAATATATATATATATATATATATATATATATATATATATATATATATATATATATATAAGTTCAACTAATATTATTCAACTATATCAATTTAATGTATCTGCAATTACTTACATAAATTTGATTTTCGTTAATAAATCTATTTTTTTTACTGCAGGCCTCCCAACAGGAGACGAGATAACGGATTCTGAACAAGTTTCGGTGAGTAGTAAATAATAAATTATAATATATACTTAGAAAAAAACTCATATTTATTTATTTGGTAATTTTCCTTTTATATTAGTGAACATTTTGAAACAAAGTGGTTTTGAATTGTTTTTCATTTGTGTGATGCGATTGCAGCCTGAATGCTAATTAGTTGACCAGATTTAAATTAAATTTGTACAAAATATTTTATGTTTTCGATATATTGAAACTGAACTGTATGAAGTACTTTTTAAGTACAATTTATAGATCTTTTTAAATTCAAGAACTGACGTGATTTGATAGCAAACATTTATTTTCTTTGGCGTTATATTATTTTATATTATATTACAATATTTTACATTATTTTTCGGTGTGACTAATTATTTAATATTTTACATAAGGAGTAAAGAATATACCGTTATGCATGGGTGTGTTAATGAAGGAGACATTGGCATACAATACTTTTAAGCAAAAAAGGATGAAATACAAATAAAAAATGGGGCAAAATTCCAGGTACTACCAAGAAACACTAATTAAAAAGACCTAATTGAAGAAAATTTATTATTTTACGATTACCAGTGAAGTCATTGAATGACCTGTATCGTACGTCATTTGTAAGTGACACATTTTGAAACAGTGTACGACAAGCTTCTACTTTCACTAGCATTTAAAAAAGACTCGAGGTAGTTATGGTGGGCGTAATTAAATAGAAAATACAGCTTGTCATAAAAGTTTTGAAGCTGGTCATTGTTATTGCCTAGAACTACATACAACCGGACTACCTAGAAGGACCAAGGGTTTTGTAAGTCATGAGTTGTGACTGGGTCTTGGGAGTATGGCTGCCCCTAACTGTTCGTGACGGCAGGAGCTCACGATTTATAGCTGTTTAAGGTTGGGGACACGATGATATACAGCCTCAGGTATATCTACAAGTTATGTTTATTAGCACTATGGTTGTGCTTATTATCATATTCCAAATTTTTGCAAGTTTTGTCTTTAAACTTACATACAATTATACCAACAATAATTTAATTTACACCTACTTATCAGGATATACACTATAAATATACAAAATATTTCTATCAGTGAATTAAAAAAATATCGCAGGAGCCTCGATGAATAAGTGGTTAAGTTAATTTTTTTACAAAATGAGTTTCCTTTTTTTAGGGAAGTTGAATCTTGATATTTTCGTAGTTCATAATTCAGGCCTTGGCTTGAAATGGAGATATTGCTTATACTGTAACTCCACTTCACTCTCTCCGGATAAATTCAACTAATCCACTAATTCACCTGGGCTGTAGTTACAAAAGTAAATACAGCAAAAATAATTTTCAGTCAAAATAGATAAATCTCTAGAAAATTAGTTATGATAGTTTAAAAAAAAAACATGTATATATTTAGTTAAGAGAGATATTAATAGATATTTTATTTTTAATCGTGGATATTTATTCGGCACAGGAGAATTTTTAAGATACACTGATATTTCAATACTGCATCATTTAGAAAAACCGGTAAAACAATCTATGAAGGGTATTGGTATAGAAAGTTGATATAGATGGTAAGAACTATACTGAGTCTAAGCCAACGATTGTCTAGAGAGGTCGAAATTACAAGTTTTTTTTCCTGATTTAGGATATTCAATTTCTAGAGGATGGGTGAATCCCATAAGGGTCTCCAAATTCCATAGGGACTGTTCATGGACATTAAGAAAATAAATAATTAATATGAAACAGCTCTGTTTCGAACTGTAGACCAAAGATGAGTAACTTGCCCCTTCAAGCTGAGCTATTCCAGCTTGTGTCAGAATAAATCCTCATAAATTTAAAATCAGTAGATATTAAGATGTAAAATTCTTTGGTTGAAAAATCATAGAAGGGTAAAATTGAATGAAATAATATAAATTATCACATAATTTTAACATAAATAAAAATAAATGTATCAAAATTAATTAAAATATATCTTTATATATTTTAAAATCCATAGAATCATAATGCATAATAATCTTAAGCATAATAATAATAATGCATAATATAAGCTTTTCTTATCATAGCCTGGTCATTAATCAACAACTGCTCTAACAGAAAAAATTATTAAATAATAGACCGATAAAACTTTAAATCTCGTTCTGGAATTAATTTATTACTTAAAATTTACAAGAATGATATCTTTTTAATTTATAGCCAAAATTTAGGCACTTTTGGTCACTTTAGTCATGGCTTATCTACATTCATAAAATCGGTTTCTTCTTCATTTAAATCAGATCAGGTTAATGTAGTAGACTAAGTCCTCTTTCACGAACTCTGCTATACTTTTTATTCAATTAGCATCTGCCACCAAGCGCCTGGATTTCACGGTTTTTAGCGGAACTGTTGGCTGGGATCCAAGCTTGTCTCTTCTCAGTTCACAATATCGTAAATTTGGAGCAAATAGATCGTTGTCGAAAATTGACGGCATTAAACAACAAAAAGAAAATAAGTTATTCCAAGTTTAAAATCAACACACATTCATAAATTCATCTTAAGACTATTTCGTTTACTTAAGAAAATTATAATGAATAAATGCTAGTATTTAAAAGACAAAAAAAAAAGTTCCCTATATTGGGGAAGGGGCGCATTTAAAAAAAAAATCAGGTTTCTTATTTGTAATAATATAACAATTCATTCCCTATATCGTTTTTTAACATTAAACATGTTACATATTATCGTGGTAATATATCTTACGTTTATTTTTTAATACACTTTTATTCATTTCGACTGCATATATGTAACGGAATCTTTGAACTCGATTTTCGGCCAGTTCTAAACATTGAATTAAATTGAAACTTTGCACATTTCTCAAGGACCGATGACGATATAATGATTTAACATTTTTATTTCATTATCCTGACTAGGATCTACAGGATTAGCGAATTTGCATATAGCAAGGCAAGGGAGTGTCTTGTGCCATGTACTAAGGCATACATGGCTTCATTTTTGAACATATGACTACTGGCAGGATTAACTTGAGAGTTCCGTATATTTTTCAAAAAAGTAATAGTTTAAAAAAAATTGAAAAACACTTTTTTGAAGGAAACAAAACTAAAAAGCCGAAAACAATTTTCAAAAAGTTTAAATTTAAATTAAAGTTATGAACAAAAATTAATTTTATCTTAAAAAAGCGTGGGGTGCTTGAAGTTAATTTTTATAAATATTTTATTGAATGGTATTGGTACACGTCGAGGAATAGTCATCAAAATGTTAAACCCTTCGCCATTTTCTAATTTTGAAACCTACTATCCTGCAATAATGCATTATAAAAATGATAAGGCATAATTACATCTTAAAGCTCACCCCTTCTCTATATTATGTTCGTACCAACCAAAAAAAAAAAAAAATGGCTAACGAAATAATTCCATTATTATCCTGATGGAGTAACCCCTTTATGAGCTTGCCCAGGTTTAACTCACCGAATCCGGCATTCAAAGCAGCACTTACTCCACTCTTTACAGATAATTAAAAAGTTTGTGTCATTAAAACTTAAGCCGGTAATCTCAAGTAATAATATCATCAACCCGTCACGGTGAAAAGTTCTTAACTAAACATTGAACTTTAGGGCTCTTGTAAAATATTGATCTATTTTTTAAACCATAAATAATCCCTCTAAGAGATTCCTTGAAAAGAAATGAGCTAAAATTTCCTAAATGTATTAATAAGTTATTTTTTTCTTTCTTTTTAATAAATTATGTTTTAGTAAAACCACAAACAACTACGCAGATGATGTAAACATAAGACGGGAAATATACGGTCACCTGTGGTCTAGTGGTTAGCGTAA
Organism: Arma custos; assembly: GCA_037127475.1. Lineage (NCBI taxonomy): Eukaryota > Metazoa > Arthropoda > Insecta > Hemiptera > Pentatomidae > Arma > Arma custos. Next base: position 98,699,759 of record CM073760.1, on the reverse strand, counting down.
CAAACTACTAAACCCAAGATCGCGGGCTCATAGCCCGGCAGGTGGCCCTAGAATTTTTTTAAGGGAGTAAAAAATCCTTAGTTACGCCGTCCTTCGGAAGGGACATTAAACGGGGGTCCCGAGCCTGTACGATGTCAGGTACTCGTTAAAAATCCCTATCCTAATTAAACCTGGATAGGCAAAAATTAGAGCTCCCAATGTAGCATCGTCCGATTAGCCATAGCAGCATAAAGTGACGTTAAATGAACAAACAAGACGGGAAATATTGAAAAATTCTAAGAGGTATAAAATCAGGGCAATGTTGAAGATTATTACTATCTAATTTATTAAAACATTAGTGGAAAATTTCAACCAGGAAGCCTTAAACAAAAGGAAAGAATGTCAATATTTCGCCTGTTCGGGCATCTTAAGGGCAGAAAGGAAACATAGCACAGGGAAAAACAAAACAATTAAGTATATCCTAACCTCAAAACGCAGCGACTATCTGGAGGGAACATCCCACCACCTCCAAGCCCAAATACCAAATCTTAAAATGCGTTTATTTCTCTTTTTTTATTATTCAGTTTCTGTCCTGAAGAAGCCGTGACAGGTATATTTCTTTCTTCTTTTTAGTAAAAGACTTCTTGGTTGAAATTTTGACACTGATGTGTTAACAAGTATTTTGTTTATCAGTTGAATTACAACAAGTTTTAACTGTTCATATGTTTATTTTTAATATTCTCCAAAAATACAAATTATCGCGAGGTTTAGTGTGGAAAAAGGAATATAATTATGAGAAATGTGTAGATTTCTGCAGTCGTTTCATCAAGAAATGACCGTTTCAACAAACATAGATGATCTATATTTCGAAATGTTAGTTGAAACGTTTAAATTATAATAATAATTGATACATTAAAAGTTTATTAAGACTTCATTCCAACGGCATCAATATAACAATTCAATTTCCTAGTTTATCCTGTTTCTTACTAATGTGAAACAGGACCAATTACTTTAAGTTAAGAACAATCAATTTTCAAACAAATTTTAGAATAACATTAACTGAACAAAACCGAAGTATTGAGGAATATAATAGGCTTGTAAAGTTGCTTTTTTTAGGAATTACCGTGGGTACAACTTAGTATATTCTTGTAATGACTGGGCACGTACTTAGATGATAAAGCTTTCATGACTTAATGGCGAGAAAAAGAGGGAGAAAGACTGGAGGGTGCCAAATATAATGGAAATGCAATAAAGTTTTAAAACCAGAGGTAATGATAAAAATAGGACAGCCCTTGTAAATTACAGAAAAGAAATAAGGATGATTAATGTATAAAAATAGACAAGTGATATCAAAAGATAGGCATGTTAAGATTGTTGTATTACATAATCATTTCAGAGAATGTAAACATTGAATCAAACTTATTTTATCGCAGGGAAAAAACAAGTTATAAACATACCCCATTAGTTAAATAAAACGGAAACATATTTCTTCCAAAAATGTATTTGAGTTGTGGTTACAGTTTTAAAAGTACACTCTTAATTTTTTTTCAAGCATATTTCTTTCAGCATTAATTCAAAGTTTCATAAGAAACTGTCTAAAAATCCCTATCCTAATTAAACCTGGATATGTAAAAATTTAGAGCTCCCAATCTAATCGTCCGATTAGCCCTTGCAGCATGAAGTGACATTAAATGAACAAACGAAAAATTATTCCGGAAGTATAAATTCTGTTTAGTTTTATCTTTAGCTAAGAGGGGCGAAAGGTGCATTTTCACTGTAAGATGAGTTGGTAACCTTAAACTTAATGTCTTTAATTTTTATTATTATATCCTGGTTTATTTTGTGTTAATACACAAAGAAAATACTACTAGGATGTTTTGTGGTTACAATAAAGTACTGGTTTTAATGTACTATGAGCTGAACTATTTATTCATTCAAAGATTCCCATCAATATCCAGAAGTATCATTTTGACTGTGAACCAATGTACGAATATATTATTCATTAACATCCCAGTGGATCCTGATATTAAGCATATATTAAAAGTATGCAGAGTAACATTTTAATTAAAATAAATAAAAAGGATTGTTTTATCAAAAATCCTAAATTATAATAGCCACAATGAAAGTTCATAAAATGAAACGTGAAACAAAAACCGAATTTCCTAAGGAAGGGATTGAGAACAATGGTTTATATATCGCGAGTGGGTATTATGAGGGGGTTAGCCATGTGTAAACTCCTTCTTTGTCCCTCCAATCCATCAAAAGGATGTGGTCTTTCACATTTTCAGTTTTTTTACAATCTAACAAAACAGGCTTCAGGCCGGTAATGAAAATTCGTTTTATCGTCACTCTTGGTGCCATGAATATATTTTAATAAAGCTTCGTATAACTTTAAAATAATATTCGGCCCTACTGTAGAAACGAAACGTCTCTTATTTCAATTAGGTATCGTTTTGTCTTTATTTTTATTACCATTTTAAACCTTTAGCTTAAATGTTAGATATAGGTTACTAATTAATGATATCGTTGATAATAATAATTAGCTAAGCGAACCCGAAGGCTCGATTCCGATGCAACTAATCTCTGCCCAAAAAACCTCCATCCACTTCCCAAACCCAAATCCTTCAGATCACTCTTAAAACAATCTTCCCACCTACGCCTCGGTCTACTCCTCAAACGCTTCCTAGTCGATAGAGCGCTTATTAGCATATTAGCAATTCGTTATTTACTAAGCCCAGCCACTTTTCATGCCCATATTAATCTTCGTGACGATAACACTTAAATAATATTTACTGGGAGCATGCTTCGCATTTCCGCGGTGTGTAATCTCCTATGTTCTCCAGTGGCCTCATCCTTTTTCGGTCCGAATATTCTTCACAACACCTTATTTTCGAATACCTTAAGACGTTGTTCATCCTATGTTACCGGCAAAGTTTCATAGATTTCCTTGATACAAATACAAATTATCAAAAGTGAAAAAACATTACTTTTCACCAAAGCTAAATAACTTTTTCAAGGTTCATTCAAAATCAGTGCGTACCTATTTTATATTTAACGTATGTCATAAGATGTGGTTTTGAGCATTACACTTACCTCTACGAGTATATAAATTTCATTGAATAACGTATTTTAATTGGTAATAAAACATATTAGGTTAGTTGGATTACCTATAATGTACATCGCGAACTATTGAATATGTCATAATTGATAGTGTGACCTCGTTGGTCTTACAAAAAATTGCGAAACCAAACACACGAACATGAAATCTTCAATACTTTGCCATAATGGGAATTTGATTTTGTTTCTATTTAAACCAGATCAAACACGCGAATGTGGACATTTGACATTTTAAACCTTCAGTTTAAAAAAAAAATAAAATAAAATAACGAATTTATTATTCGTTACTTTCCCTTACAACACCATCAAGATAGCTCCAAATTCGAAGGGTTAATCTTCCTAATAAAAAAATTTAAATTCAGTTTCAAGAATTAGCTTCAACATTGAAAAATTTCTAACTTTATTTATCAAAAATTAAAAATGTGTTCACATTGGATACTTTTCATCTGTACCGACGATATGTCATTTTTATGATTTTTACATGTCAACATTAGTTTACTAACAAGTAATGTACGCTATATAATAACAGTTTTCCTCCTTTCCAATTTTACAAGTTATGAAGAAACAATATTTAAGACGCCATTGACAAGACGTTACGATGATCCCTCACGCCACCCCATATTACGCTAACCGCGACAAACTTCCTCTCTCACGTAACAGTTTTTTTAGGGGTATAATTAAATTTTAATTGCTTGGTTAGCTAAGACATCGCTATCCATAATTTCCACCTTATTTTAATATCATTCTTGTAAGCGGTCCATACTACCTCGTAAGACTTTATGAATGCAATAATTTAAATTATTTATATAAATAATAAGGAAGTTTGATTTTAACACCCGTGAATTGGTAATTGCTTTTTTTCTAGTTCGAAATAAATGGTAGTCAATTGAATTAAAAATTAAATTGATTGAAACAAAGCTAATATGAATAATATGAAACAGTAGTAAAAATAATGATAATTACCATTCCATTATTTTTCAATGATCGTTTTTCAACATTCATTTTGCCTTAACATACTTTCCTCCAAAAATTTTAAGTGATTACTAAAATTCCATCTATCTCTAGTAAATAAATACAAATATAGAACAATCCGTTCTCTTAAAATTGTATGGGTACCTTCATGAGCATTCTCTATCCATCCATGTGGCAAGTGTTCGAAGATATGTGTAAAAATATATTCACTTTTTTTAAGAAAAAAAAGTTCAATATTTAAATAACTATATCTCAGGAATTACTAAACATACTGAGTTGTTGTTGTTTGTTCATTTAACATCACTTTATGCTGCTAGGGATAATCGGACGATGCTAAATAAAAACATACTGAGTTGACAATGTTCTAAAAAAATCTAGTATAAAAGCATAAACTTTACTTTCGAGCACATATTTTGCGGGATATTGGTCAGAAGCTGAAATCTGTGCCAACAATTCGGGGTCTTCATTCTGCTAAGCCGATATCACAGATATTTCTAGCATTTAGTAAATTTGTTATGTTTTTTATAACAACTACCACAGGCGTAAACAACACAAAACAAAAAATATATCTAATTTATCCTTTGCAAGGCTGGGCTGTTTTTAAGGTTTTTCCTTAATGAATCAGAAGTTCAATTAGTTATGATATTTTAATCATCCTAATGTAATTTCTATTTTAGAATGCCTCAGGAACGTTTTGTTGATTTTAATTCCATACTAAATAGTACTTTATTGTCAATAAAATAATATTTAGTACTCTAAAAGAGTACTTTCTAAAGGCTGTTCTATTTAGTGGTTATCATACCAGCCTCCTACGACTAAGCTCGCCGTTTTTTTTTTGTTATGTAACACTAGGATTTTTTAAAGGGAGTAAAATACCCTTTCTTCGGAAGGGACGTAAAATGGGGGTCTCGACCAGGTACTCTAAAAATTCCTATCCCAACTAAACTTGTATAGGCCAAATTTAGAACACTACGGTAGAAGCATCATCAGACTAACCCTATCAGCATAAACTGACTTAAAACGAAACAAACAAAGGATATATTCGATTAGATATATTAGTGGCATTTTAAGTTCACAAGTTACTTGAAAAAACTATGAAAAATGTGGGAACATTTGTGGGGAAAAAATCTAAATATCAAACAGGAATTTACGGCATCACTAAACAGACTCACAGAAAACGACTGCAAACTTTTCAATCAAAAGTACTTAGATTTATCACTAATGCGTAAAGTAACTTTTTTTTTTTTTTGGGATGGGTGATGAACACATACGAACGTACTACAAACGCTTTAAAGAAGAACTATACAGACACCCAAACCCATTGGTACAAAAAATGGCCACAACTCTCATGCATGAGAACACTAAGAGGAGACGGATGAGGAATCTATTATAGTAGAAAATTAAAGCAAGCCAATGGAGAGGTACCGCTGGGTACTGTTCTTCGTCATGCCTTCCATGTCATTTTGTATGATTTTTCGGTCAGCCAATCTGCTGATTACTTGTATTTGACAGGTGTGGATGCAAATATAAAGAAAAAAAATATATACCAAATAGGTAAAATTGTTATCTACAACTTAAAATCACAACCCTCAACTTTCATCAGGATGGACTAAACACACACATTTAAACTTTGTAGAATACGATAGGGAGACAAGTGTGCGCAGATAAATATTTGAACTTAAACTGGGAAGAAAATTGTCTATTTTATGATATTATATTTGGAGCCCCGGCGAATAAACGATTTAGCCTCTCATTTGTTCTGAAACGATTCCGCTTCTCTGAGTATAAGAAATTCATTTTGGGGAAAATTCGATGTAACCACTAATTCACCGGGGCTACAGCTGACCATATATCTACGAAAAACTAAATGCCAATCTAATATATAAAAATTTACGACAAAGGATATTATTCAATGAGAAAAACTGGAAGTTCGCGTAGGTAATATTGTTATCTACAACTTATATAACCACAGCACTCAAATTACACTCTACCTGGGAATAGACTACACACTTGAATGTTTTGTAGTACAGTAGGATGGTAGGCATGCGCAGATAAATATTTGAACTTAAACTAAGGAGGAAAAAAAACTAAAGGCTAACTATTCTAAAAGGAACCAGCGCCCTGATTCGTAAACACGAGTTAATTAGAACTAAGCCTAACAAGAGTAAACTGATTAACAAGTCCCCAGCCTCACTTAACATCTCTCTATTAACCAGCCATACCTGCCTTTTCGGGTAGTTGTTCATTCCTTGGCTAATGAAGAGCCTAATATCCAACACAAACATAAATTATACATAACCATTCAACAGTGCCGTGGTCTTGCATGTATATGGGTTATGTACTTGTTAGCTCAACTGTTAAAGACCAAGTATTGAGAAATATTATCTTATAATTAACAACATACAATATGATTATTTTTTAAATATATTTATTGGAATTTACAACTGTATACAGAAACATCAAGTAAATATAATGACAGATAAATCATATCCAGAGACACAGGCAAGTAGAGAAACTACCCAGTGGTAGTACTCAAATAAAAAGTTCAGCTTAGAAGGTCACGAGGCCATCTTCTTTTCAGACGCCTCGGAGGATTATCAGGAATTGAAGAGGTTGCGAGGTTTGAAACTAGTGGGTTAGAGTAGGAATGAAGTTTGTCATGAAAAGATGATATCGGATTCGGGCCAAATCAGCAATTAACGGTACCTTAATTACGGTCATTATGGATTACTTTGTTAGTAACAAAGTAAGGAGCATTGAGGATTTTACGAAGCATTTTGGATTGTTAGGATTGCATACGAGAGAAATTCGATGGCTTAGTGGAGGCTCAAAGCTCTATTCCGTAAGTCCCGATGGGTCTAATGATTGTCATGTATATGAGTCTTTTGTGATTAATTGGGAGCTTAGAGCGTTTCTGTTGTAAATAAGTAAATATAAATGTTGAAGTAGCCTGAAATGGCGAGCTGCTTCTTGTCGTTTCAGTCTAGTATGAGGATCCCAAGTTAAGCGTTTGTCAAGGTGTAGTCCTAAGTACCGGACCTGTTCTACAAGAATCAGTGGGATATTATTAAACGGGCAGGGAGTCGTTGGTTTACGACGGCTGTATGATTTAAAATAAAAACATAATTTGCCAGATTCATATAATAAATTATTCAAGCAATATATTTTAAAATTTTTGAAAATTAATGTGAACTGGATAATAAATCTTTTGATTTTTATATTTTGGGAAAAAAAAATATCATCCAGTCATCTAGTCTTCTTAAATTGTTTAATTCTTTAAAAGATATCGACAACTATGTCATTATCAATCATTTAAAACAATTGTCTGTATCGTTACAATAATTATACATAACTTTAAAAAGTTATATGCCTATACATCTGTAAAAGTAATTATATTAAGAAAAAATAATTATATTAAGATAAATACATAATTTCAATAAAAATTGTCCTAATAATTAGTAAAAATCAAGTATAGGTACCTCACAAATGTATATTTATTAAACATTTTCTTGGGGATATATCCATCCTCCATGGGCAAATTATTAATATAACACCTATATAAACCTTGATCTTTAAAGTACTATATTATTTGTAAGTAATTATGAACTATTTATTTTACTGTATTTAAGTTTTTTTTTCAAAATATAAAAATCAAACAATATATTATATTGAAAATAATTAGAGGATATTTTTTTCTGTTTTTAGTAGTTCATGTAAGAAATTTGTTGTATAAAATTCAGACCGTCACTCAAGGATTTTTTTTTCTTAGTGAAAACTTCTTTAGCCGCGTTTGGCGACATTTGGTAGAGGGTAAACGTATGAGTTATACAATTTATTTTAATCAGGATTAGTTTAAAGGTTAGAATTCCATTGATATAAGAATAATTATATTTATCTAAAAATTCGTACAAGAATTGTACAATTAATAATGATAACAACTTCCATAACTGGTTTAAACCTCAATAACAGGAAAGATTCGGAAAATTAGATGTCTGAGTCTCATATGCTAGAAGGAAGTGAATGAAAAATCTGGAAATGTTTCAGGATGAGAAGATTGGACGGAGCCAGACAGAGGATCAAACATGGCCATTAAATGCTATTAACTTAATAAATTAATAAATGCTCCCTAATCACTCCTAATATATATTTAATTTTTCAGTTCATATGACCCGATGAGATTCGCTGTAAGTAGCGAAACAAGTATATTCCACTTCCAGTGCCTTCTCTAACTTCAGATATTTCAATTGATTGGTCAAAATCGGAGTGTAGTTCCCAAACCAGAACAACGCTATAGATGAGTGGATAAATTTCAGCTATAACTTTTTTTTACGCTTTTTAATCTCTTCAATTCACCCATGCGAATTCAGATGGAGGGATTGGAGATTTGTATGTGAATAGAGTTTGATTTAGCGAAGTTTCTTGAGAGGGGGGAATACTAAACTTTTTCTCAGACGCCCCCTCTATTTTAATATTTCCAACTTTTCCGGTTATTTCCTATTTCATTACATTTTCGAAAAAGAGAACTTGGCTATCTCTCTCAAGGAACCTTCAGCTCATCCTATTTCAACTCTTTTTTATGTAATAATCATAACAATCCTTCTTAAAATCAAACCGAGGGGAGTGTTTAAGATTGTGAACTTTATTACCGTTAATTACTTTAAAGGCCTGTCTAAAGCAATATATTTGATCGTAATTTTACTGGTAGATCAAAAATAATGTGACTCTAGACAGGTTTCTAGTTTAAGTAGGAATTTATGTTCCCTTGGTCCTCAAGATATAATCTTCGGATCTGTTCACAAAAATAAAGTGAAGGGCCTATTCGAAAAATAAAATACTTTTTAGAATAATTTTAATAGATACAATATTCCCAATTATAAATCAAACATTCATTAAGGTTTATTAAAATTGCAACCATCAGGTTCTTTAAATGAAAGCCTTTTTCAAATAATAATATTTATTTTCTAAGGGTCTGTATTTTTATTTAGCACCGATCCATCTTTCAAAAAAATTTAAACTAATAATAATATTCTAAACATAGTAATAGAATAATTGAGTAAATATTTTCGTTAGTATGAACTCTCTTTTTAACTTTCACAGATAAAAAATAAGAAAACGTTTGTTACAGACTAATGCTGACCAGGTGTTCCCTCCAGAGTTTCATCAGTATTCAGCAGTTTGTTGAACCTCAATGTCCACAAGAAAAACGAAAATGGGATAAAGATAAAAGAAAAAGACATCGGGCATATTGCTCGCCCAAGTTCTCAAGTAGGCATTGGAGAAAAGAAGGGTTAGGGAACATCTCTCTGAATAATTCGGTTATGGTTCGGGCAAGACAATACAGATGTTGGAAATCCCTTCAGAATACAAGATGGCCAGTTGGTAGTTAAAACTAACTGCAATGATCCGATCCCTAGGGCTCTTAAATATTTATTAGACTGATCGAAAGGAATAAAAGATCCCTTAGGGCTGAATATCAATGTCCTGTTCAGTTAGGACGTTTGATAACGCAAACTTCCTAGATATGCTATACGTTCGACTGCAACTGTGGCTGTGCAACCGTTAAACAATAAAACATCAAGTATATTTTACTTTCGACTACTAAAACACCTTTGAATAAGCTCTTTCGTAAAATATATAATGCAGGAAACAACAGATTTGAAATGGATACATGTGTTTTCCAATTGCATAACAATTAAACATTGTACTTCTTTTTTGTATGTAGTGTCCTGCCAGAACATTCATGGTCAGTCGCATGATCTTCACTTTGTCCGGAACGGACCTAAAAAATGACAATTTCCTAAACAGTGATGATTACTCCTTACCACTACCGAAGGTCTTGATTCAAAAGGTTTATCGGCGATTATTTTACCTTATAAAATTTTAACTTACGATTCCGAAATTCGAGCGTCAATTAACCTGATTAATAATAATAACAAGGCCTAGAGAAACCGAGGACTCCATCCCGATACCACCAATCTCTGCTTACAAAGTGGCCTCCACGGGAAACTACCCAAGCCCAAATCCTCCAGGTCACTCACTCTAAACGCAATCTTCTCACCTGCTACCCCTCAAATGTTTAACAGTCGCCATTATTATCAACTTTTTAGGAATTCGTCCCTTAACCAGCCAACAGATTTACAAGCCCATCTCAATCTTCGCTAAGCTATCACTTAAATTATATTAACCAGGTACGGGCTCCGCAATTACGAGTTGTGTAATCTCCTACTTAATCTGATTACTTAAGTTAAAAATTAAATAATGATGGAATATAATAATTACTTAAATACATACACGTACGGAACATCCTTCGCAACACGGTGACTTAAAAAAATTCCAGAAGAAAACACTACAAAACAAGACATGCAAGATGTCGCAATCGCTTAACGAACCACAGAGTTCATAAGTTCATATCATTAAAATTTAGTGAATCTATTATTTATACAATAAAGAAATAAAATAAGTTGGAGCTCTTGCAGGAAAGAAGGAGAAACGAGGGAGAAAATGGACTAAGGAAGAACGAGAGGAACAGTCCAGGAAGAAGTATTGGAGTATAAGGAAGGCGGAGAGTGTGAAGAAGAAAAAGTGATATTCGCGTGTTCCTTGCTGGCCGATTCGTGTATAAAAAAATATTACATATACATTAATAATTTTTTTTCAAAAAAGTACGCAAATTTTCATCGTTAAAATAAAACTGTTAGCATTCATTAACATGAATAAATTACATTTCAAACATAAGAAGGATATACCAATTCAAGTCAGCATTGATTCGTGATTATTCCAGTCGATTTGTATCAACAGTCCTGAATAGTTTTCCAACGGGGCAAAAGAAGTTGAAGAAAACTTCCCAACTCTGCCCCCAGTTCTATTCATTATCTAAGAAGGCAAATGGCGACAACTTGCTGACTAACAGCTGGGTGGTAAAAGCGCCCTCCAACTTGCTAGAACTTGTTCTTCACTTCTTTCCTCTCAGGACCCATGTTTCTATTTCGGTTCAACCGCTTCCAAAGTTGAGAGGTGCTAGAAAGGGTTATTTTGTAAAAAATATTTAAGAAAAAGGACATTCTATTCAAGTATAACTTTTTAAACCATTCACAGATTTCATTATAGATAATTGAATACATAATATATATAAATATCAACCATAGTGCGTACTGTCGTATGTATATTTGCAGTGAAATCATAGCATCAAAAACGTGGCTTATATTAAGTAGTAGTTTATTTTATAAAAGTGAATTAAATAAATGAAAATAAAATAAATAAAAACTAAACCCAAGGCGCAATCCTTATTGAAAAATAATAACAACAATTTACATGAACTAATGAGCTCTCTTATTAAAATTATGATTTATGTGATCCTTATTCATTAATGAATGTTTTTCTTGAATCAAAGCCTATCATTCACTTTTTGACCAAACATTTTATTTTAAGAAACCAATCTCTTTTATCTTCTGCTGAGTAAGCTGGTGTTAAAAAAGCTTAATAATTTGTTGTAATCTGGAACCCGCTGAATGGCAATATCTATTTTATTTTATAAACAGGCTACCGTTACCTCCTGTAAATAAACCAGATAAAATAATATGAATGAAATACATACTAGTTCACTAAAATTGTGATCTATCCTGGTGGAATAACGTTGAACTATTCTAATTAGATTAATTTATTTAATTTGTAAAGATCTGGAGGTTAAACCGGCAGTTTTTAATGTCTATTCATTTAAGGTCACTTTATGCTACTATGGCTAATCGAAAGATACTACAGTCGGAATCCAAAACTTCAAGGTACAGTTACGATAGAGATCTTTAACGAGTGCCTAACAGGCTCCGGGCCCAATTTTACGTCCTTTCCACGTATCCAAAGATTTGTTACCCCTTTTAAAAAATCTTAAGGCCATCTGCAAACTCATCTTCTTGGGCGAAGTATGTTGTTATGCCACTGTGCCAAAGGTGACCCCAAAGCTGAGATGTTAAGATCCTAAATAATAAAGATCCAAATAAAAGTAACCACAATTATGGAAGTTACATTAAGATTAATAAGGATTTTTGTTTTATTTCTTATTTTTGCGATTCTGATTAGGAAAACTTATTATATCCTAAAAATAACCAAGAGTGATCTTTCTAAATAAAATTCTGGAATAGAGCTGAGGATTGAGGTAAGGGCCCAGATTCCTCCTCTGAAGATATCCTCTTCCTTTGTCGGCAGATAAGAAGAAAAGGGACGTTTTGGCTAAAAAGTGGACTGGCGCAGCCTTCTACGCTTCCTCTCCTTAGCTCTTTACTTCCGCCTCGTTCCACCACATAGATAGGTCCGCTTCCGCTCATCCCTCAACATTTTTTTTCTCCATTCCATTCTTTCTTGTTAATAAATTCACGAATATAAGAAGTATAAGTAATGACTATAATTCTTTATATGAGCGATTACGCAAAAGTATAACCTGCGCTACTACAATCCATGGAGGGTCTTCAATACAAGGGGAAGGTGATTTTTCCTTGATCACGCCCAACCTCCTGAATTCCCCCCCTTATTTTGGGGACTCGCTTTATTGAGATCCTAGACCCCATAGGATCTGAGCCACTCCGCATCCCATGCAAATGTATACAAGAGAACAATAAAAATAAAAGATAGAATGGAGAAGTGTACAAAACAATAATTCAATCCATTTTTAAAATGGTTATATAATTAAGGCGTTGACATGAAAAGGTAATTTGACAGCTTAAGCAAAAAACTATTTTTACAACTAAAAATTAAAACTTCCATTGGAAAATATTAACTAATTTCATGTAGTAATAATTTTAAGATTTAGTTTAGAAATAATTGTATGATGTTCGAAATCATAAAATTTAAACGGTTCATTTAAGAACTTGTTTTTTAAAGATATATCAACCCAAAGCATGGCAAAAATACCTGCCAATCAACAAACTTGTTGCTTGATGTTCGTAATAAGCCATATGTATAGTTCACGTCGGATCACGTTACAACTTATTTTCCTTTCTTCTGCATGAGTTTTCTCTGTCTTCAATATTCCTTCATGCGTTCACTGGAACGTTTCTTTTGATCTTCTGTCCAGCTTCGTCTAACCTTCTCCGGTCATTCTTCGCCCTCAAACCCTTCCAGATTTTTCAGTCTATGTACACGTACTTCCAAAATTCACTTCTTATTGCCAACTGGTAAACTCTGAAGTTACAATTATTACAAACCTTCCCTTACTTCTTTAGTCCACGTTGTTGTGATCTTCTCTCTCCATAGTGAAATGTTTGCTTGGTCAATCTATGTTTGTTCAATCTGTATAGATATGTGAGGAATATCAGCCTCCTTTTCCACATAGTCGAAATTCTTTCTATTTTCTAGTTGATGACCCTACTACTTCGCAATTTTCTTCAGACTGAACCGCACTCATGATTTTTCTTTCAATTCTTCTTTGCAGGATTTGACCAGTTTTTGACATTATTGTTAATAGAGAGCTGAACTGAACTGCATTCACTGGCAAAGATTCATTGTCTTATTTTAGCATTTCAGGAGGTGTACTTCTTGTTGTAGATATTCTTTGTTAATCCATGCGCCCTATCCATTTTTAGAATCCAATGTCCTGCTGCTTTTTCTAATTTATTCTTCTGTACAGTCTCCTCCAGACATCTGATTTATTTGACAATTCCAATCTAACCTATCTTCCATTAATTATTACATCAGATACAATTTTTATTCAGTTCATAACATAAATCAAACTCAAAACGCCTTCAACAATATTAATTGCCCACAATTCAGAGATGGAATGTCATAATTTCAAGAAGAAAATCAAAGTAAAATACGATCGCAAATGTAAATGTGAAAGGGTTGGGTTATTTACTATGATGTTTTCTCGTAAAGCTGCGTAAGGGTAGGGTATTTATACCAAAATAATTTTCGTAAATTATCATCGGTAGTTTATAAGCATTGAACAACTCTAAATATAAAATATACATATTTACATAGAACATTGCCATGCACCGATGAAGGCGCATAGTAATTACAGAAGACAAGTTATGCTGATGGAAGGTGATTAAAGGCAGGGATCCAACAGGGCAGTTTACATAGTCCCCTTTTGTTCTAACTGCTGGCTCTACTGGCCACCGATGCGAGAAACCACCATTTCCGGCCTCCTGCGGTGTACAGGAAAAAACTAGGGGCTTCCTTATGGCCTGTTTCCTGAATTCTTCGGAGACCCACAATTTAGCTCCTCGTTGAAATAATTCCACGTGAGAAATCTCTCTTCTTTTGTAAACGAAAATGTGTCTTTCTTTTAAGACGAGAAGTCTTAATATTTCATGGGTTTAAAAGCAGTACATTCTATCGGTACGAAAATTTTATCATCAGTATCTATTAACTTTCTTTATCAGATGCAATACTCTGTAAGTTTTGAGAAGGTATTAGCTATATATTTGAATTAAAATATAATTTCAAAGTTTAATTATTAAATATCAGAATAGTCTAGAGCAAGAGTAATATTACAACTAGTTTCTAAAAACTAAATAGTCCCTTTGAGCTCTTAAAACTTACCAGTAACCGATAAACAACTTTTCCAGAGGCTTAGGCTGTTGTAATTCTTCACTTTATATTTTAACTATCCCAAAACTATTGATGAAAAAAAAATGCCCACTGTGAAATTATACATATTCAGATCCCAAGGGAGGATAAAAACTTTGACTATTATCAACAAAAGGGAGAAATGAGCTTTAGATTAATTATTTCGTTTTTTAATAATTTTTATTACCACTACATTGAACGAGCATTTACAACTAAACATCATTAAGTGTGAGAGTGGCATTACCACCACGTTCGTATTGCAGTTATATAGACATAATGGTGCAAAAACTACCTGAATTGGTTAATAAAGGGAGCTATACTCTTACACGACAACGCAAGAATTCCTGGTTCACGACAAACAGTGAAGAAACTGTACGATCTGAGTTACTAAGTCCACCCACAACCACCATATTAGCCTGTCTGCTAAGATATTCGGACAACTTCCTCAAGATTGAAACGCTTAAAAACGATTCTCAAGTCAAAAACGCATTTTCAGACATTATTTCATCACAAAATCCAGTTTTTATGATCCTGAGCTTGTTTTTGATATTCTTTCATACCCACCATATTTCCATCTGTTCTGAAATTTGGACAATTTCCTTAATTTTAAAGTATTATAAAATAAAATAAATAAATAAGTATTATAAAAGTAAAAAACGCGTTCTCAGAGTTTAATTCTTACAATCCCCTAAAGATAGTACGGAGAAGGTAATGCACTAGTTAAATTCACCTTTAAAGTATTCTTTTTTAATACAGTCAATTGTACTGTATCTTCTTAACCTAAAATCTCTTTTTTTTTTGCTTACTTCTTATTTACTTTTTACTAGCAAACTATGCGCCAACTGGCATAATTCTTTACATAAAATAAGAAATAAAATTACATTGTTACTGTACATTAATAATACATCTATTCCGGCAGGTACAATCTATAAAACGAATATTATAGCCCGCGTGAGATAATATTCTAGCCGACGAGGGGATCGGGGCAGAGATTGATCTGCGTCACCGTTGTCCCCCAGACGCCATATGCGTGGGGGAATTGTCCATTGAGTTTGAACGAATTTGTCACTCCCCCAGCTTTACAAATCATTAAGACCAACAGGACAATAATAAACTTGCGGAAAACGCATGGTTATACGGCCGAGGTTCAAGCGAATTTCGTATATCGGTAGCAATTAATAAATAAATATAAATAAAACCAACAAAATATGACAAAAAATAACACGGATAAGTGAAAGGCTACGATATAATTTATAAAACAAATTTACAAACAAGTACTTACTAATATTCAAGAAAATATTTTTCAAATATATGATTTGCCGGAAAGAATTTTAAATCATTGAAATAATCGTCTTTTTTGAATCATGATCTTGATTGAGACCAGGCCAAGCCCTGAGAAAGCTAGCAAAATGTCTAGCGCTACGACGGCAAAGAACCCGAAGAAACTTTTGATGAATGGATTCAAAATATTGGCCGTGACAATTTAAGAGAATATTTACGGTCTATTTTCTTCACCATCAACCAAGCACAAAAAAGCAATAATCAAATGCATTATTAATACTATAATATTATCACCCACAAACATCGAGTGTACAGGTTTCAGTATGTAGTTGAGACTCTATTGTTGCTAAATTATAGGGAAGGGAAGTGTTTCGGTTGGTGGTTTGTTGGTTGCTTAAAATATCAATTATTTTAGTGGATAGCAATAATTAAAATCAGCCACATAAAGGGGAATATGTAATATATTAGTGATCTATGAGCACACAAACTGTACTAACCAAATTTTGACAAGAAAAGATGGCATGAAAATCACTAAAGATAGATATTCTGTTTAAATTAATTGAATCCCTTAAAAAAATAAATAAAAAAGGCTAGCTATGCTTGTATTTCAATATTCATTAATAATTTATTGTTTTTATTGCAATAAATTATTTTGTTACATTATTCGTTGAGTTTGATAGATTTTTTCATCGTTAAGCTGGCGATCATCTATATGCATTTTTCAATGAGTTATAGTCGTATAGTTTATACGATGAACATTTTTTTATTTTATAATACATTAAATTTTATTTAGGCGAAACATCTCCTCGCTTTCTTAACAGAGATGTTAGCAAGAAAAACTTTGATGGAATATAAATCGGACCGATAAATATAATACTTTATAACCCCCAGGTTTGACAACTACAACACCCAGGACCAACAACTTAACAACCAGTTTTTTATCTGCGTCCATTTAGGAGTAAGGTGGCAACGCTTCCCTCCCACATCTTAATCGATTCAAGGAATTCCTCTTATCGAGGATTTCGAAAACACATTTTCTTAAATAATCTCTGTTGGAGAAGACACTCCATAAAAATGCCACGTTCGGGAGAAACAATCGTTATAAAATTTATATAGAAGTAGTTCAATAATAATAAAAATAAAGCGTGATGGGTATTTATGCAGCCAAATTTAAGGGAAAATTATAATTATTTTTTCCATTTTTTCTTATATTCTTAACAGATAATTATATATAATTATACTATAAATTTAATTATATACAATTGTATATCATTTTTAGTTAAGCTAATTAGATAATTGCAATATTTTTAGCATTCATCTTGCTATTAATTAAAATTTGTATTATTTATTTATTTATATTGAATGATAATGGTTGACCTTGATAATATATGTGGAAGAAAGTGGTCCGGGTAGAGGTCACAATGAATTTCTCGTAGAATTGGAGAAAAACTTTACACGTATTTATTAGCCAACGTTACGACCTTACTTTGTACGTCCCGTGATCGAAAGCGCATATATTCAGTCGATAAGTAAAATTTTTTGCATAGGTGTCTTTATTAAACACACCTATCCTACCATTCACTTTGTTGTTTATTGTGCGCTGTTCATCTTGCTTAGCTTGCGCCTTAAGCTGACGAGGTCCACACATATCTAGTGGAATAAACCTCAACAGCCAAACGGGCAGCCTTGCGCTGGCAAGAGCCCCCCCACTGCTCGTCCCGACGTCACGGCCCGTCCGGTTCGGCGTATCTAGTTCCGTCACGTCGTTCCCAGCCATGGCTACCGGATCATTGCCTGTTGAAGAACCTAGTACCTCGATGGAAGTAACTGACGACAACAGAGGAGAGAAGAGGTCAGGAGGACCCACCGAAGAGGAAGTTTTCCAGCCGGTACCTAAGAAATTCAGTTCCAGACCCCCAGTCTACAAGGGACCTACACCCACTAAAGTTGCGAACAAATTTGGTACCTTAACTAATATCAGCGAACCAAGCACATCGGCGACCAACACGGCTACTAAGATGAGGCTCCCTCCTCCGATTGTGATCAGGCCTCCGATCTCGCAGCGAGAGCTCACGGAAAGGATGGACAAACTAAATATCACGAATTATGCCACCAATTCATCTGAAGCAGAACTGAGAGTATATTTATTTAACTACCAAGATCATAATGCCACCAGAGCCCTACTAAATACGGATGGCACGACGCAGTACCACACCTATGCCCCAAGAGGTACCAAGAGGTCGAAAAAGTTTGTCCTCTACGGTTACGATATCGACGCAGACATGGAACCCATCACTCAGGACCTCATGATAGGCTTAACAGGGTTCAAATCTGCTAAGAAGTTGATGCGAAAGGACCCCACGGGCACACTACGACCCACCGAGGGCATTTTGGTAATAACTGACCACACAGTCAAAATCGAAGACTTGAAGAAGCTAAGGTATGCAGGTCGTGTTAAATTTACCGCATCTGCCTTTAAAGAAGAACGTGGTCCTGTACAATGCTACCAGTGTCAGGAATACGGCCACACCAAGCAATACTGCGGTCGAACATGCCACTGTGCCTGGTGCGGCGAGCACCATCTGCTGAACCAGTGTAAAAATCGCGGAGAAACTGCCACATGCCAGAACTGCAAGGGCCCCCACCCAGCCTTCTCGAAGGAATGCCCAAAGAGACAAGAACTCCTAAGATCGAAAGCGAAGAAGAAGGAAGCCGCCGTAGCAGCCACACCAGCATCAGGAAGGAAGCCTAGCGGCCTAGCCACCAAGGACACAAGCTATTCTCAACTCATTGGAGGAACACCTGCACAGCAGCCGAGCCAATCAGGTAAGGGACCGCTTCCCCACTCCTCTCTTACCCCCCACCACCTTGCTTACCTCCACCCCACACCTGAACCACCTCTAGTGACACAGCCCCCCTCGGTACCATCAGCTTACCAGCTGGCACCAGGACAAGACCTCACCCTCTCCTGCCTCTTCGAGGAGTTCAACTTGATGATGCAGATGATGACACAGATGATGTCTCAGATGATGTCTTTGGTGATGGATACCAGGCGACATGACTGAACATCTAGTCATCAATTATAACATCAGAGGCCTTCTCTCGAAGTTGGCCGAAGTTGAAATCCTCCTACAGCAGCACCGTCCATCGGTGGTGGCGCTGACGGACACCATGCTACCCTCCTCTGCTCGAATAAATTTCCATGGTTACACAGTGTACAGGGAGACCTGTGCAATGGGAACCAAGGCAGGCGTCGCCATCCTCGTCCGAAATGATGTACCATCTAGGAGGGTTCCTAGTCCAGTGTGTTCAACTGCCGGCACTCATATAGTCACTGTTGACGTGCGGTTCAAGACCCGCTTCACGTTCAGCTGCGTCTATAGGAGGCCGAGAGCTGTTCATAAAGCTGTGAGATCGTTGTTGCAACACGCCCAGTCAGTCAGTCGCTATATAGTCCTTGGTGACTTCAATGCCAAACACCCTGCCTGGCTATGTATCAACCATGACCCACTAGGGACGTACATTACCAAGACTGGACTAGTCGCCTACCACCCCGGGGTTCATACCTTCCGGCATGATTCCCTACCCGGATATACCTCAACTCTAGACCTCCTCCTAACCAGGGATCTGCACACCATAACGGGCTGTATAGCGCTCCCATTCGGTCCGTCAGATCATCGGCCGATTGCATATATTTTCGGAGGTACCCCCGCAGCCCCGACTGCTAGCAAGTACCTCTTAAACAAGGCCGACTGGAAAGGATTCAGGGCTAGCATTGAGGAAAATCTCCCCGTGATCGATCGCCTGAGTACAGAGGCAGAGTTGGATAGGGCGGTGCAAGTCATCACCACTACCATACTGGACTCAGCAAACCAACATATCCCGAAGTTTAGTCCGCAACCCAACGCCATCAGGAAACCTCCAAAGCACATTCTTGCCCTCATTGGCCAACGTAATCATCTGAGGAACATTTTCCAGCGCTCTCATGACTATGAGTTAAAACCGGCCATCAATGCGATGACCCGGCAGATAGCCAGCCTCATGCGAGTCTGGAAAACTTCCCTCTGGCACGAACAGTTACTTAGGACTCATGATGACCACCGCCAGTTCTGGCGACTCGTCAAAACCTACGTAACTAAAAAAAGGACAGTGCACCTGACTTCCGGAGACGAACTGATGACGGCGGGAGAACAGGCTGAACGTTTGGCGAAGGCATACGAGGCGAGTGATGCTGCTCGGCTGGTAAATGCTCCACCAATCCCTGAGGGACCACTTCCCTGCCCCAATGAGAAACCCATTTTTTCCAACTTCAAAGGTCTTGAATCGGTACTACGGCGCACTAAAGGTAAAAAATCCTCTGGGCTAGACAACATCCCTTATGTCATGTTGAAGATGCTCCCTAGAAAAGGTAAAGCCTTCCTATTGAACATCTTCAACACCTGTATGAGAATCTCATACTTTCCTGAAGCATGGAAAAAAAGCCGTTGTAGTACCACTACTTAAGCCGGGGAAGTCTGGTAAACTACCTGATCACTACCGGCCGATCAGCTTGCTCTCTCATATGAGTAAAATTTTCGAGAGACTTGTCCACCACCATTTGCTGACCCACTGTAGAGAGGAAAACATTATCCCCCCCAGAACAGACTGGTTTCCTTAGAGGTGTTTCCTGTGACCATCACCTGGCAAAGCTCCAAGCGCACACCATAGAGCAAATGAACATGAACAAAGCCACGGCCTTTATATCCCTTGATTGCACTCAGGCCTTTGACAGTGTGTCACACACACTGTTACTCCGACGCTTGGAAGAGTTTAACTTCCCAGGCTCGTTATGCCGTTTAATCCGAAGCTATCTTAGCCGAAGATCCTTCGTCGTGCGAGTCGGGGAAAGCTACTCGACTTCTAGCAACACCACCTGTGGAGTACCACAAGGGTCTGTACTGGGGCCACTGTTGTTTGTGATATTCACAGCACCCGTGGTCTCGGTTAAGCATGAAGGAGCGGTAGTAGCGGCCTATGCGGACGACATAGGGATTTATGCTTCAAGTGCCAACGCCCGTCATGCCCTTAAAAAGGCACAAAAGGCGTCCGTGTCAATTATAGATGATTTAGAGATGAATGGCATCAGGGTGAATCCGTCTAAGACGGATGCCATCGTGATGTCATTTCAGGAAGGCAAAAAGCGTCTCCCGACGACCTTCACAATTGAAGATGAAGATCGTCGTGTATCTAACTCTGTCCTCTACCTTGGCGTCACTCTTGATAGGCATTTTACCTTCTCGAGTCACGTCAGGGGGAGGCTGAAACTGGCCCGACAAAAGTCCAATAGGCTCTACCACCTCCTCACTTCGCCCCAACTGTCGTTACGGCTTAAATGCCAAATTTATAAGTCGATTATTAGACCAACGCTGCTCCATGGTTCGCCGCTCCTTAAACATATTTACAAAACCACACTAAAAAGTCTACAGCAGTTCCAGAACTCCATCCTTAGGCGTATAGTTAAAGGCACGTCACTCCAAAGGGCGCGTAATACTAAAATCTATGAGGAGCTGAAACTCCCGTCTATACCGAACTACATTAGCCGGAGGCACATCAAATTTTTTGATGGGCTGAAGGCGTGTAGCAACCCACTCTTTAGAGACATAGTTCCCCCTCCCAGACCTGGGAGGTGGCAAGGCAGTGTCCCCTTGGTCGACGTGCTCTCATTGGCCTAGGTATGGGGTGAGGACTCCCTTGTCCAAGCCTTTCTTCCTTTCTTCCTTCCTCTCCCCCCTTTCTTCTTCCTATCACCTAATCCCTTAAAGCGGTCTCTCCCTGCTTTGAATGTATAGAATCAGCGGCCTTGGCCGGTTTAGAGAACCCGCCTTCAGCGGACTCATTCTATGTATTGCTTAAAATACCTTCGGGTAGAAAAAGTACTATAATTATTTCCGTATATATATATTTATGTATTGTATATATATATATATATATATATATATATATATATATATATATATTGTAAATATTTTTTTTTATATAAATAAATGGAGATTCGAAACAAAAAAAGACCTTACTTTGTAGGTCTTCTTCAGGGCTGTGAGGGGGGGGGGGAGGTTAGGTCCTCACTAGCTTGAAACACAGCCTTTCAGTCTAACAGTCTTTGTTTCAATCTAGTGAGGACCTAACCTCCCAGCCGAACGTTATAATAGGTCGAAACGTTGGCTAATCAATAAAGTTTTTCTCCAATTCTACGAGAAATTCATTGTGACCTCTACCCGGACCATTTTCTTCCACATTTATTTATTTAGTTAAATGCTCTTCCTTGCATTACGGCGACACGGGTTCTGGCAACATAATAATAGCACATAAGATGAATACACTTAGACATTTTAGTCTAGAAATATTTAGATCAAAATAGAGAAAACAGCTTCAACTTCATTTGGATGTTAAAACTTGTCAATTAACAAACAATTTTATTCCCTTAGAATGTCTATATCTGTTATGATTTCTCAGCCTCAGTTTGTCACCCTAATTTTTTCAGGGATGATTTAATCCCAAACGAGTCTGAGATATAAACCACATATATGTAAAATGATACTGACTACAGTAAATATCAATTAATGGTAGTAATAACAATAAATGGCTTAGCGAACATGAAATAAA
Organism: Arma custos; assembly: GCA_037127475.1. Lineage (NCBI taxonomy): Eukaryota > Metazoa > Arthropoda > Insecta > Hemiptera > Pentatomidae > Arma > Arma custos. Next base: position 98,677,211 of record CM073760.1, on the reverse strand, counting down.
TTAATTCAACATTGCTCCGCTGTTGCTATGAATACATTATGTATAAGCAAACCCTGAACGCAATTTAATTCATATCCATAAACAAGTCTTCGTAGAATGAAGTTTAATTCGGATCTATAATTGAAGGGGAAATTCAGAAATGTATATATTGAAGGGGAAATTCAGAAATGTATATACTAATTTTTACGTGTTTTTTCTCGTTAATTTCAAAAATTAAAAAAAACTGAGCAACTAAATCCCAAAAATTATAATTTGATAATAAGGATAGTTCTTAAAAAGTAAAACTTAGACCACGGTGTGTTGTATGGTAGCTGTCATACTTAATAGCCAGTTTTTCCCTAAAAGATTTTTTTTAAAGAACATAAAATTTTCTACATGAACAGGTTTGGTATCCCAATGCATTTCTTAACGAGTACATCAAGTCAGTCAATAGCGAGTTATCTCAGTATGTTGAGTGCTTAATTGCTATGCTTAAGGTCCTGGGTTCAAATCCGGCTATGATAGATAAGTTATTTTATTAACAACCACGGAGTACCCCTGTGGGATGTACATACCTTCCTGGGGTTCACCCAGCCTCCATAAAAAGGTTATCCTTGATAAGGGGTTTAGCATGATCTCAGGCAACCGTCTACTGTTGCTCCAGAAATAGTGCAATCAATCTCTACAAATATATTGAACCCAAGACCTTTTATGGGCTTAGATAAGTTAATCAATAGCAAATGATCTATAATAAAATCTTAAAATTTTAATTCAAGTTTTAAATCCATCTGATTTATAGAAGGATGATTCGTAGTAGCCACAGCCAACCACATCAAAAAGGGCTGATCGAGTCAATTAAAATAAAAAGGCGGACGTGAAAGAGGAAATGCAGAGATAGATGTAGCGCATAAATCATATAAAAATGGGAATAAAGAAGCATAGATGAAATAAAAATGCGAACGCAGGGGTCCTTAAAAAAGAAGAAAGCACTGAGGTTATTTATGTAACTGACCATTATATACATATCTGAAAGGGACATTCATATTAGGGACACAAAGGGTTCTCTGTAGACGGTTCTTCCTTTTGCAGCGATGAGGAATATTCTTCACCGAGGATCGCTACACCTCCTTCAGCCATTCCTAATTGAACCTAAAGTGGGCATAAATATTGACTTTGAAAGAACTTCAAAGATGACTCCGAGGAAGATGGAGATACTCGCCAATTTATTTCTACACTCATTCCTGTTTATTTTCCTCTTTCGGAAAACAGATCAGGGCTCTTAAGAGTCTTTGGTGAAATATTTCAACAACGCAAGAGCTTCCTCTTTAACGATTCTGGGGAAAAAAATCTTTAAAGGAAGAGATGGAAAAAACATTTCGTCTAGAAGTATGGTAAACAATAAATTCAAGCAGCAGCTGGTATCTTTAGAAAATCAAAAATAATACATGTATGTAGTAATGAATAATCAAAGACATATTTTAATGAACATGAGACTACATTTATCTTCATATATCACCTCAAATAGTTACATAAGCATAAATACTAAATAACGTAAGTACGTCACACTATTCAAACAGTGAACAACAATTCTAAACAATTTAGGAATTCCTACAACAAGGGATTTCAAGGTGTGTAAATATGAAACAAGTAATAACACCACCAATGTCCATTTAATTATCATGGGCGAATATTATTGATAAATTAATTAGCGATAAACCGCTAAGCGGTATACAGTATATCTCAGGATTATGTTAAGATTTTGTGGATTGGATCCAATAATTGATTGTTCGTGGAATTAGCTCAAACATTCTGAGATTGTTAACCCTAATTACATGTTGTTGTGATTTTGCCAAACAATCAACATTCGATATTTCAAAATATTATTATTTAATAAGTATTAACTAATTTTATTAAATATATATTTAATTTATAGATAACAAATCATCCTACCTCAGGGGTACGGGGATCTGCCAATATTGTTAGTTTAGGGTACCCTTAAATGGAAGGATGCTGTGGACGGCGGTAATGATTGGACATATCTCAGAATAATATCGCAATCATCAGTTACTTGCATATACAATATAAACCATTTCACTGATACAAATTACAAAAAAATAAACATATTATTTATTGTATATATTATTGTAAATTTTCTTACAATTTTATATTCCGTATGTCTCGAGAGCCAACAGAAGAGACTGTTACGTTCTTACTTTTTTATAGCTTTTCGGGACAACGATCATGATTCTTTTAGTGAAAATTACAAAACGCTGTTTATCTTAAAAATCAAAGCATCCTACTAATACAACCAGAGGCATTCAGAGATCATCTTAGAAGGGGATACTTGTTTGATATTTCTGGGCATTTTAACATTCATTCACAATATGCAGTTGCATGTTTCCATATAAATAGGTTAGTAGAGTTAACCAATGAATCTATGATCTTATTAATGTAAAATGTCTTCTTACAAAATAATATTGGATAAAAAATGGACTTTTTTATTACCTCTAAAATTCAATTTGGAATTAGTGGACTTCAGTAGCTTATTATTTTTATAGTTACAGATTGATTAATCCTCTCTTTTTGATAATATTTACTATCACTACAATTGATTAGTATGGCATTAAATATTATCAATGAAACGCACGATTTCTGATTTTTGTGTATTTTATGAGTTCATGCTAGCACACTCGGCAGACAAATCAAAAGGAACACCGCGTTCGGGGATTGCTAAATTGTAACGAACGGATCATTCGCTGTTGTTTGAGAAAATTTCAGCTGGTGGCACAGATTAATTCATAAATAATTCATTTCTCCTTTCTACCCAGAGGTGAAGCCATCACTTCCACATCGTGCTGCATAAATATTGACGTAATGAAACGGAAACTTATATAAAAACAACCAGCAAAGGTAAATCTGAAGGAGCCTATACACGACAATATGATAGAAAGTGAAGAAACAAAACGAGATAGGTTATGAAGCTCTCCCACAACCACCTTATTCCCTAGATTTATCTCCAATAGATTTTCATATGTTCAGAAATGTGAACAACTTTCTTAAAGGTAAAATTTTTTGAAAATTTTATTCTCAAGTCAAAACGCATTTTCAGACTTTTTTTCATCACAAAAATCAGAATTTTTCAGTTCTGGGAATGAAAATTCAACAAAACGTTGTAAAAAATAAATAGAAAATAAGAGTAAATATTTTAAACAAAAATGTTTTGGTTACATAAAGTCGTTTTATCAAATAACATTTCTTTTGTAAGCAGACATTTCATATGAAACAACCCAATATAAAACATTTAAACAGATATACAAAACAGAATGACGAAAAACTCCGTGTATACGATTACGAGTTGAAATTGTTCAATATATGCACAAATATGCAATTCAGAATGATGCTACTAACAACCGTAGACACCCGTAAAAACCGTTCCCAAATAGGACATTTTTTTGATTCAATATTCTTATGGTAACAGATCCTTCATCCAGATTATTTTTAGTCTTCTCCCTGTGTCCTCAGGCATGTGAGCCATGGGTATATGATCTATCAGTGGATTTGGATGTTCGTGTAATTGTTCTTGAAAACGTTTGGAGTATATTCGCCGACCGTTATTTTTAAGTAAGTCAGTATGCAAACTTGTGACATACCATGGGGCTTTAGTGATAAGTCTAAGTATTTTTGATTTCTAGTCGCTTTCGCTTCGCGAGTATGTTTATCGATGCAGCAAATTTGTAATGCATAGGTCAAAAATAGTTTTAGTAACTAAGTGGACATATTTAATTTTTTCTTGTATTTCTGAATTGAATACATCAAATTAAGATTTGTATTCTATTTCAGATTATATACATCAATTTAAGATTTCCGGTTTTTCTTAACGAGAGTACCCCATATCATTCTTCTACCAAATGTTAGTCCAAGTCATTGTAAGGTAAATGGGAGGGCGCATTTCACGTTTAAGAGCATCATAAAGTGTTGTGACTTTTCTTGGTTCAATCTAATATTTAAAAAATAAAAAAAAAATAGTAAATACATAAAAATAATTGCATACAAGGAGGAAAAAATTACAATCTTCTAAACTCGATTGTTCCCGCTATTAAAATGTCAAAGCGGAGAGTCCTTCAAACCAATCTTATGAACAATTTGAATAGCAGAACTTCTTATTCAAAATGTCGAATCATTCAATGAGAAAAAAAAATTGACTGCCACTGCAGAATGAATAAAAAAAAAAAAAGAAAGAAAGAAAAGAAGAGGTTATTTTCACTGTTGAAGAGGGAGGACTCGGTATTATTAGATCTGGTTCTATTTACATAGCCGTCGGGGCCTGATGACGGTGCAGGTAGCTCACGAAAGGTCCCAGTGTTTACCCGTCACAGCTGGTAATTACAATCACAATGCAACATTTAGTTTCCTCAAACCCTCTCCTCCCCCCCCCCCCCCAAGGCTCTCGAGATACCTCCGAATCACCTTCCTCAGGGCGGACCACCCAAGTAGGGCCATTAGAATATCTGATAATAACTGCATAACGACATCCACTTTGATCCTTCCCAATCCAATATTTGGTCCATTTACAAGGCAGGTTGTGATTGCTTTAAATCTATGTTATCGGCATTATTAAAAATATTGATATATATTTTTAGGCCAAGGAGAATAAGGGAGGCAGGCATAAAAAAGGAGAACGGATTGGTGAAGATTAGGAAAGTTAACAGGAGACTGGTGTGTTTAGTGTTTAGTACTTCTGTAATGGTAGGCAGGCGTATTACGAACAATAATTAATATATTTTACTTATTAATACCATCTTAGGCCAGAATTGCGTTTTAGGTAGCAACAATAAGCTTTGGGGCTTCACTTAAACATCGAATTCCTCGCGTATCCAAACCTTCAATAAAATTTTCGAAAGCTCATTTGGCCCGAACCCGAAATCAATCCTTTCATAGCAAACTTAGAGTCGTAAATTTAGATTATATGTTTTTAAGTATGCATGTTATGTACTATAGAATCGTGAGACTGATAATGTTGCTACATACAAGGTATGATAAAAGTATTGTGTTATCTGACAAAAACGACGATAATGTGTCTTAGCTCACGATAGTGTGACTAGAACTGTTTTTTTATACGCAATATATTATTATCGTTTCGAACTATTACATTTTTCAGGTTTTTCATGCGTGTGCCACATACAGTCAAGAGAGTTGTGCACATCACAAATTACCACGTAATTTTTCAAAAACTTTAACTTTTTTCTTAGTATTTACATTAATTGAGTAATGCAAAGAAATATGCTATTAACTACAATAAAACACAACTTATATTTATGAGGTTTCCGTCCCGCTCCATTAAATTCTACAGCAAAATGTAACAGGTATGTTAACCGTAAATTGGTCAACTAGCATAAATTTGGAATTTCATTATAAACTTTTAATGTCCTTTGTTATGATAATTTAAAACTTTAATGCTTTTCTTAATACCTATAATTATTACAAAATATTGTTTTTATACTTTACATTCATTTTATTTATCTAAAGAATGAATGATTATGATAAATAACTTCATACACCCTTATTTAATATATTTCTTAAGGTTATTTTTATTTACTACCCCTATCTATTTTTAAAATTTAAAACTTTACTTTTAATAAACCGCGAAATATTATATCTGGTACAAGTTTAAATAATGAACTAAAGCAGAGTTTCTGTACAATAGAAAAATACTTGCAAAATCATATTTAGTACATATGTATTACTGAAATTTTTAATACATATGGTTGTCTATATGAACAACGCGTTATTAATGTAGAATATTTTGGTGACTAAAATTTCTCTTTTGGGGGAAAAGTGAATGAACTCATACTTCATGTAGTTCAGTGACTGGAAAGGAACCTGGGACAACGGATGATATACGATCGTCCCGGGGGTAACAACTTGTGTTCTACCCCCCTCTAAAATATGCATTCATTTTGGGACATTTCATTCAATTACTTCAACCAAAAGTGGACATTAACAAAAAATATAAGGGAAAAGAAGATATCTCTTCTGGGAAAATGAACTACATTAAGATGCCTTGACTTGAACAAAGAAAAAATATTTAGATAGAGGAGGATCGAAATGGGAAAACGATATAACAAAATACATATTTGCATAATTATATAGATTAAAGTATATTTTCTTATCATTTTAATAGATTAATTAATAAATAGCACATTAATATATCGTTTATATAATTTAGAATTAAAAAATTACCCCTAATTTTACTAAATAATAATAGACAAAAAAAGCTTCTTATGGATCCATGTTCCGATTTTAAAGATAAAAGTAGAAATATTTAAAATGGAAATGGTTGACAGAATAATGCTAAGAATTGTGGAAAATGAATTTCATTTTACACAATTTTGTTAATGTAAAGTGATATTCTTCTTTGGTACTGCGATGTTTTATCTCTTTATTTTATTCTCAGCCCTGAAGATGGCCTAAAAGTTAGGTCGAAGCGTAAGTAAAATAAAATAAATACATCTTATTTTGAACAATTCATTGACTGCGCCACCTGACCATTATACACTATAAATGTGGAAAACTTAGTTTTTCTATTTGTTTTTTTTAATGGAAATCAGTAATATTTTCTGAACTTTTGACATGGACACTATTTTTATATGTGAATGGTCTCATTGGATGGAGAAAAAAAATATAATAAACTATGACTTACTTGTAATAATGAATAATTTTAGAAAATACCAACATATTATTTTATCGTAATGACTGAGTTTTAATAAATCTACAAAGTCTATTGAAGGATACATTTAGTCTGGGGGTGCAGTCAATAATAACACTAAATAAGAAAAACATATTTATCATCAGTGCCGACTTTTACAACGTCGCTAATAACTAATTACGTTACATATAAGTTAATTAACTAATTACTTTAATAAGTTTTTCTTATTTAGTATCATTATTGACTGCACCCCCAGACTAATTGTATCCTTCAATAGATCTCCCAGTCTACTATTTTCCTCTTTATCATGACTCTACAAAGTCTGCTGTTCATTTTTCTACCAAGAGCCCGTATCACAGTCAAGTATACATAAAGTAATAAATAAATCCAATCTTAACCGTTTTTTTTGTTGTGAAAAAGTGAAGTGGTGTCTTAGCAAAGCTTTTTAAACCAGTTTCAGATAAAATAAAACTGTTTTTATCCACATTCTATTCTGTACAAGGAGAGTAATAAAGTTCAGGAGAGTGAAGAAATAAAGTTTGAAACAATGAATAGAGAGATAAAAACAAGTGAGAAATAATCCATATCGGTCCTTCAAATTATAATAATTTAAATAAAAATTTTGTTTATTGCTAAACTCGAATCAATATAGGTAGCAGATATATTGTGCAATAAGTAGGGTATATCTATAAATATTGCTAAGAGTCGAACTCTTGTCGGAAATTGAAAATTCTTAAATATAATGCATGCAACAAGCAATTTGGAGAAGTTTTAAAAAAAATTGTCACTTTCTCTGCCCCTCACTTCACTTTTTCACCTTAATTTCTTCTTTAATAGTGTTTATTTCGGGAAAACTAAACTTTCTGAAAAAACTACATATCAAAGACATAAATATCATGTGATCAGATTGCTGTTAGCCGATTGGTGAGAAAAGCTGCTGCAAGTTGATGAAATAATTATGTCCTGTCAGTTACTCTCCCACAGCCACTTCCAATTCTTCAAACTGGTTCAGTACTGAACAACATTATTTTAAATTTAACGGTCATTATTTATCTTTTGGTATATATAGAGCTACATAGTATTAGAGAGGAGTGATCCTACTAAAGATTAAGGATAAATTTCCTAAAAAAACATTTGGTCATAGATTTGTCCAATTAGTTACTTCAGATTAGTTATTGATCTTGTGGCTACACTGATTCAGCGAAATGGAGTGAAAAGTGCTTAAAAATTTTATAGTAGGATGACATTTTTTCAAATTAAAAAAATAAATCACTAAAATAACGAGTCACGTTAGTTACCATAACAGGTTGAAAATTACTTTCTTTTTTTTTAATGACCCACTATGCATTAGAACTAAGACTACATAATCATAGTATTGACTTATTATTAACAACTTTTTTAAGAGTAAATTTATAAAGAAGAATGCACGGTCATACCGACTGCAATCGTTCCTCCTCACACCAGACTATAATGTCAACCGTACTGAGTTTAACATAGCTTGTCCCTTTCTCCTAAAACGTTTATGACTAATAGGACACTGCCCTAGTGGTTAAGCCGTCGAAAGGCCCTTTCTAATGCCAAAATAGTTAATTAGGGTATATAAGCTCTGATGAGGCCCAATATCATTTTTTAAACCGATGGGATCCCTGAAATAATAGTTATAATCAACTTATAAGGTCTGTGATGAAATGGTATTTATAATAATTTTTCTAATAAAATAATCATTATTGAACTTCGTGAAAGAATCATTAAAAAAAACAAAAGTTAGTTGAAAAACAAAATAGCGACGATAGAAAGCTGGGAAAACTCGTGATCCGTCAATAAACATATGTAAAGTTGTATATTAAGTAAAGCTCTATATAAAACAAATAAAGTTTGAGATATTATCCCAGTAACTAATAAGTCTTATTAATGAATGATACAGTACATTATTTTACATTAATCTTTGAAGGATGTCTTGCAGTCAGCGCGGTATAACTTAACTGAAAACTAACAAAACTTTTTTTTTCACTAAATCTTCACATCTCAAAGTTATAATAAACTTGTATTTTTCTTACTATGTTTAAGCTCAAGCCATGATGAAATTTATGAAATATTACTTAACTTGAATAAATTCTTTATTAGCTAACATTTTTTAAACAGTCATTTTGCTAGAAAAGTTTTAATTTTAAATTTGTATAGAAAATCTGTGAGTGTTTTGTATACTTTAATATTAATGTAGCTAATATGTAGTACTGTAGAACTTGATAATGTATGAAAATAATTGCATTAAAGCCAGTAAATACTCAATACCGTATTTTTAAGTCCTCTAGGAGGTGTATTTAGAAATTTATGTTTATGATTTGAACATATCATGAAAAAATGGCTTCCATTAGAGCGATTACAATATTAGGATAAGGTTTATATGGAAACTGGCTGTGGCAGAAAATTTAATTATACTGTTATTAGCCGGGGATGGATCCTTTGGTATTTCTCAGCTCACTTGGGGCTCATCCAGCCTCTATAAAGTGAGTACCCAAAAAGGGGAGAAAATCTGGCCGTTTATCGTGATTTCGTACTTCCCTGCACAACCTTTGTCCAAGAAACAATACAGTCTCTAACACATACTGATCCCAAGACTTTATATGTAGCGTTTAAAAAAAAAAAAATTTATTTCTACCGCGCCTTACAATTTGTACTAAAATCAAAATGATTATTATAATAAAAAAAATAAGCAGTACCAGATTAGATATTATTATGTTCACTAATTTTTTTTTTCTGAAGACCAAAGCCTTTAAGATAAAAACATTTTTGAGCTAATTATTAATTCCTATCTATTTAAATAATTAATCAAATGATTAAGGAATCGTACTCGGTGCCATATGATTTATGGAGTATATAATATATGATATTCCATATAGTAGGAGTATGGAGTATATAGTACATGGTATTCCATATAGTATGAGGTATGCCATATAGTATACCGTTAACTGAAATTTGACATAGTGTCCTCTTCATTGTGAAGGAGCTAGCAGAGGACCTGGCCCGAAAGATGATATACGGCACCCCAAGTAATTTCGACCCCTAACGATTGACAGGATCTCTCCCACAAATCAGTTAGGTCCCACGTGGGAGGGGTAAGTTCCTCACTCTGCCCCCCACCACCGCGGTCCCAACACAGTCAGTGCGAGTCTTGGTGCCGTGGAGGAAGGTGGTGTTCTTCGACGTATTGTATCAGCGCTTCGTCGATCGGATATTGTAAACAAGAGGTACATTCTATTCCTATTATTTACTCAATCAATCCATTAATTAATATTATCTTTAATTATTTAAGTAGAAATAGATAGCATGTCTGAGAAATGGAATTAGATAAGGTTCTGAAATCGGTAGCACAAACAGCCTTATCAGAGGTCAATTCTTTTTTTATTAATTGACTGGTTGATATCTTTTATCTTTTCTTACTAACGAGATGTTTGATTACTGACATACGAGAGTGAACCAGGACATTTCTTAGAAACAACCGATATAGATTTATATTGGAATTCCATTTAAGTTACATACGGTCTATCTCTCTCTCTCTCTCCCTCTCTCTCTAAATAAATATACACACACACACACACACACACACACACACATATATATATATATATATATATATATATATATATATATATATATATATATATATGTATATATGTATATATATTAGTCACGAAACGTCCGCCAAAAGGAAGTTTAAAGTTAAAGAATAAATTGTCTTCCGAATCTCAAAAACGGAAAGTTAAACTTATAATATATAGTACAAATTGCATATTGAAACATTATATAATATTATAAACATATTCAATTGAATTAATGATCACTTCTATTAAAACTGTTTACAGTTACCTAAACTTTTACGTAAATATAGCCTTCATTTTTTCAAATCTTATAAAATTAAAGCTAGAATTTATATCCGGATTGGTTTGCATTTGAACTAAATAACTAATAAAACTAGTAATTAAGATCATTAGTAAAATAAATACATATATGCTGCTTATATTCTACACAGCAATACATATAGTTGGGCATCTATCAAATTTTATATGGATATCAAAACCTCAACAAAATTTGAACTACCTATAAAATTAATAGTATTTATATTTCAGAGATAATTTGTTTCAATCCCTACAATTTATGGTTTATAATTTTCATCCTTTTGACTTTTGTTTAGAAAGTTAAGAATGCATTCATGACTCAACACAAGTGGCTTGAATGAGTTCTTGAGTGACAAGCGACACCTTCTATACTCCGATCTTGATAAGAATGCGTTTCTGAAGAAAGAGAAATTTTTCACTGCATACAGAATTTTTATTAAAGTTAATTTTATTTTCTAATTCATATTAGTAAAATGCTCGATGTATATATATGTAGTACTACTCAATCGCTGTTTGTAAACTCCCCTCCACAGATTCATTCATTTTTTCAATGATATTGATACACTTTCAGGTATAGTGAATTGATCTGGAATTATAAACAAGTTCCTTATAAACAAATATACAATATTCATTCATTAAAAGGCGTTTATTTTTTGTTTATTATTTCTGTTCATATAACATCCCCGCGCAATGTACACTAGGTAAGTATTTATATAGCTATGCTGAATTTATCCAATGGAAAACAAAATAATCTTTAGGCCCACTAAATAGCTGAAAATTAATAAATTAGAAAAATGTAATAATTATATTAATATTAGTTAATATTCGATGCGTTTCTTATTTTGAATTTCTAATTAATGTAAGTATTGTCATGGATTTATTGTTAAATCGGACGTTCTTTTTATAGAAATGTTTACGACAAACAAGTTTACACTAAATTAGAAATGAATGAAATATAGATTAAAAAACAAAACAAATAACCGAGTATGTAAGAAAATGTTTAGTTGTAAAAAATATCACTTGTCTAAAAAAAATATTTAAAAATGTATCAATTTCTGGAGGATGTATATTTATATTAGCGGTTTATCATGGTTTGTTTATGCAACTACTGATACTGTTTTCCTCTTGTGCTAACATACCGATTTTGCGGCTTGTGACCGAGAATTATTATTATTATTCGAAAAGTTTTTTCAACATCACGTCTCCTTTTGTTATCGTATTCACGCGCACATATCGGATGGTGTTGACGAAACATAAGACAATGATTTCACTTCCGACGGATCCCAAGATCGTTAATCCCCCGCATAACAGGTCCGTAATAACCGCGCCGAGACTTAGTAATGTATGTAAATCCTAATCGATCCAGGAGTGGCATCGATAATAAACACAAAGAGCTATAATTTATACGTCTAATGACGACTGTCAGGGACGAGGCTCCGAGTGTGTACAAACATTTGTCAGATCCTTTGGCTCCTGACCAATCATTAATCAGCTAGCATACGACAGACGGTTATAAAAACCCAGTTGGTTGGTCCGTTTAACGGGGTCCCACAAATCAGGGGTTTTGACATGGTCGCTACCTACTGTACCGCTTTCTTACTAACAAGAGGACAATCTTTCAGCTTTACCCTCGACAAATATACTAATATAATAGAAAAATTGTGGAATCGGTTAAAATTTACTCCTTTGTAGTTTAACACTTATATTATAAAAACAAACCTGTACCAATACGACCCATGAAGACATGACAACGGTTGTGCAGGGATGTGATTAGTCCTATATAACGCTCTACCGCCAGATTCCCTCCCATATTTTGGATACCCACTTTACAGAGGCTGGGTGAGCCCGAGGAGGATCCTATATCCTATCCCTCACTGCTAACAGATTAAATAAAAGTCTTTGCCAGCAGCGGGATTTGAACCAGGACTATCAGTGCTCTAACACTGAGCTCCCCCGTTCCCTTACAGTAACAAACAATATGCCTTACTTGATTATATCTTACTTTTTCTTAAATAATTTTAAATCAATGATAAATCCGCTCATCGCATTACTCACGACGCTAGTTACTACATCCATTCCTGCGGTCAGTCCGTGATTCCACTTCAAATCAATCTCTTTAATTCCTTCTTTGGAACTCGCATGGAGCCCTACATCGAAGAAATGTATCAAATTATTTTATAAATAAAGGATTATGACAGAAAATGTGATATTTCAGTGCTGGACATTTGATGACATTTTCTCAAGGAATATGTAGGTAAAGATGTTACAGAAACATAAAAAAAATATGATTAACACATATAAAATTAAGTTTAACTGCATTAAATTGCATATCTACAGTGTATTATTTCATTCTTTTGTAAAAAAAAAAATATGTGTCTTTAATAATCTATGTGTAACATATGTATCATGTTATCGTATACTATTCATTAACGAATATTTTAATGATTGAAAAATAACTGGTATTTAATTGTAGTACATAATTAAAATAGTTACTTTTTAACCGAAAGCAAATAAGACTCTTCGCTTCTAATAGTTATGGTTAAATACATCCGCAGTAAATCACACAAAAAATTTTTTTAAATACTCAAATATAAGGCATCTAGAATAATTATAATAATATGCTATGATTGTTGTTTGGTTATTGTACGCGCTATCAATACAGAGATCATTCCTAACTAGATAGACCTCTGTTGACCATAGGCCCAACTTGCGGCTCCAACTATATAATCTCCGGGCAAACTCCCTCATTATAGAATATCGCTGTGGAGAGAGAGTAGTGAACGAGTTTGATCCTTCAAGGATAAAAGGTTCGTTTTTATTTTTTTATCCTTTTGTTCTCCTCCCGTTTTTTAAGCCTGCTGTTTCGGTAGGTATTGTATTTCACCCGCTGAGTCAACAGAGAGGTGTGGGTAACAATGATCCGCGCTGCGGGCAGGTGTCGTGTCGAGTAAGGACGTAAACAAACCTTCTTGACACGATAAAACATATCATAATGGCATTTTTAGACAATACTGTACATTAGTTGTAATAAAATAATATTCTCACAATACCATACAAAATTATTCCTTCTGTTTTATACCTTAAGGAACATTCCCCTTTGTCCCAGCACTGTGATAAATAAGTATTTCAGCTGTGTAAATTCTATTTCACAAAATCACTTAAGAAAATTATCTGAAGATTAAATTTTTTGAGGAGCAGGGGAGTTGCCATGGCGTAGGTCCTGGCTTCAAATCCGTCTGTAGCAGATAAGTTGTTTAATCTGTTAACAACCGAGGATGGATCCTGTGAGATCTGGAGCTCACCCAGTGTTTATAAAGTGGGTACCCTCAGTTGGGGGAAAACCTGACAGTTGAGCGTGATCTGGGATTAATCACCTCTCTGCACAACTCTGCTCAACGTCTGCCATAAGTAAATGTTTTATTTTTTCGTCTTCAAAACATCACTAATCAAACGAATCACATCCCTCATACTATGTTTATTTTAAACAACAAAATTACTTGCATGTGTGATTTTCGTTACACTTGCTCCTTTGAACACTAAAGTTCCTGATATATATTTCATAAATTTTATATTAAAATCGCTTTACTGTGAAGAAGAATTAATAACTTTATTTATAATTTAGAAATTAATTATTTATTTATTACGTCAGAAATTTTAAGGGTTATCTTGTCAGTCTCTGGAGCAGGGTTTACTACAGCGAGATGAAACACGCTAGGAGTGCCGTCAACGGGACGTTTTGCCATCCATGCTTCCACGTGAATCCCTTAGGGGTAGTTAGGGGGAGATTTTCAAAAGGATATTACAAATACAATTTGTACCAAATGGCATTTAAATAATTTCTCTCAAGAAATTTATTATTATATTATATCTTACTCGAGCCAGTCCGGACTGTGTAGGTCCTTCAAACGACTGTCATAACTATGTAAATTTAATTCTCTAGGATTGATGACGCAAAGGAGTTTAACTGCCTTGCCACACACGCTAGCAGATCTCTCCTAATATCCCAACGTAGTTATCAAGCCGCTACGTGAATGGCAACCTGGTTTGTTCATACAAGAACCTTAGAATATATAAGAGAGAGTATTAGTAAAACAAGATTGGACTGGTAGTTAACCCTTGCGAGACCCCTTGAGATAAATATTTCATAATTAAAACATACTCATTTGAGTGAAGACAGGTTGATTGGAGGTAAAAAATGTGAATGGGCCCCCCAAGCTCTTTGTGCTGGAGGAGGCGTGGCCGAGGAGATTATAGAAAATTACAGGCCCAGGAACCCCCTCTTCGCTCCATGTTTGCTTTAGTGGCTCCATTAACTCAGATCACATCCTACCTTCGCTCGACCGATCATTAGGCCGGTTTGTCTTATATTCTGAATTAATATCAACAGGATTAAAATATTTCCAGGTATTTATCAGCATAAGTATTTGTTTCCTAACTGCTAGGTAGTGTAATGACCAGCTATATTCTTTTTTTTTTTGTTAGGATACAATATTTATTTTAGAATACACGATGACAAATGAGTTATAATGGATAGGATGGACTTATATCATACACCTTAATTGCTAGGCATTATTTCATAAGATAATTTAAATGTAAATTTTTGCATATTCTTTTACGGATTATTTATTTACAAGAGGAAAAAATGAGGGATAAACCTATATTATTACTTTAATTTACTAAATCAATTATAGTAAACCCAGTTGAATATTTTATGAATTAAACCTGATACGAATATATGATTAAATATTAGCTTTATTAACCACTATCATTATTAATATTTAAAATTATATCACACTGACTCCAGTAGAGTAAATCCGATGCTTAGGACTACAACTTGACAAACGTTTAACTTGGAATCCTCACACAAGAAAGAAAATAAACTATTCGCCGTTTTAGGCTACTGCAACACTTACTAGATAAACGCTCTAAGCTCCCAATTAATTGCAAAAGATTCATGTACTTGACTATTATAAGACCTATTTTTTGGACTTGCAGAGTAGAACTTTGGGGCTCCAATAAGTCATCGAATTCCTCTCGTATCCAATCCTTATAGTCCTAAATCCTTCGTAAAATCCGCAATACTCTTTACATTGTTACGAATAAAGTCTTCCATAAAGACCTCAATGTCCCATTAGTTGCTGATACGTCCCAAACCCGATAAACTCTATCCCCACCTAAACCAACCAGTTTAAAACCTAGCTTAGATACTTTTGAAATTAAAAATAAATAGCATCTGTTAATGTTAAAAAATGTTTTTTTCTTCTAGGTTTATTGTTTAAACAGTATTACTAAAAAACTGTAGATTTTGATGTTCTTGGTTGTACGTTTTCAAATTATTACATTATAATTCTAAAATTCTGTACCGTACATTGAAAAAATAATCCTTATTAATCTCGTTTCCCTTTCTAATTTGAAAATCAAAATAAAAGAAAACTCTACGTAGATATTTCTCTTAGTAGTTGAAACAACCATATTGAGGTCGACCTAATGCGAAATAAAAACATATCTTAGGCAAATAAATTTAAACTCATACCAGATGACGGAAAACGCATTTTATCATAAGTGGTACTTGAGTCAGTAGTAAGCCAGCTGAAAATCAGCTGAAATTCTGATTTAGTCAAACAAAAAGAAACACTATGTAGATAAATATAATAATATAAACTGTTTTCCCTACACAAAGATGGTGCAGTTGCAATGGGTACAGAACAACAAATATAGTTTATTTTTAATTGTTAATGAAACAGTGTACTGTTAAATATATTTTCGAAATTATTTTTTAGGGAATATATTTATATTTAAAAAATATGGTAATCCGTAATAATGCATCATTGTTCTATAATATTCAAACAACAATGGTATGAAAAACTTCATTAATCATGAAAAATACTCGGAAATATAAATAAGATCTAATTGAAAGATATTCACTGTTATTGAAATCTATTTGGATGATTTTTTTTTTGTATCATAGTAATTGTATTTATAAATTTATTTATAACACGAAAAAGTACCTTGTCTTCATTATCATCAAATTCATTAGAAAATATCCACAAAAATATAATTGACTAAATTGCCTTAAAATTTATTGGAGACAACAAAGGGGAGGGGGTGAAACTGCAAATTAAATAAAGTTGAGATTAGAAGAGAAAAATAAATGACAGTAACCAAGTGAACTGCCAATTTTTTTCAGAAATTTTAATGTTTTATTTATTTTACCTTATTCTAAAAAGATGCGATGGATAGCATAACTATTTTGTATTTTTGTTTTCACAGGTTTTTAATAAGCTTTTCATTATATTTTTAAATAATTATATATTAACCAAATTATCATATAACGGTTTGTTAATAAAATACTTTTATCAGAAATATAAATCACTACTAATCGAATAACTCATTTATTGAATGTAGTACAAATCGATTTGGATGATACTTATTTATTTGGTATCATAGTTATTGTATTTATAATGCGATGAATAGTAAAACTTTTTTGTATTTATGTTTTCACAGGTTTTTAATTCTATTTTTTTAAATAATTATATATTATCCAAACAATCATATAACTGTTCATTAATAATACACTTTTATCAGAAATATAAGTCACTAATAATCGAAAAACTCATTTATTGAATGTAGTTGAAATCAGTTTGGACGATACTAATTTCTTTGGTATCATAGTTATTGTATTTATATATTTATTTATAATGCAATGGATAGTATAACTATTTTGCATTTATGTTTTCACAGGTTTTTAATAAGATTTTAATTATATTTTTTAAATAATTATATAGTAATAAAACAATCATATAACGGTTTATCAACAATCTATACACCAGGTGTGAAATAAACCGTTATACGAAGACTACGATGGATTCCTAAAACGGTACCTACTCGAAAACGCTAAACGAAAAAGGTTGCGTTTTAAGGTTAAATAAGGAAAAAAATAAAAGAGATTTCGTCATGAGTCCTTTACACGATTCGCCACTAAAAAGGAGATGTTGCTTCAATCTTTATTGCTTATTTATTGCAATCGCAGCTTCTTATAAAGGCTTATCAATCTCTACAATCCCTTCCATTTAGGTAATAAGTATGGTCAATGTGGAATGTTTATATTCGCCAAGCATTGCATTTAATATTAATAATAATCCTTTATCATCTTCTACTAATAACTTCGGAATCTCATTTATTTTATACCTTTTATAGACCAATAAAATGTGTAATTTTGATTTTTAAAGATATTAAATATTTAATTTTTCCAATTATAGAAGAAAATGTCCGGGTGGAGGTCAAATAAATTATTCCTTAAATAGCGATGAACTATTTATTTAAATAGATAAACTGTTTATCCTTAAGGAATTATTTATCTGACCTCCAACCAAAACATTTTCTTCTCCATATTTACATGTTCAACTAATAATTATTCAAGATAAATTATAAAATGTAGTCATTTTTACTAATTATTTGTTCACAATTTTTATCTCGTTAATTTTGATGGTTAGTAAATACTTTTTTCAAACAAAACACTCTATCAATAAAAGCCTTAGTCCTTTACTGCAAAATGGGTTAGGATTAATTTTAAATTTAGCAACTCTTCCTGTAAAATTCTTTTTCCGATATTTCCCAAGTTCACCACCTTTTTGGATTTTTCAATTATTGAGAAAAGTTGAAACCTCCACCTCTCCAACGATCAAGTCCTAACGGAACGTCCTTTGACGTTAAAAACCAAAATAATGTTACACGTTATAGATAACGTGTTTTAAATGCCTTAACAAATAAAGAATTACAAGTTACAATCCAATGCCTGAAAACGCATTTGATAAAAAGTTTAAGTATAACAAAGCTTAGTTGTGGAATTATTGTTTAACCCTTGAATGTCGTCAATAATTGTTTAAAATATACGTTTTTACGTTCTATAATTTCACCTAACATTGTATTTCTATATTTTAAAAAATTGATACATTTCAGGCTTCAAATATCTTCAAATTTGTTCGATCATGCTGCGATTGCTCTTGTTCGAGTTTTTTTTTTTTATAATTCTATTAATTTTTTTTATTCTATTTACAATCCCCGTAAATAAGTGGTTAGGCGAATTTCCTCGAAAATCAGATTGTTGTATTTAGAGAAGCGGAGTCGAGTTATTTTCGAAGTAAATAAGGGATTAAGTCAGAAATTGACATGAAATGGAGTGCCTACATTCCGAGTCCATTTCGAACTGAAAACTACGAGCATGGTATGATTCCGCTTACTTCAGTATAAGAACATCACTTTGGACAAATTTCTGCATGACCACTCATTCACCAGGGTTGTGTATATAAACCGCACACATAGCGTTACGTTTGTATACACGATTTTAAGTAATAAAAGTGGCATTAGTATTTTTTAAAGGGAGTAAAAAAATCCTTAGTTAGTACGTCGTCCTTCTGAAGGGACGGTGTTTGGTACTCGTTGAAGATAACTATCCTAATTATACCTGATAGCTCTCTCTGTAGCATCGTCCGATTAGCCACAGCAGCATAGTGTGACGTTTAATGGATGAGCAAACAGACAAGTAATAAAGTATTGAATCAAGAGAAGTAGCTATTAAAAATTCTGGGTAATTATTCACATTGTACTGCAAACAGATTATAAGCTATCGAAGTGAGACATTATCGATCGGTACAATCCCACTCCGGCAGGCTGAGGGCACAATGTAGACAAGGGCGGGGGACGAACGCCACCTGTGCGTCCCGCGTGGCCCCCGCTTGGGATGCCGTTGCCATGGCAACACCCCGGCCCCATGTAAATCAATTCTATCCCGGCGGAGTCCCCCAGGAATCTATCCCCCTCCCCTGATGGCTTCAAAAGAGGCTTTCTGCCACCTCTGCCAATTCGGCCAAATTAACCCCCGAGGCAATCGGACCTGCCGCGACAACGAGGAGTTCAGTCTTTCCGGGCTCGTTACGCGGCAATAAACCCGTTCCTATAACAAACAGAATTATTCAATCCATTCTTCACCAGCTAATATACTCTAAATAGCTAATAGATGCAATTAATTATACTAACAACAAAATACGGCTCGCTTATATAATATTAAATCAATATGTTGGAGGTAGCCTGTGGTGTAGAGGTTAGCATAACAACCTTCTATGACCAAGATCGCCGGTGCCCAGCGATTTTAATGGGAGTACGTAATAAATCCTTGATTATGAAGTCCTTTGGAAAGCTCGTAAAACGGGTGTACCGAACCTATAAGGTGTTAGGTAATCCTTAAAGATCCCTATCCATATTAAACCTGGATAGGCAAAAGTAATACTCCCAATGTAGCATTGTACAATTAGCCACAAAGCGAAAAGTGACATTAAATGAATAAACAACCAACAAAAAGCAATATATCTGTACTATTTAAGCAAAAATGGAGAACTTAGTGAGCACCTAAGAAAAGATAGAGGAAATGATAATAAAAATAAAAAATCATGCGTACAATTGTTCTATTCTCCCTGTTGCTTAGTATAAACAGACGGCTACAATATGTTTCCGTATGTGGACAGATACAATAATTGATATCTTTATTATCCAAAGAAAATATAATATATTGTAAGTGTTATTAATGGAAGCATTGGTTTACAAGTTTTCATATGATGAGAACCATGATCATTCTTTTATCCTCCTTGCTGTTTTCCTAAAGGATCTTCTTTATTAATAACCCGTGGTATTGTCAGAAGATACTTAACTACTAACTTCCTTAGCATTGAGATGCTTCTAGAGTATGGGGAACGGGAGAAGAGATGTGGTGGATACTAGCAAATAATTCCGGAGGCAGCTGGGAACCGTGCTCTATTGTCTGTGTGCGGGGTAGACCTTCACGGCTCTACTACACTACTTATAAGGTTATTCCCAACCAAAGAACCCCACCGGCTTATAGCTAAATAAGAATCGTATAAAAATCTATTTCATAATTTAAATAGCTAATTAAAAAAGTGATTAACTTTTTTATCACATCTCAAAACAAATAAAAAAACATCTCAATCGAGAAAGAACAATTTTACAATTTAGGCGGGTTTTATGCTTCGAAAATTATGAACTGGGACTTCAAAAAATTGTAAATATAAATGTAGCACAGATTTATAGTTTAAAAAATTAATTTTAAATATTAGGAATATTCTCCAGTTATAAATCAAAATCTATATATAATACATATCATCATCAAAATCTGCATATAATATAAAATATAACTCTAGGTTATATTTTATATTATATGTAGCATTAATAATAGAACACTGGTAAATTTCTTAAATAATTAATTAAATTAGTATATTTGTACAATTTTAGTTACATCTTTATCATATTTAACACTAAAAAAATTAATTATAATAACAATTTAAAAAAAAGTAAGTTTGTATCAAACAATAAATTAAAAAATATTTAGATGTTTACAAATATAAGACAATATACAAAAATTCTCTTTACTTTCTTTAAATTATCTTGTCAATAAAATTACTTTTTAACGAGTACATTAATGAATCAATGATAAACTGGTATAAAATTATGTTATATTGTATAAAGAAACTTGAAAAAAAACGATGCATTTTTTATCAGAAATAGTTGAAATGTTGGTAAGCAAATATAATTAATGTAACAATAACATTTTAAGGAGAATGAAAAAAATAAAATACTTTTTTATTTCTACTTTCCGTAATTTTTCATTGCATTAAATTGTTTTCGGTAATTGTAATAAATGTAATAACACTAACATTAATATAAAAAATAGAGAGGTACTCCAGAAATATCTCGTTTTCGCAATTTTTTGTTGAAGAAAAATGAAACATAGTATAAAAAAGATCTTAATGTAATGGGTTACGGAGGCTGTATGTCTGGACAACCGGTTTAGTTTTTGATTGATGATAGGTATAAAAATTGATGGAATCTAAATGTATAATCTAATCCTCCTTTATAAATCATTATCTCAAGGTATGAATTAATTTAATATTTTTGTTAGCATTTATTACCATTCAGTTGATATCACAATCACTCTTCGTCCTCAAAAATGAACATTAGTGTGTCGTTTTTACTATTCCAAACGTCATGAAATGAATAGAAGTCAACGGAAACAAATATGAATGAGAATCCCGATATGAATGAATCCGATATATCTTTGCCGGAAGTTTTTTCATGTTCTTATCTACATCTGACTGATTCCGTGGATCTTATCACAACCAATTCGCGGTGACTTAAGTTAGTGTATATTTTTTGTCGAAGTAAGAACCAGTTTTAGGTTAAAGCAAATAAATCTTTTAATTTTAGCTACAAAACTCGAATGATTATTCATGCATCATTACTTATACATAATTAAATTAAAGATCGTTAGCTATAAAACCGTTTTTAAATTATATGCAGGATGTTCAAAGCCCTATTGACTCCTTAAACTGAATTTATGTTGGACAATCCCCGTAAATGGAATTTAGGGTGAAACTTCGAGCAACAGAAATATGTCACCAAATTCTACCTCATTATTCACTCCCTAAATTTTTCCAACCCACATAACTCTGGAATTTTCAATGGAATGGAGCATATTTGAAAATTGATTCGGGTAGGAAATAAAATTCTTGAGCGGTCTTATAATATTAATATATGAATGGATGTATGGACAACCTGTTGAGTTTTTGATTGATGATAGGTATGAAAATTGATGAAATCTAAATTTATAATCATTATAAACAGCAAATATAATATATAATTATTTGCATGTAAAAATTTCTTACCAATAATAAACCAATAATCTTCAATATGTTTACAGTTCTCTATTTACTCTACATAAATTTAAAATAATTATGAAGTATTCGTAAATAGCTACTGTATTTATATACCAGTAACTGTGGTTACAAATAGTGATTTAATCTTTTAAAACAAAATTATATCATTTAAAAAATAGTTTTTTAGACCTCTCACCACAAATTGTCACAAATGAACTTTCTAAATACCAAAATTGGCACTCCTTTCTCCTGAGATTTCCTAGAAGGCTTTTCCTAGACTTTACCTGTTCAAGGACCGGGATGACAAGCACGATAGGAAAATATTCTTATGATTTACGACGAGATTTAAGGGACCCACAGGTAGTTCTGACTTTAATAACAATAGTGAGAATTTCAGAACGACATTTCTAAAACTATAAATATCTGTCAAGGAGAAGAGTACTTGCTCATGATGTTTTTAAGAAATGCGTGACAGGTTTTGATCACAAGGGAAATGTAATACAGGGATGAAAACAATTTCAAATGCTCTGCAAAAGCTATGCTATCTTGATAAGGTGAAGAAAAAATGGGATATATTTTTTGGAAACCTATCTCAGTATTTCAATATCTGAATATATCAAGTTATGGTATCACAATAACTGACGTGTAAAAGCAATACAATTTCAGAACTAAACGTTTTTCGGCAATACGAGTGACCAAAAAAGCCAGCTGTTACAGACAAATAACTGCGTCTGAGAAGTGTAATGAAGCTCTAAGAACGCATGATTTGTAAATAAACAAATTTAAAAAACTGTACCACAACAATCTATGCAGGGTTTTGGGTTCATTACATTATACAGACTGCACTATTTACGGGACAACGATTGTGCAGGGAGGTGATTTGTCCCAGATAACGCTGAATCACCAGATTTTTTCCCAATTAAGGGTACCCACTTCATCACAAAGTATTTCTAGATCCCACAAGGTTCATTCCCGGCTGTTAAAAGATTAAATAAATTATCTATCACAGCTGGATTTGAAGCAGAGACCTTCGACACGGCAACTCAGCGCTCTACCACCGAGCTACCCCACTCCCAGATTTGTAAAAGCAGAAAATAACATTTAATTAAAAGTTGTAAATAAAATTTAATACAAATATTTAAATACTTTTATATTAAAAGATAAAAAAAATCTATAATTATCCTGTATCTTTTATGTAGGATAAAAATTTATTATACATATAAACCTACTAATCAAGATACTGTTGTAAAATTAACTTAAAAACAAAGTTTTATAAATATCCATCTCTAGCGATTAAATCTGATTAAACGGTTAATTCTAATTATAGCTTTATTCCCCCGTCCTTGCTATTGTCAGGGATGGGAATAAATTACAGATGAATAGATAAAGATAAAGATGAATAGAGATAAGGGTAAAGATGGATAGATACGAACCATCGCTCTGGAAATAAATTATATAATTACTAAGTTCTAATTATGATCTTAACTATTAACCAGAATAGGTATGCAGCTTAAGTATGCAGCGCGCCTTGCTGACATCGGGATCGGAATTCATTTACCAACAATGCTGACGACGAATGTTGTGTGCAACTTTCAATGTTTGTTTCATATTTCCCTAGGCAATCAGCTGAGAGAAGCTTCCAAGAACCTCGGGGAGAACGGACTATAAAAACCGATTGTGATATATTCTTCTGAATTATTTATTTATGAACAGATACAGTATTATAAATAAAATTCGTAATTTCATTTATATAAATTAAATTAAATTAATTTAAAAGCATTCGCTGTATTAAATTTCTACTAATTAACATTGATTAAAATATGATACTCTATTACTTGATTACTTGACAATAAAAAATAATTGTTTTGGACTGTATGATTAAAATAATAATCTGAAAATCAAAATATATATAATTTCTGTAAATATGAAATATTTTGTCTATGTTAGGACTTTTTTTGAAAATTAAGAAACTTAAGAAAACCTGCAAGGATTTAAATAACCTACCCTTTAGTACCATAAAATGGACCTAATTTCTAATTTTTAAGATCGTGTTGATTTCAGATTGTTAATTAAAGATGAAAATATTTATTAATATTTTAAATTGAATTATTTCCGTCATTAGAACTTACAAAACATATTAATAATATATTATTAGCTTTAAATTCTTATTTAAAATATTCGTTAGTTCCGTTTAGTTAGAAGGAATCTTTCATGTCCTCTGAAACGACTAAAGGATTTGTCGATTTTAGGTTCAAAACTAGATGTTATTATCCATTACTAATGGGGTAATTAACCTATTAGAAAGGGGTTAATTATTGAAAATCGTTAAATATAATAAATTCAAAATCGCGACGGAGATGTTTTGAAACATTTCAAGTGCTTTGGAGTTTGGCAGAGATGTGTCAAGGAAGGCCACATCCACACTGGGATAAGCTTCGATCTCGTAGCGCTGTCAAACACAGTTGCTGTAATTTATCACTACTCGCTTCGACATTGTTCTCATGTGATAAAGCCTAGAAAGAAAGATGGCTACGTGTTTGTCGAGTCATTCTTTCCATTTATCTTGCATGTTGTTTTCTTGTTTTGATTATGACATATAGTGCTTTGTTTATTTACTTGTTTAGATCTAACCAATCGATTATCATTTAACAACGTGCATGATCAATGTTTTAACCTCTAGATGAAAGTTCAGTCAGACCAAGAGACGAAAAACTATGGTATAAACTAAGTATGGTAGCATATCACTCCTTTGAAGAACAATGACATAACTCAAAATTTGGTCTGATATTCCATTTCCAACATTTTTTTTTTTTTAAATACTCATATCGTAAGTTGTATCATGCTTGAACTTTTAAGTTTTATCGGAATGATTACTCAGGTTAAAATCTAAATCTTTCAAGCTTTTATATTTTTTCTAATGGTTAATAAAATAATTTCAATACAATAAAAATGATTTGCTCTAACAATACCTTAATAATTTTTTTTTTACTCACATGGAACTTTCAAATGTCTATATTAAAAAATTAGGTTTTTTGAATTATTACGTTCTCTTGAAGAAGCAATATATCGCATTGTTAGCGAATTTCATAAATACACTGTTCGGCAACACTGTTTAGTTTTAGAAATTTTAAATTTGTTAGAAAGCAATTTTAACTTATTATTGAGATAATTAAACATATAGATCAAATTGGTTTTTCTATTATGATTAAATTTATAATAGGTTTTTTCGAGCTTTGACGCTGTTCTTTTGAAGGAGCGATATACTGGATCTTACCCAATTTATACGGTTTAGTATCTGTTGATCTTAAAAATCTTAAACAGTTTAAAAATTCTCTATGAACTTTATGTTGTTAAGGATTCGTTTGTTCTATGAGTATGATGTATATCGTTAATGGATCGTGTCCATAGATATGATCCCTGATTAAATCAGAGAACCACAGTTATGTAAAAACGGGCGATTGGAGCACACAAACAATTGAGCTATTATTTTTTAGAGGCTCAATCATCAGCAATGATCGAAACAATTAAGAACATCACCAAGAGAGCAAATCTATTTACAAAGAGCAGATGTCACGTCAATGAAAAATCGATTTGTCAACGTCATCTGTCCCCGCTGTCCAACAATTGGGAAGGATAATGTTACATTACTAATGGCACTTCAGTTTTGTTTTATGGCTGAGTCATTTCAGCTATCGATTAGAGGAGTTTCCTGTTGTGCGGAAAAACAAACAATCGATTATTTCTGCACGCAACAATGACTAATGACAGCTGAATTTTCCAGTCAGTCTCAGTAGACGGAAAACGGATTTGCAAGCTATGGATATGACTGGACCTACTACGCTCCTATGTTTACAAATTAGTACGGCGTTATAAATTCCAGAGAGAAGACGCAGCTTACGCAATTAAAAAAGGGCCCTAACAAGAGCCTTGTTAGCCTTCCTATCGGCCACCATCACAGTTTATGGTCCTTCTTGCCATCGAGGTTCTCAGTCAAGGTCTTCTAGTTAATAACATTTCTGTTCCTTCTCCGGATTAAAGATCCAAAGGATCGTTCCTGGAATACCGCTGAGAATATCAACAAGTAATTAACCCCGTTTTAAGAATGGATCTGCATTTTAGTATTATCTTTCATTTTCCTTAAATTATTCTTGATTGGTAGGTTACTTAAGCCTAATTTCTAAATGTGGAGGATCATTTCCGTTTTTCCTGAAACGGAAAATATATTTTATATATGATATTTTGAAGGTTCGAA
The DNA here is from genome assembly GCA_037127475.1 of Arma custos. NCBI lineage: Eukaryota > Metazoa > Arthropoda > Insecta > Hemiptera > Pentatomidae > Arma > Arma custos. The sequence goes on along the minus strand of CM073760.1, from coordinate 98,650,655 downwards.
CAATCATCAACTCCAAATAAAACACGTATAACAGGTATAGGACTATACTATAGGTTAACGTTACAAAATAACTAACATAATGATTCGTTTTTAATTCCAGTTCCAATTCGTGAATCAAAAATTTACCATACCAGGCTTTATTATGATTGTTTATTAGGCTAAACTAGCTATATAAATATAAGGGAGCAGAGTTCCTTAGTGGTAGAGCATTGAGTTACCGTGCTTAAGGTCCCGGGTTCAAATACGGCAGCTGGCACATTTTATTTAAATTGTTAGCAGCCGGGGATGGACCCTGTGGGATTTGGAGACACAACCAGCCTCTATAAAGTGGGTACCCTAAATAGGATTTAAATCACCTTTCTACACGACCGTTGTCCAAGAAACTGTACAGTCTCTACCTCGTACTGAACCCTAGACTCTTCATGGGTGTAGTAGCACAGTTTTACTCATTCAAATTAATCTGAAACCACTTAAACCATTTTATTTGCAACATTGTATGTACAACATTTGTAATGTTATATGGATGGCATTCCCATATGAATAACATTTATCGCATGTTATTGAGAAGTAGGAGTTAAATTGGACAAAGAAGGCTGTTGAGTGCAAGTGATTGAGTAGGACTGACGTCAATTGACAACAACGGTATTGTTTCAAATATAATAAAAATATAAAACATGTTTGAGTGATGCACGAATTGACGAACAAAAGGTCGCCGTTTCAAGAGAAAAAAATTCCAATGGTTAAAAAAATAATTTCTATACCATCATTACAATAGGAATGCTTTACTTTACTACCACACGCTTTACTACTACAGGCTTTACTCTCATGGAACTTTCAAATACCCCTATCGAAAAAGTTTTTTAGTCAAAACCTTGTTCTATTGAAAGAGCAAAACGTTACTGTACTTTCCAAAACACCACACCTTCTGTAATTCCTTATTTAAACAATTCTTTAAGATATCCAAGTGTCTAGACCAAAGTCTAAATTATCCATCGAGGAAGCTGTTAAATACTGAAACGTCCCCGACGACTGAACAGAATGGATATGTGAACAGGAAATAGTTTTAGCACGTGGAATAATGAAGGTAAAGTGGACTCTAAGAGAACATATGTATTCCTAAGAGTGCCATCCTCTCGTTAACTTTAATGGCTGCTTGTTATTCCTAATGTAGAGGTAAGCTTTGATTCGAAGCATTCCCTCACATCTCTTGCTTCTTTTTTTATTATCTTTAATTAATTGTGTAGTCTACGATTCCTAATCATTGCTTGAAGGAGTGTTAGGAGTTTTTTTTTATTCTATCTTCCGGAGGAATTATTCGGAATTGTGCATTTATAAGTATTTTACTTAGCTACAACGTTTAGCGTTTTCTCTTAACGAAAACTTCTTTGACTATGTTTTTTTTTCATTCTTGTTACGTTAACTTCGACATAATTAACTCTCAGAGCATCAATTATTCACAAGTTGTAACTCACTTTATGTTAAATGTAAATGAATAAAATATTCAATAGTTGTTTAACAAAGTTTGAGAAAGAGTAAAACATAAATAATAGAGGCATGCAAATTAAAGAGTTGGCAAAGTTCGGTTTAAACAAAATACAAATACTGTTGTATATTTTGTGATGAACTAAAAAAATAAATAGCTCATTATTAACTTCAATTGATCTTACTTTGATATCCAAATTCCATAAATCGAATAACTATTTTTTTATATTAAAATTTCTAGAACAAAAAATCCATGCAACGAATAAATTTTATGAAACTTAGGAATGTTACGAAAATGTTCATATTTTTAATATTTAATTGAAAAAAACGTTCCGGTATTTGTACTTTTGAAAAACTACCTATAATATCTATAACCTAAAACATTCTTTAAAAATACGAGTTTAACATATGAATAGAATTAGTTTATACGAACCTTAAAAATAAAGAGTCATTAAGGCAAATAGACTCGAACAATACTGTCAACTTCGTAGATGTTAGTGAAGTACGTTATGTATAGTTTATCGAAGGTCCCAGATTCGAATCCGGCTGGAGCAGATAATTTATTTAATCTTTTAATAGCGGAGGATGAATCCTTTGGGATCTGGAGACCCTCCCGTGGTTCACCCAGCCTCTATAAAAGGGTACCCAAAATACTGGAGAAAACCTGGGGTGGAGCGTGATCTCGGGCAAATCACCTCCCTGCAGAACCGTTTTGGGAGGAGCATTTCCTCCTCCATGATATTTATACGGTCGATTATTTAATTATTAAACTTAATTATTATTACGTAAATAGGAGTTATATAAGCCATTGGTGGAAGAACGGCTAACTAACAAGGCTGGAGGACTCGTAGACATGGACATGGTCCACCAGCTGCCCGTGTCTCCCGCGGGGACATGCAAATGCCGCAGATGCAGCGCTACTCCCCGTTCTGAAAACATAGCGGCTCCGATATCGACTCCCCATCGGCTAGATATCTTCTTCGATAAGCACCTTCCACCTCTGCACCTCCTGTGTCACGATGGAAAAACATTCTAGAACAATGGTCTTCGGGAAAGCAAGGTATTCACCGAATGGAAGGCAAGAGAAATAGAAAAACAGATCGCAGATTTTCCTTGTACTCTTAGCCTTTTTACGAATATCTGTGCCTAAGACATATTTTTATCAGACATAATTTTTAATATAAAGCATAAAAATACCTATATAATATCAAATACTACCACATATTAATTATTAACGGAGGAGGATCGTACGGCGTGGTCCGGATTATGCTGAAGGAAACCTCACAATGCATGTGTGGTAGAGATGCCTGACTAAGGTGATGATTAATAATGGGTTAGCTAGAATAACTGCAGTAAATACCGCTCTATCTAAAAAGATTTCTTCTTTAGTGGAATTCTGGAGAGAAATGAACCATATATGGTATGGTAATGATCTGAATGAAGAGACCTTTAGCTGTAAAGATATAAATCCCTAATAAAAAAATTCAGTAAAAAAAAAAAGAGATTGAATTAATATTGTGAATAAAAGATTGCTTGTTTAACAATTCTTGAAGAAGAACCGACTAATAACAATAATTATATAAGAACGAAGTATATCTTCATTAATCAAGCAATTAATCGTTATTTAGATGACACCACGCAGTATCCTGCCCAGGCTACATTCCAGGAACCCCAAGACGTTCCGGGCATTTTGAAATGGGTGTCGTCGGCCGATACACAAGTTCCATTCATAACCTTACAAGGCTCCTGAAGAAAGTTAACTTACCGAAAAGTTGGTTAGTATGACTTTCTTGAACACTGAAGCTAATCTCGTGAGAATAGCTCCATCAATCCCTAGCCGTACCTTCACGATGAATCCGAAATCAAAACAAGACACTTAACTCATCGTAAACGGTTCTATCTTTTTTTAATTTTTTTTTATTATTGTTAATGGTTAAATTTCCTTCTAGAGCGAGCGCCCTGGTTTTCCGAATTGATTGATTAATTATAGAGACTCATCGAGACGGGACCGGTCGGAGTTGTTTTATTTCTTCTCCTTAGAATTCTAAACAGAAGCACTGAAAACTCATTCCGGAACGTGAGTCCATTCCGCTTTGCACTTTTTTTTTGCTTGAGATATTTTTAGTTTTTATCGCGATATCTTTCTAATTAAGACCTGTTGTCATGTGGGGCCAACTCAATAAGTCCTCTTCTCGTTCTCCACGTTAACTGTTTTATATTTAATGAAGGTAACTTCTTTTTATCCATGAAATCTAATTCCTCGTTTATTATGTGTGATTACAGCAACCAGTTATTCGAATGAGTAAACCTTTAATCGCCTCAATAAATCAATCTTTTTTTTAAAATGCTATGTTTGAATAAATAATAAATTCCCTAATTACCATTTTAAATTCTATAACGGAACTCTATCCAGGCCTTTATTATAATTATTAAAGTGCATCTAATTTATTAGTAATTAAATGGTGACAGAACTTTTTATTGTAATTTATAAAATGATGAATTTCCTATAAAGTGATAAAAATCTTACCCATTTTTAGAATATTTATTGCTGCATTTCTATTAGCCATTAACTTACAACATACCAATCTAACTTTCTATTAACTTCTGGAAATTAAATATTTTATATTTATCGTGTGTATTTTACACTAAATGGCTGTATGTTAAATTTATGAATGTTGACTATTATATCTTCATGGTCGGTTTCCAATAAATATTTCATCTCCACTACGATGCGCGACAACGCATACGGTATGCAACAAGAAGGCTGAAGGCTGGTATTAGGTGTGTACTCTTTTGTAAAAAAAGAGCAGAAATATGATAGCATTAGTAATGTAAAAGATGGGCTGGCATTAATTGTTTTTTTATGTCCGAAGTCGACAGACAGTGAAAGTACTACCCTCTACCCGCTAGTAAATATTGTGCGATGACAGAGTGGGCTCATCCGAGATAAGCAAGAGCAATGTAAATGCAGTTTACTCTCTACCTGGGACACCAGACGCCACCGTTGGTAGATTATTTCTCCTCTGCACAATAAAAAGAGGAGAGGAGAGAATATATCTGCCCGGCTCAAAAGCTGTATTTCTTGTAAGCTCCTACGCAGGCATTAAATCACAGGGAAAGATCGAAGAAACAAAAAGATCGCATTACAACCGCTACCGACAACTGGTTGTTTGTTTCATGAACAGTATGGCATCCTATAACTCAACGGATTAGACGATGATATAAAAGCTGGTTTTCAATTAAAATAAAATTATGATAACAAATTATTATGAGATGAACAGAACTTCCATATTGGAGAATTAAATCCCGGAAAAGCTTTTAGTTATCAGCAAAAATAAGAAAAGTTTTGGTTTAATCGATATTATAATTAATATCGACAAGTAGCAGCATTTAAACAAAAAAGTTTAACATTTTCAAGATGCACTTCTAGTGATTTTTGATTAGCAAAATTATTAGTTAACTCTATAAAGTATGTTTCTAAATACAAGCTAAATTTTAGTACAAACGGTTTCCACAGCTATTCTTTGCTGCCATGGATAACGTTAAAACATTTTTTCGTAATTAATTAAACCAAAAACATTAACACTCTTATGTTAGAATAATATTATTATAGAATACTCTTATAATAGATATAACGCTGAATTTGATGAGTTTGAATTTGAGTGTCCGGACCTGTGACACAAATTTTCACTGATGCAGTATTCCTGTAAATTGCCTGTCAACGATGTTTTAATGCTCCTACAGATTCATTGCGCGATTTAAACTAATCACCTAGCTTTCTGAAACTTCGAACATAGTAAAGTCTATGAACGATCCTTTACAATACTTTTTTTTTAAAGAAGATAAAATTACTAAATCGAAATATTTTTAATGGTTTTATTTTATGTAAATTAGAGTCATTTACATAATTGATTATTTAATTAGATTATTTACATTTATCGAAACTCGATATAAATATCACCTAAGTAATTTATTTAGGCCTTAACTCAAGCAATGAATTTATTTTATCAATGCTTTGGGTAAACATTGTATGGTATGGACCCCATTAAATTAAAAAATTCCAGCCGTTCGTGATCGATGTAAATCCACTTCTAATCAAGAGTCATTAATTCTATAATAAATAAGGCGCTCCAAGGAATACGGGCGGATTTACCATTTTTACTTAACGTCTTGTACATACGTATATATACATATCTAGTATATATGGTTTATATATCATATTATATTTTGTTACACATATGTTATATTGAGTAGGTTATGTACGGCTTTTTTAACCCGTAAAATGAAAAATTGGTGACATGGCGGATTATCCCTTGCTGAGCGGAGCACATCATATAAACATATAATTAGTCATCGAGGATTCTTTTGTAACATAATGATATAGAATGAGGTTCTATCGAACATGGGATGAGTTCAATGATGCATTCAAGAGCTAAACGTGTGATTTTTTTCCTTTAATGTTTGATAACAAAAGACTCACCCTCTTGAGCCGCCGTTGAGGGGGTTGGCACGCGCAGGAGGGGAGTCTCGTTGGGTAAAGTTCTGAGCGTGAGGTCATGGGTCACGGTAAAGCTTTGGTATCGATATTCTTCATGTGAACCAAACGCCTAAAACGAGTTTCTATCGATATAATTTCATTATCCTCCATTAATTCTCTTTCCACGTAATCCAATAATGGATATTTATAGGATCATTCTCAAAAAAATTGTTACTTTCCCTGTCCATCATCTAAGATTCTCCATTTCTCTGTTAATATTGCTTAGTTCGAAACTACTGAACTTGATGAATAAACTACATATCAGAGGCATAAGTATCATGTGCTCAGCTCTTAGGTGAGAAAAGATCCTTCAAGCTGTCTTAGTTGTGTCCCGTTAGTTACAGTTCTCCAGCTACTTCTAACTTTTCTCACTTCGGTCAATATTTCTCTTTTTGAAAATATAGAGCTACCTAGTATTTGAAAGGGACTACCCTACTAAAATGTTTAGGATTTAATTCCTAAGAATTTGTTGCGCAATTAGTTACATCACACACTTACTATTTTCTTATGAATTCGTTCGTTACTAAGCCAAGCAACTTTACAAGCCCATCTTAATCTTCGTGACGCTTTCAGTTCAATGATAAAAAATCTAATTATCAAGCAAAAACGAATTATTCTTACTTTATATACTATATACGTTGGACTGCAATATAATTGAGGAAGATTCGCAACCCCAGAAATCTTACAATTTGGGACGAATGCCCTCTCCACATCCACTTCAGACAGGAGGTAATCAAGCGGGCTTTTACGTGTTTACCTCCGCGATTCCTTCCCAAAGGAGGGGAGCCACTGGGGAATGACGGAGCTTCCAAAGGGAGGAGAGGCCGTGGGGGAGGTTAAGGGGGGAAAGTTGCACCGTAAAGCCCTCGAATGGGATTTCTTAGGCAGGAGTTGCCGCCTCCACAATGGAGTTCCTTTGAAGCAATAACAGCACCCAAGGGTCCGCTCCCATTCTACTTTCGGCTCTCTACTTCTTCCTCCTGATAGGATTAGTGAAAAACCAATTATTAGTTATGCATAACAACCTATAATGTCCAAGATCGCGGGTTTACAACCTTACTGGTGACCTTAATATTTTTAAAGCGAGTAAGAAATCCTTTGTTATGCCACCCTTCGGAGAGGACGTAAAATGGGCGCCCTTAGCTTGTTCCAGGTCACATACTCATTAAAGATTCATATCCTTATTATAACTGAATAGACAGCATTGTCTGATTAGCCATTAGAAGTGGCATGATAAATCTACAATACATAGTTGTATGCAGATCAACAAGGAATTGAAAAGACAAAAACCCTGACAAAAAATAATTGATACATTATTATCGGAAAGTATAGCTATTCCTTTACAATAAATCATAAAGCCAGCCGTCCGCTTAGCTTCCTTCAACTTTTTTAAATCAGTCTCTTGAACTTTTTAATGCTCAAACATAAAATACAAAATTCCTCAGAAGCGTTTTCTATCAAATATCTCATTTTAAATATTTATTTTATTTATAAAATTTATTCAATTAGTTACTAAAAAATCTATTCCACTCAGTGTCTCTTCCTGCAGGTCTCTCATAATTGCGTTTAAAGACTTTTTAATATATCTTTTAAATATTTTTTTAAATTTTAGAATATATTTTTCGAAATTGTCTTTGCTTGAGTTATGAATATTTTTTCCACGCAGTTATTGAATTTTTTATATTAGGTATATATTTTTCAACTTAGTTAAAAACTATTATTTAATAATTTTAATGATAAGAATGTTACTAGGCGGTTCTTGAACAATATTGATAGAGGCTAACCACTTCAGAATCCAAATAATTATCAATAAACAAAAGATAAGTAGTTCAAAAATAAATGCAAGAAAAAATAAATAATGATCGGGCAGATTTAGCTACTTTCATAACATTCCGCAAAAAAAAAAAAACTGGAATACTATCAGTGAAAATTTAATATGTTGAAAGATCTATTGAAATAATAGGACTATAGTCAATTTCAGATTAAGATAAATTTTAATTATTATTAATATCACTATTATGATCATTTTATATAAATATTAGTTTATCTAATAAAATACTAAATTATTATGTTTTCATATATATTTCTTAAGTTGAATAGTTAACCAAACACTAAACTAAAATAATTTATGCGGGTGAAATTTGAAATAAAAAAAATGCTATTAATATATTTTTTAAAGACGGTTAAACGGTCTTTCTATTATTTTATGAATTCTCGAATTGTGAAATCCAATATATATGGATCAATAAATACATTTTGAATGAATTCATATAAATATTACCAATAAACAAAATAATATTTGACAATATTAATGAGAGACCTACTCCAGAGCATGCAGACAGTTATGTTAATGGTACAAACAGGTTTTAATCGTCCTCCGATAAGGAGTTTAGTCTGGAAGCTGTGTTGTGCTGTAGCCCACGATAGCATCGGTTCCGGCAGAGAGGTCTGAAAAGAATTTTAAAAGCTAAGGATTAACAACTTAATATTGAGTCGCCATTGGTCTGTCAGTTGAGGCCTGACAGCTTGACAGCTACTCTCCGATATTAGGAAGGTTTTTTAGAATAATCGCGGATTAGGCAAAGCCGATTGGCCAGATAATGAGATGAAGGAGTCAAACATAAACAGATCCATTGTAAATAATTTTGTTCTAGAACGCAAAATAAACATAAGATCTATCAACTTAACACGAACGCTTAAGTTCTATAATGAACAACTAAGGTACATCTAGGGAAATAAGTGCGTAAACTTGTCAGATAAGTTTCACGTGTAAGTATCTCTTCAGGCTCTGTCTTGTCATTATTGAACTCCAGATAATGTCCTTAACTGATCTTACTTCGCAAGTTTTTTTTACTTTACAAGGCCTGATCAAAACAGTAATAAAATACTAATGCCATACACGATCTCCTTTCTGTTATTGTGATTTAAATATTATAGTAATTGAATGGAAAGAATATGCGTTGATTCTAACTGGATTATGATCCGGTAAAGAGATGAAAATTTCGAACTGATTGAAAAAGTTGCATTTGAAATCTGTATAAGGCTCAAGGACACCAACTTAAATAACAGGTATTAACTGCGAAAGTTCGTGATTTTCAAATCTAAACCTTGTTGGCATTAGATTAAATTTTATATTGATTATTATCAGTCCTATTATTAACACATTAAATACTATTGTCCTCGAAATTTAAACACTGTTATATTTATGTATGCGCGTGCGTGCGTTGGTGTGTTCTTAAAATGTTTAAAAACAATATATATATATAGCTTCCAAAAAAATATTGCTTTGGCAGACTATTTACTTCTTCTAAAAATATTTCCTGAACGATACGAAAACTTTAAAAAAATTTTAATTTCGTCTTATTTATTTGATAAACTTCTCCATGGCCTTATTGGTGTTAGAACTCGAAGTATTAGTTATAGATATCATAGAAGGATCGTTTCATTTATTTATATCCTTATTTATTAATGAATTTATGTATCATTCTTAGATAAAATATTATATATCAATGCTAACACAAGCTTCATTTCTAAATCATGCATAATGAGGACGAGTCATAGGGATGTATAATGCAAATAAAAATGAACTTCTCGCACCTAAATGGTATATATTTTGCTGGAGCTTGTTATCTTAACTGTTACATGAAGGCATAAATTCGATATGATAAATCGAATTCGTTATAAAAATAGACTAGGTCCCAGAGGAAAAACTAAAAAAAAAAAGCTGTGCCTTCGTGATAAATAAGAAGGAGCTGTTTATCATATTCAAGAGGCAGTTCTCATGTAGGCCGTGGGGCCACGTGTGTCGGAGTTCCCGCCTGATTTGTCATCGCCACATCTCCCTGAAGCTAAATGATTAACGCCAACGCCTAACCGGATTTTATTTCCTCAACTTGTTAAATTATGTATTAAATGTACTTACTGATTCTAATACATTATTCTTTATCACGCTTAAAGACGTAGAAAATATTTTCAAATATATCTTTACTTCTTTATATCGTTACTTCTTTCCAATCCATAATTTTGTATAGCTTTATTTATTGTGTTGTATTTATTTATTTATTTATTAGTGTTTAATACTAGTTGCTAAAATAGCTGAACAACTAATCAATAACAACCTTACCCCTTTAAAATGAGTAGAAAAAATATTTACTTAAGTCTTGTACTATAATTGTTGTACTACTATTCACTGTAAACGTGAACAATAATTTGGTTAATTGGTATCGAAAAATTAATTCTACTGCCTTCCCCTCAAAATTGAGATTTAATGTTTAATGTTTCGAGATACCTTTAATCCATATATAGAATTAAAAAATTCTTGAAATTTAGCACCGAAGTATTATGTCATCCCAAAACACTTCCTGTTCGTTTAATTATGAAACGCCTTAAGTATAAAAATGGTGGCTGATAAAACATATGATACGATGATGACATATCATAAACATATGATAGCTCATTTATACACATAGAGGGAAAATGATTTTATAATTTTAGAATCAACACACTGAGGTGTTAAAAATAAATCCATATAAATGCATTCGGTTTATTATTTACAATAATGAGCCTTTGTAAACGAAGAAGAATTCTAAACCACCTCAAAATTTGAGATTTATGCTCAAGATGTTGAAACATAAACAACCAATACTACGACCCCATATAGTCCTTTCTATTTTCCAGTCGATCTAAGTCACAAATGGACGATGAGGAGACGGAAGATATCGTTTCCGCTCTCTTGTTACTAAATGATTGGTCGAGAAGGTCCTAACACCACTTGTGCTCAGCCAATCAGCGCCCCCTTGTCAACGCTATCTATCATTCAATTTACTACCAAGTCACACTTCTCCTTCTAGATTTCCAATCACGGTACGTATCGAGCCTCGCCATATCGGGTCTCTCAGTGATCAATTTGTTTCGAGATTTGATTACCGGTTCTATCAAATTGAAAAATAATGAATCGTTGTTATTATGGGAGCAAATTAATTCGGAAGCAAAGTCGACAGAAACGAAACTGTACAATGATCAAGTTGTAATTTTATTACTTTGCGTAGCATATCAAAACTATGCATAAGGTTGATCAATATCTCAGGATAATTTAGAGAAATAATTAAAGTAACAAGCTATAAAAACAATAGATCAAATTTTCATTAAGAATAATAACTGTGCCTCAACGACCATAAATTACTTTAAGTATATAGTAAAGATGTAGGTAACAAATCCTAAAATTCAAACATATCAGTTATTGGTGCATTTCATATATTCTTGTACTAATAATATACTTATATGAAAAGGTGTAATTATATTGTAACTTATTATCAGTTTCAATATTTCATGAACAATATTCTATAATTTTACTAGAAATATTATAATAATATCACTTTATATAATGATTGCATTCCTATTAGGTTTATGACAAAACTATCCAACCTGCAGACAACCACAAAATATTCCTAACCATGATCCGTTTTGTTGCAGATGAGAGGGTAGCCGGATGGTGGCGCTGACGGTAGCTGTGCTGCTCGCCGTGCTTCAGGCGGTGACGGCGGACCTGGCCCCCATCATCGATCCTCCTTCGGGAAAACGGTGCGAGGAGATCACCATCCCCATGTGCCGTGGCATCGGCTACAACCTCACGTCTATGCCCAACGAGCTTAACCACGACAGCCAGGAAGAAGCCGGCCTCGAAGTACATCAGTTCTGGCCTCTCGTTGAGATAAAATGTTCACCGGATCTCAAGTTCTTCCTTTGCTCGGTCTACGCTCCAATTTGTATCGTGGACTATCACAAACCGTTACCTGCTTGTAGATCAGTCTGTGAACGTGCCAGGTCAGGATGCGCGCCTATCATGCAGCAGTACGGTTTCCAATGGCCAGAGCGAATGGCATGCGAGAAATTTCCAGTGAAAGGAGAAGATCCTGAAACCCTGTGTATGGAAATGAATAACAGGACAGAAAGCCCGAAACCGACCAAGAAGGTTACCAAATGTCGAGGGAGGAAGTGCAATGAAAAGGATTGTACTTGCCGTTGCAACTCACCATTGGTTAATATCGAAATGAACAATCCCTTATTGTATAATAGAACTTCAGTAAACCATGTGCCTAACTGTGGATATCCCTGTCGCGGAGTATTCTTCTCACAGGAAGAAAGAGAATTCGCTTCTGTATGGATCACGCTTTGGTCTGCCTTGTGTTGTGTTTCAACACTAATGACTTTAACAACATTTCTGATAGATACAGAGAGATTCAAATATCCTGAAAGACCTATAGTCTTCCTTTCGTTGTGCTATTTCATGGTCAGTCTAGGATATTTGACTAGGGTCGTCCTCGGCCATGAAGAAGTCGCCTGCGATGGAAAGCTCATTCGTTATCATGCTTCAGGACCTACACCGTGCACCATGGTGTTTTTACTGGTTTACTTCTTCGGGATGGCGTCATCCATTTGGTGGGTGATCCTCTCCTTCACATGGTTCCTAGCTGCAGGCCTTAAATGGGGCAACGAGGCGATAGCTGGTTACTCGCAGTATTTCCACTTGGCAGCATGGTTCATCCCAACTATGAAATCTGTCGGAGTACTCGTAATGCAAGCAGTAGACGGGGACCCAGTGGCAGGAATTTGTTATGTCGGTTCGACAAACCCTGACAATTTGAGGCTGTTTGTGCTTGGTCCGCTTCTGGTATACTTACTGCTAGGTACTTCATTTCTTCTTGGAGGGTTCGTTTCGCTATTCAGAATAAGAAATGTGATCAAACAGCAAGGAGGAAGAGCTAAGACTAACAAATTAGAAAAGTTGATGATTCGCATAGGCATTTTCTCGGTTCTGTATACAGTACCAGCGACGATAGTGATTGGATGTCATTTGTACGAGAGCTCATTACAAGAAGAATGGATGACACCGGTAGTATGTCCATGCAGGGAACAGATAATAAAACCTCTGCATTCCGTAATCATGCTGAAGTATTTCATGGCCCTAGCAGTAGGCATTACTTCTGGAGTGTGGATATGGACAGGAAAGACCGTAGGTTCATGGAGAAGATTGTGGGGAAGGCTTTGCGCACCAGCTCCTCGACCCGACGCCAAGCAGAGGAAGAAGCCTCTCCTGGCAGCTTCGACGGTGGCAGCCAGCTCCAGCTTGCTCAGCGGCCCCCACGTGGCTCCCTTCCACCAGTACCCTTACAAAGGACCCTTGAGCCACGTATGACAGCAGAGGGCCACCCCGCTGAGCAACTATGGCCCTGTCTAGCCTCTAAGACCCGCCGTGCGAGGTGACACGCCGGCGGTCATGTCTTGTGGGCGGCAGCGAGCATCCCACGCCGACACTAGCTTTTCGCACCACAAGTCATGGCATGAATATGAAAGTTTATAAATAAGGGAATCAATAAGAGCAGGGGCGGCGCAATGTATACCGACTAAATGACATTTATGCATTTATAGTTTTATCTTCGAATAATAAGATGTTTTTTTAAATGGGATAGAAAAATAGAAGGACTCTTAGAATTTTCAAGAAGAGAATATCTATCTCATTACAAAAATGAAACAATCCATTCCAGCCACAGTTTTAATAAAATGAAAATAAATGATTTTTTCACTAGCGAAATAATGACAGGACTTATTCAATTCAAATTAAAAAAAAAACTTTAAACTTTCTTGTAGAAATGTATTTTTTTTATTAGGAAAACATATTGTAATTCGTTAGATAGAACTTAGGATGTGGATGCTTTTTTGGTAATGTCTGTTTTTAAGGAATTGACTTGAATCTTTTTCCTGAGGTTTTCAAGGAGCATTTGCTGAACAGTATAAAATAATTTTATATGAAAATAAGAACTGTTCATGAGGAAAGATGCGAAGGGACGGGATAATTGGCGAAGGGTGGACCATGATGATTAATGTTAGGTCCTAAGGGAGGGTGAAGGGAATGAGTGACGCCATTTTGTGATCTGGTTATAGCCGAGATGGGCCAAGGGCAGTGTAAGTGTGAAAACTTGATGGGCTAAGTGTCATGGGATTAGGACCCGCGGGGAAAAGCGTAATCTTGTTTTCCCTTAACTCTCTCCCTACTCCACTGCCTCCTGTAAATTGCCAAGTTTTCTAATACTCCAATTTTGGAGGCCCTTCGGGTGAATAACTTTGCCGTTATTTCATACCAATATTCTTACAGTTTGATAGTTTGGTAGAACTTTTAAATAAAAAATAATTCCTTCCCCACCAAATATAAATCTATTTATAAAACATCTTAATTTCGTTTTATCGAGAATTTTAAAACAGGTCATTAGTGAAAATTATTATGAAAAGGATTTATACACATTTAACAATCTTACTAATGATGGCTCAGAAAATTCCAGAAACAGCTGATTGAAACAGATCAACAAAAATTGCATTTGTTTTGTAATAATTGTCATCAATATTTCATAATATATTAAACAAGAATAGACAAATTATAAATCTATGCCATTTGATTATTTTCTTTGAAAATAAATTATCTGAGAAGAGAATCCTTCCCTTGAATAAATAATGAATAAAAAAAGTTGGAAGCGGTGGGAGCTATTTTTTAAGCTGTGGTGGTAGGATGGGAGGTGTTTGTTTACAGAGTTGAAGCCATCTGTTCAACATTTGCTCCTTGAAAACACAAACCTTCAACACTTATAAATTAGGGAAAGGATGGGAAAAAAACTTATATTCAGTTATTGCCATCTTTAATTATTGTAATGTTTAACTGTTTTTAATGAGAAAGAAATATTCCATAAAAGGCTTGAGAATCTCAGGGTTTTATCGTTTACTTATGTTGAATTGAAGTATTTACAATAATCGACACACATAAAACACTTTTTTAGTTTATGCGGTGCTATTTATTAAGTTTTCAGTTACCAGAAAAGCTCCAATGTTTGCGAGAGTAAAATAACTAATTGTAAATAGATTGTTTTATAATATTTATCACTATTAATCTCTACATGATATACGTAATAAATGACAATATATTCATATTACATGTTATTTACACAATTATCTATCATATCAAAGATGACTGTGTGTTTGTATGTAAGAAAATGATTGTTAATTGTAAATATTTCTAATGTTATTTGTAAATGATGTGCCATATTAATGAACTGCCATTATTCGTAAGGTATGTGAAGTAGTGTATATAAGAGTAAAAAATTTAAATTATTAATATTTAAAAACCCATGGTGGTCAACCTATTGTTGCACCTGTAGAGTCAACCCCAGTGAGTGTATATGAGTTCCTTAGACTTAGTTTGTATCTAGTCTTTTTTGTACATAATATCGTGTAATTTTCTGGTGTAAACATTTATTTTATTGTTAAACTTATTTATTGTGTGGTTATTATAGCAAATAGAAAATGTTTGCTAACAGCTACAAAAACAATTTACTGTATAATAGGTAGAAGATATATTAAATAGGTACACACTAATATGTATCAATATACACCAAATTTTAAACATTAAAATAATGTTGAAACAGTTTCATAGTGTTAACCTCTAATATCAAGCTAACAAAGAGTACTAGTCATATATTTTCGTATACGATAGATATATTTGTATTTGTGTTGTAACTCTGTAGTATAAAATATATGTATATCCAATTACAGGGTAATATAATGTTTTATTTGTGTATATATTATATTTAATTTGTAAAGAAATAAAAAGGAGGATTAAACCATTGATTTCTGTAAATAAATTATCGTTATATTAATATCAATCCATAAAAATAAATGTGTGCTAAAAATTTTAATTTTGTTATATTGATTTCCTATATTACTCTTTTTATTAATTTTTATTTTTGTCCAATTTCGACCATCTAAAGAATGGCAGGTATTTTATAACCAATGGAAACATTTTATGAATTTAAAATAAAATTGACAAATAAATTACTATCGATGTGAAACATAAATTTTCACAGACTAATCTAATCAAAAGAATAAAGAAAAGATTGATATTTTTTGTGATTTCAACAGCTAAAAAAATTAAATATAACATACAAATTTTACGTAAAAACGCTTATTATAGTTGAATGCCATTTCAATTTTGCTTACTGTTATGAATTTTTCCAGAGTGGGAAACTGCATGGAACCATTCAATAAAAAAAAAGATATCATAGGATGTGTTAATCACAAACTTAGGCATCCAAATTCTATCTAAGTTTTAATCATAAATGTATTAAGCTAATGCTGGTACAATTGGTAATGGATAATTAAATGTTAATATTTTCATAAAAATAATGGGGAAAACTTTTAAACTATTAGATATTATTGAAAGAAACTAAATAAGATAAAAACAGAATAAATATTATAAAAGAATAATTACCAAACTAATTTTCCATAGCAGAAGTAAATTGTCCTTAACATATTTCCAAATGCATATATTAAAATTGTATCCTAGAATAGTTTTTGATTTCTTAGAAACTAGTATCAATATGGTTTCATCAACAAACAATAACAAACAATACTTAATATCAACAAAAATTAAAGAACCAAATGAGAAATAAATAAATTGTAATGCATACAATAAATAAATAATAATAATATAAATACAAATATTATAATTTTTTTGTTTCTTAAATTATTATTATTATTAGTAAGCTTGGTTCTTCTAACATCAAAAGCAAAAATTTATATAAAATTAAGCATATTTGGAAAACTACAGTGCATCTAAAGGTAAACTTAGTGGTAACTTTAAGTATGAAATCTGATATATACGCAGTTGTGAACTAGGGTGGATCCAGGATTTTTTTCTGGGGGGGGCACAACGGGCAGACAGGCAAAAAAATCAACAATCTTAGAAATAAACTCGTAGTATTTATAGAAAGGTTTATTAAAATATCTAAACAATAGTTTCACTCATGTTATTTCTGTTATTTTAACAACTATCATCACATGATTTTCCTATAAGTATATACTGTAATGGATTATTCACAGTACACAAAAGCCATCTGGGGGTATAGGTCCCCCCCTGGATCCACCCATGGTTGTGAATGGCTATTATCAATCCCTAACCCCCCCCCTGTACCACTACAATCCATGAAGGGTCTTAGGTTCAGAATATGGTAGACACAGTACAGTTTTTGGACAACCGTGCAGTGTGTTGATTGATCCTACACCAAGTTCACCCGCCAGGTTTTCTCCTCAATTAAAGGTACCCACTTTATGTAGGCTGGGTGAACCCCAGGAATGTTTCCAGATCCTGTAATATTTTAATTTTAAAGAGAATTATTTTATATTTTATATTTTATTTTCATCCTTCAATAGCGATGGCATATTTTAAAGAGAACACTAGTCACACAGACGATTTTTAATAAATACTGGATCCCTTAAAAATAACGTGTTCTCAATGGCCAAAAAACAAAAACAAACAATCTAACAGGTCTGAAATAACATAATACTAAATAGTGAAAGGATATAAACAAAACTAAGAGCATAAAACAAATTGTTTTAATTAAATTAAAACATGAAGACGAGTATGCACTAAGCAACATAAAAGTAATAAGATGAAAAAAGATTGAAGAAATAAGATAATTACATTATCTTGATGATTACTGACAAAAATAGGATCTAGGATAGTAATAGATTAAGTTAATTTAATCTGATGAGTGCAATGCCAATAAGCAATAAATTAGACCATGGATGAGTCTATCAGGAATATTTAAATACATATTTTGTTAGCTATATAACTATAACTATAGACGTGACTAAATAAAGAAGAGAATAGAAGGTTCTATCTCCATGAATTACATGCCATAACCGGATCAGAAATCAGAATCTTCGGCAGGGCAGCTCAGTTCTCTTTCAGTGAGCTCCCACGCTCTCCTGATTCATATACTAAATTTAATCTCGATCTCAGAGAATTATAGTTATTTTAATCTCAGGAGGTCCAATGGTCATTGGAAGGTCATAAGATCAAAAAATAGTAATAATAAAGAACCCATTAAGTTTTATAATGAACTATTAGAAAGATTAAGATTAAAATTACAGAAGAGGTAAGCTTGAAAACATTTTAATAATAATTGAAAAACAGAGATCTATAACTCAACCCTCAATAAAGCTATAACGCATCCTTAAAATAATAATGCATACAATGCATCCTTGGATACATTGAAGTATCCAAAAGAACTTTAATGGAAAAGTATTAAGTTCAAAATGCCAAAAAAAGTACTACTTGAATTCCCGAATTCCTCCTAGAGAGTTGGAATGGAACCCCGAAACTTTCTTAAAGAATTGGAACTATATTATCAGCACTGCATCATTACAGTAAGATGTTCCTCTTATATTGTGTATATTTAAGTATTTAAGGCACTAAGTTCAGATCCAGTCAATGAATTTTTGTGATAAATGATTTCTGTCTGATGAAAAGTGATATACATGGGCTAAATGAATTTAGAAAGAAATAACTCACATACACATACATAGGCGAATCCAGTGCTTCCGTGCTCCTGTGCCCCCTCAAGACGGTTATTTGTGTACTGTGGAGAATCCCTTACAGTACATACTTATATGCAAATCATGTGATGATAGTTGTTAAAATATCTGAATAAAATAACAGAAATGACATGAGTGAAACTATTGTTTAGATATTTTAATAAACTTTTGAAACCTTTCTATAAATGCTACAAGTTTATTTCTAAGTTATTGTTGATTTTATTGCCATTCTGCCCGTTGTGCCCCCCCAGAAAAAAATCCTGGACCCGCCCTTGCACAAATAGTGTTGAATAGTCTAGTAATGTTTGTCAGATAGTCACATTGTTAGTTATGTGAAGAATAGAACTGTTAATCTTTTATTTATTTTGGAACCACTGGATTGGATCGAACACACAATATGTATTCCCCTCACATCAGTAATACATATTGGAAAACAATTAAGGGTATCATGGCATGCTTTAAGCTTCAATTGACTTCATATAGCAAATAAAATTATTGTTTTTAACAATTATGATCAGTCAGGTGTTATGGAAGTTGCTACAGTGTGTATGCTATTTGAAATATTTTGATAAAATAATAAGTACAATAAATAAATACAGTAAATAATTAAACCTGTCAGTAATTATGCATTATTATTATATTGTCTGCAGAATTAATTATAAAATAATTAGAATTTAAAATAACACAGGCTCCGATCAACTTAACCCAAAATACTGCTCACCCATCAATATTCCATGCATTCATTTTGCCAATAGTATTAATAAAATAATATAGTAATTTGATATTCTGGCAACTATATTATGTTATTTTACAAACATATCTATATATTTAGTTAACTATTGTTTGTTGTAATTTCGTACAATTGATTTATACAATGAAAAAATACCAATGGAAACTAACTGTAGGTTGAAGGGTTAAATTTTACTATCAAAAGGTTATATACTCTTTAAATTTTCAATTTGTCATTTTTTTATTACAACAGAGTACCTCAATTTTGACTTTTAAAGCATATTTTTTTTGTTGTAAATTTGTTTATAATGTTTAATTGTATCTGATCTACTAGAACAACTAATTATTGTAATACTAAGTATATTGAATTAAAGCAATATGAAAATGTTAAAAAAAATTTAATAAATCATAAATTATTTATTAAATTAAATAAATTTACATTTATCGTTCATTTAATCTTATCTAGTCTTGTAGATAGTTTTGGTTAATTAATTAATTAATTTGGTTAATGATAAGATTAAAACATTTAGAGTTAAAGTTGGTGGTTGTACAGTCAGCGATAATAGAACTTTTAATCCATTCATCGGGTGCTTCTTCTAGTTTTAAATTTGACATCAAATTCTTTGCTAGACAAGCTGCAAGCTTCCTATGGGCCTAATCTGGGACTCCCAGATTAAGCTCTGAGGAAGCTTGTAGTATGATTTATGATAGATTTGATGATTCTCCTTTGATTGATAAGAAAAGCTTACAGGTTTTGATGAATTTTATTGTAAAACACATAGGGATTTACTGGTTATATTGACTTAGTCAAAACCATTTTGAAAGGGATGAGATCTGTTTCTAGATTGAATTGGGGAATTAGGAAAAAGACACTTTTTCATTGCTTAAGAAGATGGTGTGCTTCTTGAAAAGATAATTCTTTATACGACTTGAAGAGATAATTCTCTATGAAAATTGTTTATTTATTCATTTAATGTCACTTTACACTGCTATGGCCTATCGGACGATGTGCAAATTACTAAAGTCTCTTGTTCATAGAACTACATCATTTAAAATAAGGACTTTCTAGTAAGATAGTAACGTATAGTAGCTAAAAACGTTATCCAAGGCTATCTAATTGGATCTATTCAACTTATTACTAAAACTAACAAATTTTACGTATTATTTGAATGTTTATTTTTAAAACAATTTTGTTTACAGTTATTCTATTTTGTTTTACCTTTATTTTCATTAATGTAAATTTAATATTCTTTTGAATTTTATGAATGTTTTAGTCAGTTTTTCTTATTTTGTTTTTTATAGTTTTATCTATGGTAAACTTGGTTTCAGTTTCTGAAATATTATTGATGAATGGTTTCCATGATATTCCAGAAACTGATTCCAAAAATAATTTATTATTACTTTTTTTTGTAAGGGTTATACATTTTGAGCTGTTTTTGTTTATTATATTTTTTTTCCTTTTTTTTAGTCTACCTGAATAGAAAAAAATAAGAGAAATGGTTGAGATATGTTGGCCATTGGTAGCTTCCTTGAGCAGTATCCTCCAGCTTAATCTTAAAAGTAGTCTATGCACAGTCGGTTGGAATGCCTTTCATCATAATCATTATCTTTCCAACTGATTATATCGAGCTGTTTAAAATAATAATCTAGGAATTTGTGAAAACACTATTCCTGGATTTTCAGGATATACTTAGTAAGCATTTTATTTTGTATTCATTCTGTTGATTCAAAATTGTACTTTCAATAGGTTGGTTAATTCTATTCTCTTCTTTATTTAGTCATGTCTAAAGTTATAGTTATATAGTTAAAATAAGATGTATTTAAATATTCCTGATAGACCCTATCATGGTCTAATTTATTGCTTATTGGCATTGCACTCATCATATTAAATTAACTTAATCTATTACTATCCTAGATCCTGTTTTTGTCAGTAATCATTAAGATGAAGAAGTTATCCTATTTCTTTGTCAATCTTTTTTTTATCTTATTACTTTTATGTTTCTTAGTGTATACTCATCTTCAAGTGTTACTTTATTTAAAACAATTTGTTTTATGCTCTTAGTTTTGTTTATATCCTTTCACTATTCAGTATTATGTTATTTCAGATGTGTTAGATTGTTTGCTTTTGTTTTTTGGCTAACTAGAACACATTATTTTTAAGGGATCCAGTATTTATTAAAAATCGTCTGTGTGACTAGTGTTCTCTTTAAAATATGCCATCGCTATTGAAGGATGAAAATAAAATTACAGAATACGAGGAATAAAAACTGTTCTGAGAAACATGATAACTATTGATTGAAGCCCGATTCCTTTACATGAATGAACGTTTTTAACCTAAGCTAGTTTTCTTCCATACACTTTGACAAAATAGCATATGAGGGGGAATGATTATATATTTTAACCTACAGTTGTTATACCTTATTATTACATCAGATATCAGTTACAGTTATATTATCATAGTCTCTTAAATTGCCCCGGCCAATATTTTTAATCCATTCATCAAGTTTTTCTCGTTGTTTCGACAGTGTAGTCAAATTCTTTGCCGACGTTTTGCTGGCCATACTACAAGCTTCCTTAAAGCTTAATCTGGGAGTCTCAGATTAGGCCCAGACGATGCTTGCAGCTTGTCTAGCAAAACATGTAAGCTTTTCTTATCAATCAAAGGAGAATCATCAAATCTACCTTAATTCTAAAATCATGTTTTTTTAATAAGATTTTCAAAGTATACTATTATTTCGGACTTTTTGTCGCAAGGATGAGAGTTAGGGGTATAACTTCTCTTACTTGGTAACCAGCCAGAAAGTTTGATAAATAAAGAAGTTACCAAATAATAAAAGAAAATTCTAATTGTATTCATTGATCAGAAAAGTGATGCTCACCCATCTAGATAGAATAAGGAGCTATGTATAAGCAATAGGTTCCTCTCAGATCTTTTGCCAGCTGCATCATTCAATTTGTGAAGACCTAAAACTATGAACTTCACTTGCACTCTCATATGCCTTGCACTCTCAATCTAGTTCTTCCTCATATTCAATTTCAAATGGAATTTTCATAATAGGTGTTCAGTTTTCTCTAAATACCATTCTGAATCCTTCCATAGTCTCTAGTATCCTTTGAAATATATTGAAAACCAAAAAGAATAAAGACCCCCACTACTTCTCCTTTGTCTCTTCTAACCTCTGTCTCATATATGGGCCTAAATTATTAGATGCATTCTACTCTATTTAAACAATAATTAGTCTAATGAACTAAATTTTCAAAAATAAACTTTCTATTTTACTATGTTATTGACTTAAAAATCTGTTTGAGATGAATAATATTGGATCTAGGACCCTCCGGGGGCCCACCCATTCTCTATAAAATATTATAAAAATAGGGTAACCAAAATAAGGGGAGGAAACCTGGCGGTTGAGCGTGACCTAGGTCAAGTCACCTCTCTACCATGTACTGAACCCCAGACCCTTCATGGGTTGTAGTGGTACAGGTTTTTTTTTTTTTATTGACTAAAGGCTTCTTATTTGAATTTTTTCCATTATGTTTATGGCTGTATTTGTATAAACAATCCAAATAAAATGAAATAATTTCTAAAGTCTAAAAAAAATTATTTTCAAAATGTTTAAACAAAACATCTTCTGGAGCACAATAGGTACTGATTTTAAAGATAATTAAATAATCTAAACCGAGCTCGTATTAGCAAAATATTAGATTTACAAAAATTAACTAGATCCTCAGGAATACCCAATAAAAATTGTTTGTTCAAAGGATTCCCAAAATGATATTCAATCATGTAAGGAGGTGATTTGACAAGGATCACACTCAACCAACACATTTTTCTTCAATTTAGGATACGGTAATCATATTACCAGGAAATGATTACCGAAATCTACATATTTCCCATAACTGCACTCTTTTTTCATACTAAAACTCATGATTAATTTAATTTTTTGGGAATATAAAAAAGGAAATGAATGAAAAGTAAACTTGTTGTGACTGAACTCGAAGCAACAACTTGCAGAACTGATACCTATATATCCAATAAAGCAATACATTAAATGATAAAATATATAATGGAATATATTACATGGATATTCATGGAGTATTTCCAGATCAATTGAAACCAAATCAGAAGTAAATTTTATTTTTTGATTCCAATCCGAGGTCTAGAGGGCTCCAATTCAAATGAAAACAGTTACAATTACCTTGAAATCAAAGGCATTGAAAACTTGAAAATCAAAGGCACATGCGGGAATCTAATAAAAAAATAGAATCAAAACTCTCAAAAACGTAAAAAATTCTAATCTAAATGATGAGCCTGTATGTGTAAATAAGTAATAAAGAAAAAAATAAGTAATAAAAATAAATCATAAGGTGGTACAAATAAAAATAAGGTAACGGAAATAAAGAAGGAAAAACAAATAAATCTAATAGAAATGGCAAAATACAAATAGGAAATAGTGGACATGAAGAAATAATATACCAATAAATCTAATTGAGATGGAGAAATACAATTAAGAAATAATGGGGATAATGATGTATGAAAATTGTTGAGGACATATTGTAGAGGGCATTTTAATTTTAATATTTACCATATGTAATTTTAATTGTCTGTATTTTTCATATTTAGCCCTGATGTGGACCTGCAAAGTGGGTCTAAATGTTGGCTCTCCAATAAACAGTTCTCCGTACTAAAGAGCATTTTTTTTTATCTCCACCTGGACCATTTTCTTTCTCTTATCCATAGTGAATATACAGGTATTACATCCCTGAGAAAAATAAAAATGAAATGTTATGATAGAGCTATTATTCTAATAAAGGGAGAACTTTCTTAACCTATTCCCAGACCATTTTATTCCTATTATGTACAAGGTCAACTAATATTATTCAACATATTATTCTAATAGTAAATAATTTAAAATGGCACATTTATCACTGATAAATAAATGCAAATGCTTAAAATCTCTTTATTCAAGTCCTTAAATATAAAAAAAAAATCTCTATAAAAGAAAAACAAAAAACACCTATTTTTTTAAGAAGGTTAAAGGAACTTGATTGTTAGATAAAGGTTTCTGTGAAATAGTCTAAACTTCCAACAGTGGAAAGAATATTTTATTTATTCATAATTCAGCTTAGTAATTTATTGAAATAAAGTAAATATTGAACTACTATTTTCTATAACCAATAAACTTGTTTTATCATTTTAAGTAGACAAACATAACTAATTAAATTTACACTAAAAAATATTTTTTTTAAAAAGAAATTTAAACTTATTTTTTTAGAAAACAAATATTATGCTATCATCAATATGATGATGTAAATAGTTTGATATAATGTGTTAATATCATGATCTTAGGCTGAAACGTTGGCACATTAAAATAAGTTTTGTTTATTTTGTATAATCATTGACCCCCTGACCAATTCAATTCATTATTAGAATTACCCAGTCAACTATTTTCCACTCAAACATGTATCATTACATATACTTGATGCAATAAATAAAATAAATTTGGACACGGATGAGGTCAATCATGAAAAATATTTAAACAATTTAAGGAATTAATAGTTGGGGGTGCAGTCAATCAAAACACCTAAATAAGCGTAACTTATTTATTTATTATGTGCCCGTTTCTTATGATGATAAAAATGAGTAGCCAACTTCATTTAAATGCAATATGTATCCTTTATGTGTAAATATATACATACACATACAAACTATACAATAATTCAATATCTAAATAAAACAACTAAACAAAAAATGCAAACATTTTAACTTACCACTTTAAAAATTAAATGGCCCATTACTGCTATATTGGGTTGTCTTAATACTTTAGAATGATACAGCAATAATATAATGTTTTATCAGATACACACAAAAATAAAAACATACCTAAGGCAAATCTTGTTTGAACAAGTAGCAGAATTTTACAAAATATTAACATAAGAACAAATCACTCCCGCCGCTTAATTAAGAACAATATAGCCGCCAAACTGATCATAATTGCCAACATATTAAAAAAAAATTAATAATTATAAAATATTTAATATTTGTATGTCAGTTCTGCAATAAAATGTTTAACAAGAACGAAAAACGAAAGCTATGAACGATAATGGATATTACAACACTATTAATTTTATTTGAGATTTTTAGCATGTTTTAGGGTTTGTTCATTTAACGTCACTTTATGCTGCTGTAGCTAATCAGACGATGCTACAGTGGGAGCTCTAAATTTTTCCTATCCAGGTTTAATTAGGATAGGGATTTATAACAAGTACCTGACATCGTACAGGCTTGGGACTCTGTTTAACGTTCCTTTCGAGGATGGTATTAATGTAAATGTTATCCTTTAACAAAGAAAATCTATTAGTATTTCCTTTCCCATATTTTTTATTTTATAGTTATGAAGAATATAGCTTTTAAGATCCACGATTCTATTTGTTGAATTTCTTTTGCTGCTTCTGTTAGATGGTTCTACTTTTTATAATTGGTTACAACAGAATTCAGAGTTCTCTTTACGTGCACATCGCTAGCTGTAGCTCTCAGAGTTTTTATTGTGGAGTTGAACTTTACTAATTCGTTGCCCTACAGCAGTTGGGAATTAGTTCAAGTACAGTCAAAGTCTCGTCGTCAAATTCGCCGCAGTGCATCCACCCGATCATTTTATGGACATTTTTTCTCACCCTGCTGAGAAAAATTGCTTTGAGGTTTCGCCCGCCTGGCCGAGAATTCCATTGACGTATCGACATCGTCGATCTTCGTACCGCCGTCGAACTCTACAAGTCAGATAAGGAAGATTTTGTTTTTTATTATTATTCCAATTGGCCAAAAAAGACAAACATTATTAGTCTTGATAAACATTAATTTAATTTTACAATTGATCAATAGAACATTTTTTATTTATAATCAAAATAGTCTAGATTTACCTTCATAAGAGAAAGTTATGAACTGTTCTTTTTTTTCTTTCCATTTTGTTAAGTGTAATTGTAACTTTCAGTCAAAGTAATTTATTTTCATTGCATAACGTTTAAGTTTTTAATTGAATTAGTTTAATATCAAAGTTTGTTTTATTATTTATATATATGTATAACATGAATTTTATTTTTAATTCAATAAACGGTTTCATAAGAATGACATGCGATCTGGTGTTTTGAATTCAGCTTATTTTCCCATACATATTTTCGGAGCTCTCATCGAGAGGTCCTACTGTCTCGCGAAAGCTCAAATAACGATGAAGATACAGTGAGCGAAAGAACAATCTTCCGTTGGTTTGAAAAATTTCGGTCTGGGGATTATGGCCTTAGCAACAAACAACGTGGTAGGCCGAAGATTAAGTTGGGCAACAAAAAGTTGAAAGAGCTGGTCGAAGTGGGCCCTTCTCAAACCACTCGTGAATTAAGTTCACAACTTGGAGTTAGTGCCATGACTTTCCAGTCACCTTAAGGAGCTTGGTAAGACAAAAAAGCTGGAAATATAGGTACCATAGGAATTAACCGAGGCCCAGCAGCTCACCAGATTTTTTTTAGGAGCTGAATAGAGGTCCTTCTTCACTCACCATTTTCTCCAACTGATTTCTACTTTTTCCGTCGTTTGAATAATTTTTTAAGAAATAAAAAATTTGACAACAAAAATGCCCTGAAATTGGCCTTCCAAGACTTCGCTTCTTCCTTGACACCGAATTTCTACAGAGCGGCGATAAAATTGTTTGTTTCACGTTGGAAGAAGTGTATTGAAAGTGAAGGATCCTATTTTGATTAATAAAAGTATCGCTTAATAATTTGTTTTGCTAATAATTTAAATTTAAACCTTCACTGACATTTCATATGTTACAACCCAACAGTTTGCAATTAAAAATGTATTTCTTTAATTTTATTATCATACATACACAATTTTTAAAGAATGAAATTAAAAGCTAGTCATTAAAAGATTTCTTGTAATTTCTGTTCTGTTAAAATAGGTTATTGAATTCCAATCACTTCAAATCCCAACTAAATTTAAATTAGTATTTCCTAATAAAAAAGGTTATTGTTTAATTATTTTATTTGATATAATTTTAAAAATGGCAATAATAACATTAAAGTTTTTTAACTTTAATAACTGTTATTTAATAACTGTTATAAAGTTTTTTAACTTAATAAACTGTTATTTTAACTTTAACTCTTTGGATTCCCGCTTCAGAAGGAAGGTATTGCAGATGGTTATAGTTTTCGAATTTACTGTTGTGTGTGCGGATTTGTTTACAATTTGTGATCACAATGTCTAAGAAAAGTAAGGAAATACAGTTGCCTATAAGCAGAATAAAGATGATTATGAAGAGTTCGCCCGACTGTGAATCAATTGGTCAAGATTCTTTGTTTTTGGTATCAAAATGCACAGAAATGTTCATCCAATACATAAGTCTTGAAGGTTTGGCTAAAAGTAAAAAAAACAATTTAGAGTATAAAGGAATAGCTGATTTTGTGCAATCGAAACCAAGTTTGAATTTTCTTTCTGAAATTCTACCTCAGAAATTGACAGTCAAAGAATGTCTGAAAATTATCGCAGAAACTGAAAGTTCTGGAAATCTTGGTTCCATGGAGGATAGCTCAGATGATGAAGATAAGCCTGAGAATTAAACTTTTTTTTTCTATTTAACTACTTCGATTAATATTATCCCAGGTATGCTATGTTTACCTGTCTCGCTGCATTCTACTGCACTTGGTTGTTTGGTTGGGTATCAACTTGATTTTAACCAAGTTCATTACAATCCTGATTAATTTTATTACAATTTAAAAAGAAGTAAATGTATTCTTTTATATATGACTGTATATATTTCAATTGCAAATGAAAGGCTGTGTAGATTGTTTCTAATTTATTGTGGTGGAGATTCATAAATGTTTTTTAATATTTATTTTCGACCCACAAGGGTTTTATTGATTTTATAAAATAGTATTATTATTTTAGTAATATAAATCAAGTTGTATTTTGCTTTCTTTATATTAATAAATTATCAAGTTTGTCATCAATTTAAAGGTGTTGCGCAGGCAGTAATATAATTTATGTATTTTTATGATGGTATTTTATTTTTTAACATTAAATTAAGAATATCATTGGAAAAAATCTTAATCTTAATCTTATATGTGCATTAATGTAAATACTTGTTATTTCTTAAACGTAATTATATCATTTAATTAATTATTAATTTTTATCGTTCATTTGAATTATTGCTCTACTTATTTAAAAATATATTGACTAATATTGTAAAATTTAATATTTTACAATTCATATCATGAATTTGTATCTTTTGATTGTATATTTTTCTATTAACTAATATTTGAATGTAGAGTTCAATCAATTATTAATTTTAACTGAATTCAAAGAATGGTCCAAGTTTAATTTTCTTTTTATATTTTCAATTATTGTGAATTTCTCCCTAATTTTCTTTTCTCTGTTTGAAACATTAATATTCAGGTGCTTAGGTAATTAAATGTATATACTCAAATATATAGATGTGTATGTGGATCTAATTGTAACACTAGTATGAATTGTATCAAGATAGAAAGTGATGGGTAACTAACTTACTTTTATGAATAATTTGGTTGTTATTACATAAATGATTAGGCTAAAATGTACTCTATAAATAAAGACAACTTTTTAATACTATTATTATACTGTTTTTATCTGATCATATACTAATGTACATTCCCTATATACTTAATTTAGTTCACGGAGTACACATTGCTACATGAAGTTTTGTATTACAATCGAATAAATAATAATGATTAAGTTGATCTGATTTTTTTTATTAAAAAAAAAATATGATTTTGAAATGTTTTTTGTAGTAGGTATTTGTTATATGTTCCATAAGTTATCACTTCGAGCTGAGTTACTAGTTTTAACTGTTTATTAGTTTTATTTATAATATTTTCCAAAACACAAGTTATTGTAAGCTGTAATATGGAAAAGAGAATGAAATTATGGGCAATGAGTAGATTTCTTTAATCATTTCATCAAGAAATCAAAAGTTTCAACTAACTTTTCGAAGTATAAATTATATATATTCATCGAAACATTCATTTCTGGATGAAATGACTATAGAAGTAAACACATTTCCCATAATTTCATCCTCTTTTCCATACTAAAGTTCACGATAAATGTAAAAAAATTGTATTTTTAGTAAGTATTTAAAGGGAAACAAACGAAAAGTTAAAACTTGTTACTCAAATCGAAGCGAGTATCTGCGGAATAATTACCAATTTTTCAATTATTTCTTTTAGTTTTTTTCTTGAAGCAATAAAAAGAAATATGATGCATAAATTTAATTTTAATAACACGATTTTTTTGTTTCAAAACAAACATGCTAGTCATTGAAATGGCTGAAAATTACACTTTTATTGGCCAAAATATAACTTCAATCCTTGAAATTGAAAATTAATTTTGGAAGATAAGAAAACCAACACACAGAAAATGGCTGGTATAAACAATAAAAACACATTTAAAATGAATAGTATAATGAAATGTGTCTTTGAAAAACCTTATCAACATTTTATAATATAATATCGTTTATTTCTTCATAAATACCTCGTTACCACGGATGGAATTTCATCTGATAGGAAATGAAAGTATTTCTAATTATAAAATAATCTGTGTTTATATGAAGTATTTCGAAATAAATACTCGATATTGAAATATTTAATTTAAAAATAAAAAAATTGGAAATTTAACATAAAATGGTTAAAAAAACATGTTTATTTAAAAGGTTATAATAATTATAAAGGAGAACATTAAATACAATTTTAATGATTATTTAAAATGAAAGGGATATCTTTAAGTTTTAAAAAATCATTGATGACTGGAGTACATTATTTCTGGGGCTTATTGTAAGCTTAGCGATCTTCACCTTCTCCAGCATGCATGCAGATGATTCTTTTGTTAGTCATTGTTTAGGATCTTAGGACTCTATTGTGACAATAACCCTCCAGGGTTACTGTTTACACACTGGCAACACTGCCTCCACTATTGTGATAAAGTAGCATTGGCTACTGGGATGGATGAGGTCGAATCCAGGTAATTAATGTTTAATGAAACCACTGACCATGTTTAGTAGACCGATTCAGAGTAAATCACTCGAGAGAAGATATATATAAAATTGACAATTGTATCATATAATAGACTACTTCCTGAAGTCTGCTATTCGATTATTCTCCACGAATCTGGTGAACTCATGACGATCTCAGTTTGTTTAGGAGGCCTATTGAAGCATTCATGGGCATATTATTCACCTTACTATTGAAAGCGAAGGAATGGCATCAGGAAGAAGGAACAGCATTTTGAACGGATGATCCATGCCTTCCTTCCTACCTTCGCCTGAATTATCAACTCTTGACTGACCTGTCTTTTGAACCTTCAAAAAGCTTAGAGGTGTGTTGCGACAAGCTGTCTGAACAGGGCAGAATGCCTAGGTCACTATTATATATCACTATATCATTTCAGTTTATATTCTGCCTGAAGCTGCAAATATTTTTATATACTGTTCTTCATTGTACACTACCTCTGCACTAGTACTCTTTGAAAATTGAAGAATTATCAGAAATATGTACTATGGTACTTAGTCCATGGTTTGGGGCTTCATATAACACCATACATGGAGAACTACAGATCCTTTTACTTCTTGAGTTCATTGGAGGATGCCACTTCAAATTCTTTGGGAAGCTGAAGGCATGTCCTAATTTTCTGTTCCAGTATAGCAACCTGCATCCCAGTTCTAGCCTTGAGGAAGACTGTAGGCTTTGTAATTTGTTGTTTGATTGGAATCTATACAATCTCCAACAAGAGGATATATTTTGGCTTATTGGAAATCAATACCTATGTGTCCTCTCATATCACTGCTGTCCAAATGACTAAAATCTATCAAACATACAAACCATGACGGCATTTTTTAAAATTCAAATGTCTTACTGAAAAAAATATGTGTTACAATCCAAAATTTTAAAGCACTACATTTGTTCAAAACCTTATTAAAGATTATTAATGAAAAGTTAAGACTCCCTACCGGAATTGGAGGGAAACCCGGTAAATTTTCATGAACACTGTTATATATGTAAGAATATACCTTTTTGGATTGTGTGTCGATGTAGGAGAGAAGACCGCATGGCGCGGTATGTGTTCTTACTTGATGAATAAAGTTTTATTTGTGATCAGTTTATTAATTATTCATTACAAAACAAACACCATTCAGTTATTTTGTATGCTGTGAACTGTACTTAATCTTAGCTAGTAAAACTGTTTAGCAAAACTGTTTTTTCTTTCACGTGTTAAAATGTTTGCGAAATTTAAATAAACAAAATCAAGAATGTTTCTGTTTTGGTTTTAAACACTATCCGATATCTGTTAGGTAACTCAAACCCACTATTATTAGCATAAATCAAGAAATAACCTTTGTCCTGGGCCTGTTTAGCATAGATATAAAATTTGAAAATGACCCTCTTGGAAACCTATTCCTGATCCTGTGTCCTTTACCCTTGAACCTAAGGTGGATGATTCCACCTGTGGTGGGGGTGAGTGAAGCAGTAGTCAGTAACCAACATGAAGCGAAACTTGATACAGGTACGTGATTGGGTACTCCCTTCGTGAGGAAGGAAGCCGCGTATTGTATTATATCTATGTTCTTGGCACAAGCCAACAAGGACAAAAATTGTTCCTGATTTTATCTCAAATGAAGATTTATTCTTAACAGTTTTTAATTATTTTGTATAATTAAATACTATAGTTAATTTGTCAAAAAAAAATTATCGTTTTATCATTTCAACAGTGACCTGATATAATTTTAAGGTTTAATTTGATATTCTTCTGGAAGGTCTCTTAATTCATATTATTGAAATTTTTCTTGTTATCAATCATCAGATTATGTTGATAATTACTATAAATCGTCGTTTTTCCGCATAAAACGATATGTTAATATTTATACACAGTAGAAATGATTGTTTATCCAATGGCTTTATTGGAATTTTATAAAGGTTGGTCAAAATCAAGCCTTAAATAATTTTTTTTAGTCTGGTTGGTTAGTCGAAATACGCCATTTAATATATGAGTATCGTTTAAATTTAATATGGGCAGAAGAAAGTGGTTAATTTTTTTACAAATTGAATTTTGTTAGTCAAGTGCAAAGTATCCAACTTGATTAGAGAAAACCGAACTAACTATAAAAAGTAAAAATACCTACTCTATTCGATGCCATAACTACGTAAATCTCAAATACTTAATCATTCTGCTTTAATTACGAGATTTCAGTAATTTTCTTAAATAAAATAATTTAAATCCGTAATTAATATAGCCATGAGAAAAATTACTATTGGCTATAGTTATTTGGCTATAGTATTTGGCTAGCTATAATAAAATTACTATTATATGTCAGTTTGCAATTATCTTTGTTCTTACCGCAAAGCATACGATCGATAAAGAAGTTATAATCTCTGGTGTTATTTTTCAAGATAAGGAGGGAATATTTTTATTTATTTCTATCTGGTGAGGTCGATAAAAAGGTTTAATGTTCAAAATAAATTAAAGGAGAGCCAATTGAATTTTCAGGAAGTAGCTTACAATAAATTTGAATTTTTACAGAATTTAAATGAAATTTAAAGCAAGTGGAAAACCATTATATTACATTGATAAACATAAAGAGACATTCCAACCAATATGAAAATTTAATTATCATCCTCTTATTATAAATTTCATTCGGAAAAAATCTTGATTTATATTTTACTATTTAGCATTTAAGTTGCAATTTTTACAAGCTTATTGCCTTACAATTCCCCAAAGCATTCGAATAGTCCAGCGATTTATCAAAACTTGAAACAGCTTTTATGCCTCCTATGTAATCTGCACTAGAAATTTCCTAAACAAGTATATTTCTGTACTTTAGTAAATTAGTTAGAATACTCTTCCGTTTTATATATTTTTTTTTGGGGGGGGGGAAGCGAAATTATGCTAAAACAAGCACAAAATATGCGAAAGATTCAAAAGTAAACAAAATAATTGAAAATGATAAAGAAAAATTCCTAAAAACATAAAATTTCGTCCGACTTATCATTTCTTGATACCAATTAAATTGAACCTAAATATACAAGTAAATTCAGTAATACACTAAAACCAGGTGTATTTCAATTATAACTAAACACAGCAATAATTTTCCTTCGGCAGGGGCTAGAAATGCCAATACCCTACTAAACACTTGCCTTCCCTTTTTTTTAAGGAGTCCATTCGATAATTACTTAAAAAGTCTTTAACCCCTTCAGAAAGAGAGTTTAATGTTTATCTCATACACAAATGTTTATTTTATTACGCAAACTATTACCTTAAAGACGTTCCACCTGTCTCTCCTTGTTTGTTTTTTAAATTTGTTGTTTTATAAAAATGTTTCAAGTAAACCCTATGATTCAAGGCATGGGATAATCGTGAATGAAATAAATTCTCCAAAATAATAATGGATTCTCCACAGTTCCTATAAAACTGTCGGGGTGGGGCACCTGCCCCCGTGCGCCCCCCTAAATCCGAGCTTGCTATAGCCCATGTGTTATTCTGATGTATAACCTATATTACTGTAAAATTTCATCCAAATCCGTTCAGTAGTTTTTGCGTGAAAGAGAGAAAAACATACAAACATTGACATTTATAATATTAGTAAGATTAGTAAGATATCAAATCAAATAGTTTCACTCTTGTTCTTTCTGTTATTTTAACAACTATTATCATGTGATTTGCCTTTATTTATGCCATGGGGAGCCAGAGTTTTAAAAAAATCTTGTTTATTCTATGCCAAGAGGTCTTCAAGCTGTTATCGATGCAAATGGATTGCAGACAAAATATTGAAAATAAAAACAATATACATATTATGCATTATATCACAATAATTTAAATTTGTGCAAATACTTTTGTAAGACCATTTTTTGTATTTTTTTAGGTGATTATTTTTATTTAATTGATGTTTCTACACTTTAAAACTTGTCTAACTAAAAGTGTTTTTTTAAAAAGTTGTGTAATTTTATTTCATTCCAAAATAACTTTAGAGCCAATATTTGGCTTGTGCCATTACTTTTGACTGCTGCTGTATACTTCTATGTGATGAAAAGATTAACTACTAATTGACACGAAAGATTAAATACGTCCTTTAAAAAATACATTTGTACTAAATTGAGACACGAGAAATGATTCATACCCGTGTCCACAATAATAACAAATCACCGGAGCGATTATCAGGGACGTAACCTCAGCAAAAGGATGAGCACCTCAGAGGTTAATGGATTCTTCATCAATAAATATTGTCTTTCTAATTCCTGGTCACGGCCTCCACAATCTATACAACATATTCAACTATGAAAAAAGAAAACTCTGATCAGAAACAAGATCTTGTAACTAAAGAGCAATCGTGTTGATA
Organism: Arma custos; assembly: GCA_037127475.1. Lineage (NCBI taxonomy): Eukaryota > Metazoa > Arthropoda > Insecta > Hemiptera > Pentatomidae > Arma > Arma custos. Next base: position 98,616,083 of record CM073760.1, on the reverse strand, counting down.
AATATTCATTGGTCAACCCATGCACATGCCCATTAAGTACTTCAGTTAATTACATTCACTTCCGTACTGGAAGCCTTCAAGTCAACCCTTCTGTTCGTGGGACGTCGTGCTGCCATTTATTGAAGACTAGCTTATGCCCGCGGCTTCGCACGCGTGGAATTTGGTCTGCCACGTAACGTTTCGTGAAAGATCATTTTAAATAAATAATTTAATTATTTTTTTTAAATATAAGTTACTCGAACATCCGAAATTTCAGATGTCTAACTTCAAAACTGAAAGATTCTATACAACCTTTGAACCCCTATTATATTAAAGGGAAAACCCTCGGAGTGGAATTATCCGAATTTCTTTCTTAAGCTATACACAGAACCTAACTACAAATTTCAAGATGCTAAGTTCCTGATTTATCTTTAATTATGTACTATAACGGGGGGGAGGCACATACCCCCGTGCCCCCACATAGATCATGGATAGGATATCAAAACAAATAGTTTCACTCATGTTCTTTCTGTTATTTTAACAACTATTATCATGTGATTTGCCTTTATTTATGAACAATAATGGATTCTGCACCCCTTGCACCCCCCCCCCATAAATCCGCGCTTGCTATAGCCTATGTGTTATTCTGATGAATAACCTATATTACTGTAAAGTTTCATCCAAATCCGTCCAGCAGTTTTTGCGTGAAAGAGAGAAAAACATACAAACATTGACATTAGTAAGATTAGTAGGATATCAAATCAAATAGTTTCACTCTTGTTCTTTCTGTTATTTTAACAACTATTATCATGTGATTTGCCTTTATTTATGCAAAATAATGGATTCTCCACAGTTCCTAAAATACTGTCGGGGGGGGAGAGGGGGGACGTGCCCCATTGCACCCCCCCTCTCCCCATAAATCCGCGCTTGCTATAGCCTATCTGTTATTCTGATGTATAACCTATATTACTGTAAAGTTTCATCCAAATCCGTCCAGTAGTTTTTGCGTGAAAGAGATACAAACATACAAGTAGCCAGGTTATATTTTTTAGTAAATGTCTCTGAAATGGTAAAGCTACTATTGAAAAACAATAATATCTTATCCTCGCGGAGTTCATTAATTGTCACCGTTATTTTTATTATGCTTATGGTCATTGATTCTGTTCGAGGCGTTAGTAATAAGAGGAATAAATTTATCCCTGATTCGACGTAGGTCAAAAGTCGTTGCGTCACGTAAACTGCTGTTAGTCACGGTGATAAATTGCGGACATCTTATCCCTTTTGTATTATTGAAATAGGATAATTAAATGTCTTCGCATTTCACGATTCTTCCTGATAAAGCGTTTCATCGGATCCGCATAAATAAATCTTTGTTTAGTGTCGCAAGAATGAAATGCGTGACCCTTCTGACCTTGTAGATTACCGTAACTGGGATTTCATACCGACAAAAATATGAATGGGTTAAAATAAAAAACAATAATAAAATAAACCTTAGCTAGTTTGTCAGTACATTTGGAGTAATTGTGGCAAGATTTAAATTTAATTTTCCTGTATAAATGTTTGTTCTACTTCTTGTTTAATAGTTTAGGTAACGAAGAAGCGTACCAACACGTTACGCAGATTTTTTATTCCACCATTAATTGTTTTTTATATTTCCTTAACTAAATTATATATTATTGTTATATGTGATGGGTTAAACTACTCTAGGTACGACTATGAATCTCATCAGTTTAGTGCTGAATGACTCGATTCAGCAGTTTCCGGAAGTGGGTATAGTAATCGTTCTAATGTTTATTTTTTTTTAGTATTGTCCAATACTAACACGACAAAATAAACTAAGAAACAAAAACTAAGTTACATTCTTAAGATTACGAACTTAAGATATTACTTATTACTTTAAAATATTGTTTTTACTTCGTTTAAATAAATAATAAGATATTACCTATTACATTTAATACTGTTTTTATTTCGTTTAAATATACCACTAAAAATATATTTCTTTCTTATAAAACAGGTAATATTTCTTACTTCTGTTCTGAGTTATCCAGCAGACAATGACAGTGACGAAAAAAGGCCTTATGAATTCGGTTTTACTATAGATGGCGAACAGCATAGATATGAAAAGAAAGGTGAGGTTACTGAATCTTATGTATTTCGAAACTTTAAACTTCATATTTGAAATTTATATCAGTCATATTTAACTGTAAGTAGTGGTTAATAGAATTGATATTTTTATTATTAATATAAATATATTTATTCACTCTTCCAGATGAAAAAGGAATTATCATGGGCGAGTTCGGATTTATCACGGCTGATGGGATTTACCACGTAACGGTATATGCAACTGATGAGAATGGTGATTTCAAAATAATACGCATGAAGAACATTAAAGTTGGATTTCGTAAGTTATTCCTCAAGAAATAAAACAATATTTAATAATATTAATAAAATTGCGATGTTTATAATGTTTTTAATTAAAAATTAATGTTTCAAGTTGATTAAATTAACATAGACAATTACTTGCCTGCTGGTCTCAGGTTCGTCACAATATATATCGATATCCTGACCATATTCCTACTTACTGTTCCTGGAACTTGGCATCCCCCACCCTCTATGGGAGGCTTCATTACCCAGTAGTACAGGAGGATTCATTTTTCTCGTAAACATTACCTACCTGTGGGAATTACTTCCGTAAGGTACTCCTTTTGGGTTTGGCACCAACCGCCGATTATATTTCAATTCTATTCTAATTCACTTGGGTAATAATTTTTTTAATTTATGGTATCGTATGCATGGTATCCAATTTGATAGTTTCGGAAGGTCTTGTCGTTTCTCTTCTATTTCCTGCTGTCTTCTCGTAGGAGAATATCTATGGGTACTTCTGCGATGAACTTGTGCCAGGATTTATTTTGTAAGGGCACTAGTATTTTCTCAAGCCAAGAGTGCAGGTGATGCGAGAATTTTCCATAAGACCAAGACTGGTATCTTTTAACCCTTGTTGGAAACTATACTAATTATTTAAAGTCACCTTTGTAATTCCCAAAACATATTAAAACAGAGCCTTATGCTTATGTACCATTCTTGTCTGCACTCTTAAATCCATCTAAGTGTTTCGCCTATGGTTTCTGTAGGAGCCTTAATTTATCAACTTAAAAGTAAAATTAAACCAAAATTTAACTCTTTAGAGCTTCAAAGGATTAGACTGATCCATTGATATGTGCCCAGATACAATTGTAACACCTCCCATTTCTTGCGCATCCTAAGCTTTCTCTGTACAATCAATTTTAATTTGATTATTTTGCCTGTTCCGAGAATAAGGCAAAACCGACCATAAAGCTTGTAATCAAACTAACATATTTAAGAAGGCATTCAGATAATATTCGTGTAGTGCCACATTCCGTACATACTAGTATTTACTCCTCGATTCTTTTTACTTATGAGACTTGAAGACGATTTAAATTCTGGGTCGAAATGTAAAATGCCTCATTAAAAATTTACGAATTACATATTTACAAAACTTGACCTATCCTCGACAATAAACCATCCTTTCAATATTAAAAATCGTCAAATATCTAACACATGCACAATATTATTTATTATTAAACCAATTTTTTTTCAGCTCCTGGAAAAACCACTACAACTACAGCCAAGCCAAATACCAAGACCAGTTTAAACTTGAATGGCATCAAAGGTTGTGGCGGTTGCCTCATTCCAGAAAACTCTCCTACTATGGATTCAAAAGGACAAACTCCAGACAATAAGGCATTCGTCCAAATGGGCTTCAACGATGATCGGAATACCAATATAAATAAGGCCAATCAACCTCCTTCATTTGCCAGTCCAAAGAATAGTTTTATGGGCAGTGGCAACATTAAAGCTATGCCACCAAGCTACCAAGAGTTCGGACGCGAAAAACTAAACAAAGAAGGGCCGCAGTACACAGTTCCGAGCGTCTCAGTTCCAAATAAGAGTCCTGATCAAGTCCATGTCAAACCATTGAGTGATACAATAAATAATCCTATGAATATACCAGGGTCACCTTATCTGACAAAACCAGTAATTGACGGGTTGGCACAAAATCTTGGTCAGAATCAAATTAATACAGCCCCAGTAAAGACCAAATTACAACCTCAACTAAATGAAATGGAAATGAAAATTCTAGATTATATGACAAAGTTATACAAGTTTAATTACACTCTAAACTTCCATGGACACGAAGAAATGGGAGATACTGCAGGTAACAAAAATGGCTCCTACTTCTCAAATGGAAGAGATGGTTACCAAAGAAAGGTTGTATACATTGCGAATCAATTTGGATATCAGCCAATGATATCTCTAATTAAACTAGATGATGAAAATGTCCCAAAAGAAGAAACTGAAAAAGAGCTTACCAAACTGAAAGGAAGCGAATTCATTTGGTTTTATAAAAAGAAATAATCATGTTTGATAAAATTGTCTAAAAAAAAAAATAATGTAAATATATAGGTGAGCCTCTATGAGAAATATTGTAAATAAAGCTAATTTTAATATTTGATTTTCTTCTACCTCCTTATATCCAATATTATTGACCTTATATCCTCACACGGTAGGAGAGGCAAGGTTTATGATGATATTTATATAAATAACACACACATATATACATAAACACATGCACAGTTAAACCTCCCTTCAAAGGAAAACCAAGGGTATAAGTTATGGTATAGTACGTAAAGCCGTTTTAGGTGAGTAATGGTTTACGAGTACAATATCTTACTAAAAATAAATTAATTTAGAATAATAAATTGACCATATAAATGACCTAATTCCCTTTGAAGGAGAAAAATATCTGTGCGCTCGTCAAAAATAAGTTCTAAAATTGTAAGAAACTATTTATTAGAAACAAACGTTTAACCAACATTTTTTCAGCCCTAAAGAAAATCTTTATGATATGTTCATGTGCTCCGTTTTTATATTATAGCGTAAAATTATTAAATATCGGCAATGCTGAGAAACCGTCTCAATTTGTTGGAGACCATTTAGTATAGATTAATTCTGTTGCTGGCCTATTTATTTTCTATTATTTTTTTTAACCAGTCATTCTCTAAAATTTTGTGGGTATAGCATACACTAAACATTTGTATGGTAAATATTTTTCTTTTTCAGTCAATGTTAGCTTTTAACTTGAAAAAAAGTTTTGGGAAAGGGTCCCAAACTCTCGTAATTTGGCAGAAATCAAATATATAACTAAGATTACGATAATGAGGTGTTCGGACTTAGATTCCTTACACCATATCACCTAAACAAAACTGTGTTCTTTGCACTTAAGAGGAGAGGAAGCCATAGGAACATTTTCCAATTTGCCTCCGATGAAGTAAACCTTCTTTCATATTTATCTACCTCGAAAACTTATTACCCACGTTTAGCTCTTTGGATTCTATTTCTCCCACTTCACATTATGTACATGCGCGGTTCTTCTGAATTAATTGTCAATCTCCTTCAGTCTTGAACCGTCACTCAGTGTTATGATGTGGGCCAAGTCATAATGTTAAAACATCTATTTATACAATTTCTTATAGACTGAATATCTGACTTTTCGAAAATATATTTATATAATTCGAAAATTATTAAATTTAAAATGGCTGTGATTTCTAAAAATTTATTTACTTACAATAATTTAATCCATGCTATTTCTGGAGCTGTAGTAAGTTATCTTTTCATTAAACTGATTGAGTAATTATTTTTAGCAACCATTTTATCAAATTATCACCATTTTCAGGGTAGTGTTGTCGGGATGGTAGTTTTTTATCCACTTGACACTGTGCGATGTCGCCTTCAATGTAAGTAACACAGTAGTTTCATCAGGATATATCTTAAAACAATTTTAGTAATGACTGTTGACAATAAAGAGAATCCAGTCAGCTTTTCAATGATTACGTGTATTTTACATTATTTTATTTTTTAATTTATTTACTTTTCCAGTTTTACTAGCGATTTATATGAAATTTTAAGCACTTTTAAACGTAATTACAATGAATATAATTCGTACTTTATTTAGGTATTATGTATGTACTATCGCGGTTTTGATAGATTACTCAATTAGTAATCTTGTAAATTGTGAATTTTTTAAATTATAAATATTATTACGGAATGATAAACTTGTTTTTCCCCGATTAGATGAAATGATAGTATTTTTATAAATGTAAAAATAATTATTTATGTACTATTTAACATATACAGTAGATATATATGTATAATATGAATAAAATATCTAAGGGTAATCACTCCAAGGTTGGATTACACCTTTTTATGGAAATGGATGACATGCAATTATTAGCAAAAAAAAATTTATGAATAGTTTGTATTTTTCAGTTAAAGTGAATTGTTTCATTCTATAATTTAATTTTGTGTATGTTTGCCAACAATAAAGCAATTACCTTAAAGAGTAGTTAATATACTTATCTAGGCCTAATTTTACTTTTCATTTAAGATTATCTAGTAGTAAGTTCTATTCAAAATGGTTTATTGTTCAGTGGAAGAAAGAAGGAGGTCAAATAATAGTTTCAGAATCATGAAGGATTTAATTCGTGAAGAAGGATTGTAAGTTGCTTTCACTTTTGTCAGTAAGGTAATGATGTTTTGTTTTGATTAATTTATTTATTTTAGTTCTACACTTTATCGGGGGATAGTTCCAGTACTTCAGAGTATATGTGTTTCTAATTTTGTATACTTCTATGTATATCATGGTCTCAAGAAGTCATTTCCGCATAAGAAGAATATGGAGTTGTTGTTTGCTACATTAGCAGGTACTGGTATGGGTTTTTGAACACTAGTGTTTTTTAGTTAAAGAAATTTATTTTAAATCAATTCTATTATCTTATGTTAAAGTCAAATTTTTTTTTCTAACAAAACAATAAATAGTTCAAACAAGATATTTACTGAATACCTCTTTAGAGAATACTGCACATATCAACATTTTGATTGAATTGCTTTTTAATGAAAGGTCAAAAGTATATACTTACAATTATTACCCTTTGAAATTTTGAAAATATTGATTCAATTATTATTTAATAATAATTTCTTTAATGAGTTGATGGATATTTTAAATTATTTGTTTCAATGACATTTTTTTCTCATAATTCAAGTCATGGTTTACATAACAAATATTTTTTGTTGTTCATTAATAATTAATTTTTAAGGAGCTGTGAATGTTTTGTTAACTTCTCCATTATGGTTGGTAAACACGAGGATGAAAATGGCTGGTGTTACTAATGAAGTTGGGTATACAAATCTTCTGGGTGATTATCATCTTTTGTTTATTCTTAATTTTATTATTTTTAATTATTATTGTTAATGTATTTTTCAAGAAAAGTTTTACCACATTCCTGAAACTGTTGTAGGTTCTTGTAACATTTTTTATTTAAATTTACCCTTTTATTTCCAATAGATGACCTGGAGAACTTCGTATCACCAACATATATTTATGAAAAATATGGTCAAAACTTAATACAAAATTTTTATCTACATTAAATACAACACAGTTATACACTTAATCAATTTAAAGCTTTCTGATGCACTATATTTTTTGTCTTTTTTCTGCGGTGCGTAAATATATAAAGATGATGGCTTGCCGACTCGCGAACAAGCAACTTATAATTGCCCAAGGGCGAAACAGGAAAACTCAAATTTTCAATGACTGGCCTTGCAATTTATTTATGGTCACCGCGAAGGCCAGATGCACGGGAAATTGTAGACGCTTGAAATCGAATGGTAAATCTGTTGGAATCATTGGTATACGCAGGGTCAAGACATCCTCTCCTTTGTATTTTCCCTTGATGATTATGGTCTCAATGACGTTATTCATTAGCTTTTTCACAGCCAGTCTCATTCCATTACACAGTCGAGGTTGATTAATGTTACGCAGCATAATCACAACTGATGCTGCTTTTTATTGTAAATTGTGAGGTGGTAGTCCAGGGAATTTAAAAATTCTGTGGGATAGTTGACTACGTCATCCTGGTTTTGTAATTGAATCAACTGATTTGTAAGAAATTAACTTTCCTGGAAGAGAATTCTGAATGGTCGCATTGAGAACATCAACATCTTTGTTTTTGGCGGCGAATATTGCTCGTTCACTCAGCCAATTATGGTTTCTGAACTGCTGTTCTATGTCCGACAAAACACACTGAATAAGCCCCTCTTTTGAGTCGACGAAGTGACAAAAATCCATGGGTAAATTAATTAATCCGGTCAAGGTATCAACTGCGACCTTACCATTTCCAATATCTAATAACTGCTTCGAAAACATTATCGCAGTTTGATCTTGTTGCAAAAATACTGGCATGTTAGTTGTTAATTAGAGTGTCTTTACATGCCGCCACAAATTAGATGATTTTAAGTATGTGTTTAGTTCGTCAGCAACACTTGATCAGGGAATAATTGGAAGAGTCTGGCGAAAATCACCTGACAACAGAATCATGGCTCCACCAAAACTGTTTTGGCTGTCAGAAAGATCTTTTAACGTTCTGTCCAGTGCCTCCAGTCACCTCTTGTGGGGCCATTGTACATTTTTCCCAAACGATCAATTTGCATATCTGTAGAATCTTCGCTATTGCGCTGTTTTTGGCGATATTGCAAACTGTTGCTTCGTTGATTTGCATGTTTAGTGGTAATTTCAATGCAGAATGTTCAGTTCGTCAACCTTCTAACAATGTTGCAGCTATTCCAGATGAGGCCAACGCTACTTCATTTTGCGATCTGAACTTTGCCAACAGCAATGCATTTAGAAATGTTTTTCCTGTCCACCCGGGAGCATCAAGGAAGTAAATTCCATCAGATCCACTGTTCCATCAAAGTATCATACGCAATTCTTTGTTGTTCATTCAATTGTGGAACATTTGAACGAACTGTTTTGGCCAATAATTCAGTATCGTATTCTTGTTCTCATTGCAACTCATGGTTAAATGCATCGTGCACAGGACGATTGGATGCTGTCATGCCCAAACACGACAATACTTTATTTACCATCAATAAACACATATCTTCTATCATGATCAACGTCTCATTGTAAATTTCTACAGTAATTTGTAGTGTAGGATTCAAAGTTTGACAACTCACACGATGCAACACAACCTCTGACATTTCAAACCTATATTTCATCCACAAACCCTCCGGATTCGAGGGGAAACATGTTGATATTATAATCGTAAATAATCTGCGAATTTGATGTGACGATGAAGATATGACGGAATCGTTAAACGTATTATCCTAATGTGAATTGTTCTCAAGTAACTGTAGTAGTTGACACGCCTCACGGTAAGTCGCAGACAAAACTCTGGCTGTTATGTCATGCCTATCAAGTGGTGTTTGGCTGTGTAGTAATTCCTTCTTGATTTCCATACATTGTGGGTTACAGGTGAATGTAAGGAATAGGTCTGGGAGACCGTATTGTCTAACATACGACATCGCATCTTGCGCGTACTCGTGTATTTGGTGCGGGCTTCCACTGTAAGTGGCCGGCAAAAATGAATATGTTATATTTTAATATTAAACGCACCTATAAATATTTGACAACCAAGTGACAATTTTTTATTTCTAAAAACACAAAAGACATCATATGTTTAACAGCTAGGAACATTCTATATTGGAAAATTAAATTGTTGTTTTTAGCATTTTCCGTTACTTATTATTTATGTTTCTCACCGTTTAAACCTTCCCTGAACTTCCACAAATATTTCAAGATCAAAATTATCGAAATCGATTTTTATATATTTATATATTATTCTCCGTAATGTACCTTGTCTTTTTTTACCCTTTGCTGTAGCCATTTCTGTCCTAACTAGTGGCACAAAGACAGTTGTCTGATTTTTTTTTCAGAAGTATAAAAGGCTACTGTTCAATCACTTTAAATTATTTTAAATATCTGGAGTGTTAAAGTACTCCTTTTTTTTAATGTTTAACTTTTATTTTTATTATGTTATTTCTTTGATATATTTATATTATTATTAATTGATAAACATTTATATTTTCAGAAGGATTGGTGACAGTTTCTAAAACCGAAGGTTGCAGTGCTCTATGGAGTGGAACTATCCCTTCTCTAATTTTAGTTTCAAATCCTGCTCTACATATGGCTGTTTATGAATTTCTTAAAAAGCAAACAAAGAGTAACACGGCTCTGTCTTATTTTGTATTCTCTGCTATTTCCAAAGTAGCCGCAACTGTCCTCACATACCCTGTACAGCTGGCCCAAGCAAAGCAGAGGGTAACTTTTTATCCATGTTATAATTTTCAAGTATCAACCAAATGTATGAAAATAATTCTATGATTTCATTTACAGCATGGTAATTCTGAAAGTATGAATCAAGATATGATTAAAATCCTGCTTTACATTTTAAGGTAAATATTTATTTAAAAATGTATTTCGTTTATTTTTCAAATATTATTTCTTTCATTATAATGCAATTGGGAAAAACCACAATGCAAAGCCTTATGTTTCAAAAAATACACCTACTTACCAGTCGACGTTTCGCCTATTCAGGCATTATCAAGACACCAAAATCAAAAAGGGGTTATGTGAATCGCATCTCGAAGAAAAAGGTGCAATACATCCCAACGATCAACAGCCCAAACAGCTGTTACTGTTTGGGCTGTTGATCGTTGGGATGTATTGCACCTTTTTCTTCGAGATGCGATTCACATAACCCCTTTTTGATTTTGGTGTCTTGATAATGCCTGAATAGGCGAAACGTCGACTGGTAAGTAGGTGTATTTTTTGAAACATAAGGCTTTGCATTGTGGTTTTTCCCAATTGCATTATAATAAATAATAGTGTTTCTTTTTGAGTTTTTGGCTCTATTTTAGTGATTATTTCTTTCACTTTAAGGTTTTAATGATTTCATATTTTACCTCTGTTTGAATCCTCAATGCTCCTTACTTTCTTAAGAATAAAGTCATCCATAACGACCATAATGTCCCGTTGCTGATTTGGCCCGAACCCAGTATCTATCCTTTCATAACAAACTTCATTACCACTCAAACTCTCTAGTTTCAAACCTAGCTTCCTCTTCAATTCCCAATAATCCTCCGAGATGTCTGAAAAGAAGATGGCCACGTGGCCTTCTTAGTTGAACTTTGATTTAAGTACTACAAGTGGATAGTTTCTCTACATGTCATTATGTATCACTTATCCTATTTACTTGTTGTATTATTGTAATTCAGTTGTAAATATCAATAAATCAATTTTAAAAGAAACCCAAAAAAAACCTCTGTTTGAATATTTTATGTATTTCTGATATAAATATTATTTTATTGTATTGGAGGTATATGTTGTATTCAAAAGTTCAGTCTCCATTGGATACGTCATCAAATTGATACCATTCAAATATGCAATAATCTTCTTACTGATTCTTTATTTTCCAACCTGTACACTTGATTACAATTTGTTGTCAATCTTGTGATTGTATTGTTTTTATATTTTTATCCACCAGATACATTGTGTTTTTCTGTCACTTTTCATATTATATATATTACATTACTAGATACTAGATATATTACAAAAAGAATTTCCCTTCTAAAAAATAATAATTACTTTATTAAATCTCTATGTAAAGGAAATTCCAAAGAGAATTGTTACGGTTCTAAAAATTTCTAAAAAAAAACTTCCTAATTTTTTAAATTTTATTATTTGTATTTGTAATTTGAGATCACTATTTTATTTTTTTAAAGTTACTTTAAAACCATATTATTAACTATATACTATTAAAAAACATTTATCTCAATTTGAAAGATTTAATATTTCTTAGCCAGAATTTTAAAGTATCCCTTAGTTAGATTGAGTTTAATATGAAATCTTTTCAAAAACAGAACAAAGAAATCAACTTTATGTTCAAAATTTGAATTTCATTTTCTTATATATTTCATTCTTGATTAGACATTTAATACTCGGTCTTAGTGAATAAACAATTTTATGTTAGCTATAAAAATACTTCATTACTGCGTTCATATTGATCAAATAATTGTCTTTTTTTTCATATCTTCACATATAATTATGAGCTGCATTTTTTCATTTAAACAGAGTCTACTCTTCTTTATTTTGTAGTTCCAATAGTTTTATTGTTTTAAATATCATTCTTTTTATTGGATTAAACAAATATTTTTTATATTTTTGTTTTGAAGAGAAAAAATTTGCCCTGGCCGGGTAAAAAAAAATAATTTCCATATATAAAATAACAATTAATAAAAATAAATTATAAATATTTTTTATGTTTTCCTAGGAAGGATGGTTTAAAAGGCATGTATAAAGGAATGGAAGCAAAAATATTGCAAACAGTTCTTACGACTGCACTCATGTTCATGTGTTATGAAAAGATTGCTGCATTTGTTTTTCAACTTATGGCATATCGTAAGCCTATCAAAGGATGATATTTAAACCTATTATTGGTATACATTACCTTTTACATATCTTAAATTTTAAAAGGTCAGTTTTCTAAATTTGAATAGCTATAAATTATTTATTTAGCTATTCAAATTTCTGTTTATATTACATTATTTTGGCAAGTCTTATAAGTTAAATTTAATAAAAAAAATAAATTATAAGCCCATTCAGTTTTTGCCACATTGGCATGGTTATATTATATTTGATGAATATTTATTTAATGTTTGAGTTATGTTGGAGAATATTAGAAATTATTGTAACGGTACCTATCGAGTTATGTTCAATTTTCCCATTGAATTTCCCATAATTGACAAATGAAGTTTGTAGTTCTTGACTTGGTATAACAACCTGCACTTGATGAATTTGGACGTATAATGTATTTTTTTAAAAATATATCGAAAATGTATCTTGTTTTGTGCAATGGGTCCATTTATGTATTTAAAAAATAATGGATATTTGTACTATATTACAATACAAGGTTGAGATGTTTTATTGGCAGAAGGTGTTGATAGCTTGAACACATTAACACTTTAACGACCGCACGTCTCCGCAGTCAGCCATCGCCAGGGGCTGTCAGTATTTTTGAAGAATTAATTTAAAAGAACTTTATTAAATTCATGAAAAAGGTTCCAGAAAACAAAAACAACAACAATTTAACAACAAATTTAATATTTCTCCTTTGTATGATAATTATTAAAGCAATCACCTACATGTAATGGTATTTTGCATGTCTTACACATAAAATATGTTGGTTTTCTAATTTTATTTGCATAGCAAACATGGCAATCCCTTGGTACACACTTTTTTATTGTCGATATTTGAACTAATTGATGATTTATTCCTCCAGTTAATCTTTCCATCGGATTGGAATGAACGACGCAGGATGTAGTACGATCGCCATCATTAGTTTTAATCCACGCAGTTGCTAATTTAAGTAAAAAATCGTGGTAATTTAATTTCTGAATATGCTGCTCCTTATTTAAATGTCGATATATACAGAACGAGGTGAATATGGCAAAATTTATGAAATACAAAGCAACTTTTTTGGTCCACTTTTTGGTTTTTCTATAAATGGGGTAATAACTCAAGTACTGGTCCGCACGGTCGACCCCTTTCATATATTGGTTATAGTCTATAATGCATTTTGGTTTGAAGATTGCATTACCATTTTTATCCCTTTTACCGGTTTCACAAATATCTGCATTATGAATAGTTGATATCATTCTAATGTCCCTTTTCTTATTAGTTTTATATAGCTGCAGCAATATTTCACCTTGACGAGCAAATATGGTTTCCATCTCTTTCAATTTAGCTTTCCATCGCTTTCTTCATCGTCACTGTTGCTTGATATCCGTACAGGGCGTTTTCTTCTTAGTTGTGGGAAAGAATCTTCCTCTTCCTTGCTTTCAATATTTTCTCCACCATTACTATCGCTGCCTTCATTGACCTCGGCATCAGTGGGAACGTCAGAAAAATTATCTGTGTATTCTTCTTGAAACACTTCGTCTTCCATTCTAAACGAAATTTCGAGGGGTTTCGCAAGGTTTCTGGGAGTTGATAAATGCGAAAGTTCCGATTCAATTTGCTTCTCTAAAGGATGCAAAGTTCAGATGCAATATCAGATAAATTATCCGTACATTCGTCTTGTATAAGCTTACCTTTTTCTTCGTAGAATGAGTCAACTAAAATAATCGTCGAAATATCTGCACCAAACTTGCCAAAATAAAAATTGGTACTATTGTCGTATTGTACTTATTGTTATCGTCTTGTATTTATTGTTACTTATTGTTGCTTCAACAAAACACCAACGCCATGACACAATTCGTCATAGAAACACAACCTATTTCAACATTTTGAATTAGAAAACTCCCGCGACACTAGCGCTTGTACAGTAGCTTAGCGTACTACATCAACGTAGAGCGCTTGTACGGTAGCTTAGCGTACTACATCAACGTAGAGCGCTTGTACGGTAGCTTAGCGTACTACATCAACGTAGAGCGCTTGTATGGTAGCTTAGCGTACTACATCAAGGTAGAGCGCTTGCTCCGATATTTGCTACATAATTTACGTGGAGCATCACTCTAGTGTAAAATCTAAAATTAAAAATAGGCAACAATTGCCCAAAATGAAAAACATGGCAATGAAGTACGAAGCCAATAGCAATATCCACACTTATTTACATTCATAAATTATCACTCACGGAGTGTGGTACTGGCCAACAACCTTTGGCGGTAGCATCACCCACATGTTGTGTGAGCGGTCGTTAACGGTTGTTTCTGCTATCACACACATGTTGTGTGATCGGTCGTTAAAGTGTTAAGCTCAAAAAATTAGTCATCATCATAGTAGAGCTTGACAGTTTAAATATGTGGTATAATGGCACTGAAAGAGTCAAAATTGTTTTGTTTTTACATAACGTAATATATAAGGCTAAGGTTTAATGTCAAATCATTTTATATAGCATATTTAATACAAATTTTGTTTGCAGTATTAAATATAAAAGCTACTGATGATTATGTCTGGTTATATTGTTTTGCCCTTAGTATCTCTAGCATGAACTGATACTTTTTTGGTGTTATTAGTTACTTTGTAGCTATGATTTGTATTTATGAAAACTTAGTGCCTTGTAAATAAATATTTTTACTTTATCCAGATTTTTTCTATTCAAATTTATCCCATATATAAATTATAAATATAATTTTAGTAATATAATTGTCATTATTTTGTTTTTATTTTTATTATTTATCTTTGGTAATTACTTTGTTGAAGTATTTTTTATTTTAGTTTTTTTTTTTCGTTCTTTTTTATCCAAATGACGAAACATTGGTTTCCAATTTATAGTTTCTTTCAATTTGGACATTTACTTTGATCTTATTCTAAACCACATCTCCATATACAGGGTGTCCCGAATTTAAATGGCAAAACTTCAGGAACTTATAGGGGACCAAAAAACTAAGACAAAAAATCCTTTAGAGATTTGCTTGTTTTTGCTTAGTTATAGAGAAAATCGCAAAAAAAAGAAACAAAACAAAAATGTTACTGGTAGAGATTATCACCTTTCAAAGTTCGTCAGGCTAGGCAGTGAGATATGTAAACACTTAATGTTATCTAGCTTCCTTCTAGGATTATAATTCCTAAATCAGTCTTCAGTAAGTTACTCAGATATTTTTGTGTGAATAGCCTCAGTCACAATGCCGCATACATATTCTAATGTTGAATACGCTGATATGATTTTTGTGTATGGTTTCTGTAACGGTAATGCTTTAGAAGCGGTGCGGGAGTATGCGCGCCGATTTCCAAATAGAAGAGTGCCTAATCGACGAATCTTTTCGTTAACTTTTAATAGACTACGAGAGACTGGGTCATTCTTAATACGTAATGAAGGCGACCAATTCCAGGCAGCAGTAAGAGCAGATTATCGGAGAAGAAATTGTGTCCAACGTCACTTCGATAACAATCCTTAGACTAGCATCCGAAGAGCATCTGCTGCATTAGCAATATGGCGAACTTTGAAAGGTGATAATCGCTACCCATACCATCTTCAAAAAGTTCAGAATTATTACCTCAAGATCATGTCAAGAGATTGAATTTTAGTAACTGGCTTCTTGAAAAAATTCGCGATGATAATTTATTTCCATTAAAAATTATATGGACCGATGAAGCTACCTTTACAAGAAAGGAATTGTTAATCAAAGAAATTATCATGTATGGGCTCTTGAAAATCCCAGAGCTATTAGAGAGAATAGGTCTCATGAATGGTCAGCATGAATTTGCTATTAACGTTTGGCTTGGAATTTGGAACGGATTACTGGTGGGACCATATTTTTTACCTGGAAGATTGAATGGTATCACATTAACACATTTTTTTGAGAACGACTTTTTTATTATTTAGATGACATTCCCTTACAACAGCGGATTGAAATTTGGTTCCAACTCGATGGATGTCCAGCTCATTATAGCAGAGTTGCTCGAGCTTGGCTGGATATAAATTATCCACAACGATGGATTGGATGTGGAGGAGTAGTACCTTGGCCACCCAGATCACCTGGTATGACACCCATGGATTTCTTCATATGGGGAACCTTGAAGCAGAAAGTTTATTCGGTGTCAATCAACCCAAGAGAGCAATTAAGAGACTGAATCATAGATGCAGTGCACCAAATATCATCAGAACAATGTTTAGCTGTAGTTTATCAAGTGAGTGCTAGATGTAATTGGTGCAAGAGGACAACATTTTGAGCAATATTTACATTAAAAAGAACATAACATAAATACAAATGTAAATAAATAAGTATAAAAATGAAAACTTGTTTTGTTTCTTTTTTTTGCGATTTTCTCTAAAACTAAGCAAAAACGAGCAAATCTCTAAAGGACTTTTTATCTTAGTTTTTTGGTCCCCTATAAGTTCCTGAAGTTTTGCCATTTAAATTCAGGACACCCTGTAGATCAAATGACAATTATAAACAAAAATGCTTTAAAAGATGCTATCCAGTATGCATAACAATATTCATTATTTTACATTTGTTGATTAGATTTTTAACCTTGCAATTCTGTTGCATTATCAGTACCATTGCAACAGTGCTATATAGCGAAATTTTTATTAATAAAAATTACTACTGTTTTAATTTGTTACTATTTACAATCAATATTGGTGCCAATTTCCGCTAGACAGGGAAAGTTGTAGCTGAATCAGTAATAGTTTAATTTACAGTAATAATGTTATTTAAGTGAGCCCAGGGAGAGGAAGTAAAGAATGGCAGAAGCCATTTTGTCATTAAAACTGTAATTATTGATTTATTGGAACCAATAAGTATTTTGAATACTTTATAAGTAGTAATAACTTTATTAATCTTAATGAATACAAATAATAAACTTCAATATACAAATGTTGGTACATAGGAAAATAATGCTTTTTTACTCCTGGATTTTTAAACCTTTGTTTATTATTAAAAAAAAAGAGAACTACAACTAAATGAGTTAATAAATGACTATTGAGTTGATTTTCTCTAGTTTAAATAGTAATATTTGTCACAAGAATCATTGCTATGATTTTTGATGAATGAGAATCTTGATGTCTCAAGATGAATGGAAAATTTAATAAAAGGATATTTTAAAAAATCTTAAGTTTGGTTCCTTTTAATCTTTTCCAGTGGCAGTTATTCCATTTCTGCTGGAGAACATGTGATCTTTCTAGCTTTATTACATAAATATACTGTTATTTAAATTATTAAATAGAATTAAAAACATTAATCTAATAATAAGTAATTAAGCAGGAACAGAATGCCTCATTCCAATAGGTGCATTCCGCCCAGCTTGATTCGTGATCCCAAAAGCTAGAGGATGACTGGGGTTGTTAATTAACTAAGTTATTTATTTTTACTGTATTAATAAACATGTTTAAAAATAAATGAATTACTCTTTATTCCCATAATAAAAACTACAATTTATACAATTAACCATTTTATTGTGTTTTAATTGTTTGAATACTGCATAATTTGCACTCAAACTTAGCTGTTATAATATAATTATGAGAAGGAAAAGTTTTTCAACCTGTTCCATGCATTTTACAATAGGATTGGTTGTTTTATTTTATTTGTCAAGTTCTACAAATCAATCCCAATTGCTCAATTGTCATTTGCGATCATCTCCATTTATAGTGAGAGCCTCAGTACGTTTAACATGTTGGCTTGTTTTAGTGAAAGTTGAATATCCAATTATGCTGATCGACGTCAGAAAAAAAACTGTAAAGGCTCCTTAAGATGGTGGTTTTGGAGTCTGCGTATATTCATCTGCCACATTTTTTGTACTCTCATTTACATTTAATTGATACCTGTATTTGCTGTCCAGGGCAATGAGATAGTTCTTGATCTCACCGTTGACGTGCTTTGAGTGGATATGCTTGTAGGTCTTGAATTTTCTTTGTAAATTTCGTTCACTGTGTATTGTTTAGATCACATCTACAAGATTGTATTTAGACATGCCTCAGCTATGACTGCATCTTGTATCTTTGTGTTTCTAAGCAGACGAGATATCGAGTATCCCACTTTCACTATATCTTCTAACACAAATACTGGTTATCAGAGAATCTCCATTGTGAGAATTTTCATCTGTTATTTCCACAGGGAGTCCATTTTAATTTAGGTGTAAAGCAGGCAATCCAAAGAACAGCTTATTGTTGAAACCTGGATTAGTGTCTGTTTTCGCGCTATCTCATGTTTTTCATGTTCCTGGTACCCATCATCTCAAGTGAGAATCACCCTCTCTACCATCTGGGGAAACGCACAATAAGACTTGTAACTCCTTGTGTGTGAGAGTATTAAACATATTGCATAACAAATATCTGATGAAAGGGTTGAGAAAATCTTATGACTAAACCGCAATGGGATGCAGTGTAAATCTTCACTCATTTGATATGAAGTAAGTTAATTTTAGGTAATTACGTTATAAATTTAATTAGAGGAATAAAAGATCTAAAATTTAATTGCATGTTTAGTAATACAGATTAGTTTTAATATTATAATATTTAGTTTTCAACACAATTGTCTGATGGGAAAAGCTTTCAAAAGTTTAGAAACTATCGGATAAATAATTACGTACTAAACTCTTCAAGTGAAAAAGAGTACATGTACTTTGCTCTATATTAATTCAAGTGGTGGATGTAAAAAATGAATTTCCTGAAAGCCTTAATTTACTGCGAGAAATTTGACATAAAAACTACTGATCTTTTTCTCTTGTGCTAAATTAAAATTGAGCCTATATAATTACAAAACTAATTAGTAAAAAAATGTTTTTTAGAGTAGTTTGCCCCAATAATTATAATTTTTTGTCTTGCTGCAAGATTTTACAATTAAAATAAATTGTTCCATTTGAAGGATTTCTTATTGAATCCTGTATGTATTGAAATATTTTCATTCCCTTGAAATGTATAATGCCCTGATTTTTAGCTTTGTTTATATTTTTACTATTAAAAATGACTAAAAACAAAATTGTAAAATTTTGATTTTATAATGTAGTTGAAGTATTGTAAATAAAGAATATTGTAAATTATAGATAGACCAGGTATATAAGAGCTGGATCTGGAAGAGAGGCAGCAGACCGACAACCTGTAATAATGGGCCCATTAATTTTCCAGAATGTGAACTAATTGGTGTACTTGGGGTCAGCAGTGAGTTCTGGAAACAGGATCCTCATGGATGGGGAAACCAGCCAGTGCCTCAAACAGGTACTATTTAGGGCTCAGTAAATACCTAAGAAGCTCGTACCTCACACGCCGTTCCAAGTGCCTTTGTACAAGATCCTTATTAGCTAATACTGGACCCTCACAAGTAATGAGGAGAAAGAAATATTTATATTCCAAGGGAAGATCCTTTGACAAATATTTGGGCTGGTTAGAGCCGAAGAAACCTGGAAGCATAGGATAAATAGTGAACGTTGTCCCACTTCATGGTGAAGCTGAGGTGGTGAGATATATCAAACTGCAAAAACTGAGCTAAGCTGGCCAGGTTGCACGCATTCCGGAGGAGGAAGTAGCCAAGAAGCTGCTGGATGGGAGGCTCCGACAAACGAGAGGAAGATCTCGTCTTAGATGGGAGGACACTGTTGCCAGGGATGTCTGTCAACTACTAAACACCCGCAACTGGCGAGTGGCCGCCCAGGATCGAGCCACCTGGCGAAGGCTTATTGAGGAGGCCAAGGACCACATCGGCCTGTAGTACCAAGGATGGATGGATAGATAGATAGACCCTGTTTGAGAGTAAATGAACAATTGTACCCACATTCACTTGGATAAACTTAGAAATGGTAAAAGTAATGTACAGCATTGTTTATTAAGTCTTGGAATGATAAAATTTATTTACTCAAAATTTTATTTATATATCAGAAACACACAGTTTTGTTTTTATACAGGACATTTAGTCATAATTAAACATATTATTTGATCATTTGCTTTTTACTGTTGGTTTGGAGCTTATTTTATTTATTTCTTGAAGAGACTGAATTATTTTCTGAGATGGTTGAGTATTCTTTTCATTATTTTCATTCAATACCTGATCTTTTCTTTTCATAAGTCTGGATGACCTTCTAAGCATAATTTGTGCCTCATCTTTTTTATCATGTTTTAAACCATCCTCGGTGCAAGTGAGATCACTATTTTGGACTACACACTTTTTTCCATGAATTTTAATTGGGTACCTGGTGTTATTAGATTTAGCAAACTCTGTGTGTAGTTTTTCTATTATTCCACTTCTTTGCAGTAGATTATTCCTCCTTTTTAAAAAATATAGCCGTTCGGCTTCTTCATTTTCATCTATTTTTTCGGGCAAGAAAGAGTTTAATTGTGCCATATCATTTAATATAAATCAATTGATAAATTTTTCACATTGTTAATTTTACTATTGCAAAGGGTACAACAGCTGATATAATATTTATGATAGGTTATTTTACAAAACTAAGTATGTATTCTATTTTGCCAAAGAGGACACATGAAAGGGATTTATGAAAAATTTCAATATTGTGCATACTGCTGAAATTTTTAAGTTTATATGAAATAAAAAGTTATAAAGTTTATATGAAATAAAAAAGTGGTGTTCATTTTATTAAATCATATATCATATCTATATTTATATATCATGTGGTAGTGTACAAATACAAAAAATGGTTTTTACTTGACTCATAGTGACTAAGATTTTTGTGATTTTCTTAGTGAAGAATTTTACTTTTTTATGAATCAAATTTATGGATATTATCATTCTTGTAAGTTTAATAACAGGACATCAAATAAATTATTACAACTTATTTTACTAGACATAAAAGGGGTGGTTTGGAGAACAAAGTCATTATTATTATTATTTATGTGTGACTCTTATTACTATGCACTTCGGCCTAAAAAGGCCCATTGTGCTTGAGTCCTAAAGATCCCTAACATAGGTCTAGACTTCTGAGAAATTTTATTAAATAGTCTTTAAACCTCAGTTCTTGAAGTTCCTTGTATCCACCGGGGCCAAGGTCAAATGTCCTCTTTCGACTTACTGCTATACATTCAAAGAGGACGTGCCAAGGGGTTTCGTCCTCTTTGCACCATCTGCACCTAGGTTCTTGTTCAATGCCCAGACGATGCATGTGTTTCCTGAGTTTACAGTGCCCAGTGATGGTTTCAACCATACTTTTGAGGTCGGTTCTCGACGAGTGAGCAGCTTCTTTCTTGATTTTACCAGAAAGATTATCATTGGGATCCTTTATGAAAAGTTTAGTATGCCTTATCTTGGCTCTATCCCAACGTGTTTTTATCTTCCTCTTGGCTAGTTTGTTAATTGTCTCCTTAGCCAGGGGAAGGGGGACCCCGCACCATGGTTCTGGTCCAATAGGAGCAATAACTGCTCCTTTCTTCGCCAATTTGTTCATTTCCAGGAATATTACTGTGTCCAGGGATCCAAAATATGTTAACTCTGTTATGTACAGCTAGTTCATCTAGTCTTAGACAGCATTCCTCCACTAGTCTGGAGTTTGTTATTGCATTTTGTAATGCATTGCATGCTGCCTGACTGTCAGTGAGAAAGTTGATTACCTTATTCTTGTGGTCCTTCATAGCGAAGGCACCTGCAAGTATTGCCCATATTTCCGCTTGGAATACAGTGGGTGTCGTGCCCAGAGCTAAGTAATGACCCATGCCAACCCCTAAACCAGAATCCCGAGCCGGCACCAAACTCCCCTTTGGAATACAGATGGATCCAAATCACCTGTTTATTAACGTGAAATCTTTTGTCAAAGTTATATTTGTTCAGCATTGAATCAGAATACTTTTTTAGATCTGCATTTTGCTCGATTATATCAAAGACACTTCTGTGTCCAAAATCGTTGGTGGGTTTTTTGACCCCTCCTATTTTCTCTAGCCTGTAGGCTGTCTTCAATGCCTCTGATTCAATTAGAATGTCAAGAGGAGTTAAATCAAGTATAGTTTCCAGTGAAGCGATAGGGGTGGTTCTCATGGCCCCAGTGATCATGATGCACCCAAGCCGTTGCACCTTCTCCAACCTTGATCTATTTTGTTGGATACCAGCTTTGTGCCACCAGGCTATTGAGCCATAGGTTAGCACAGGTCTAACTATTGCTGTGTACATCCAACAAGCCATCTTGGGGCTAATTTCCCACTTGTTGCCACAAAGGCTCTTACAAGTCCACAGAATTCTTGTGGCTTTCTTGGTAACATAGTCGATATGTTCATTCCAGTTTAATTTACTGTCCATAATAACACTGAGGTATTTAACCTTCTTGCTGAATTGAATACTCATCCCTTTCATCCTAGAGGGATTGAGTTCCCTCAATATCCTTTTGTTGGTAAAAGGTACAATTACCGTTTTATTAGGATTGATGTTCAATCCTACTTTTGTGCACCATCTCACCACCATTCTTAGTACCATTGTCATCAACTCTGAAATAGTTTGTTGGTCAAAGCCTTTGATGATAATTGCTATGTCGTCTGCATAGCCTATCGCTTGGAAACCCGTCTCATTTAGGAGGTGTAGTAGTTCCATAGGAGTGGGGAAAGGACACCTCCTTGGGGGCAGCCTGCGGCTGCTTTAACCTTTAGGTGATAATTGCCCATATTGGCTTGAATGACCCTGTTCTTTAGATGGCAATAACCCAATTAGCAATGTTCGGTATAGTGCCGTACCTTAGTAGGGCATTAGTTAATATATGAGTAGGGGTATTATCAAATGCCCCCTCTATATCTAGAAATGCTCCGAGCGCGATTTGTTTCCACTGCAGAGCATCTTCTATTTGGTCCACCACTGCATGCACCGCAGTGTCGCAAGATTTGCCCTCTCTGTATGCATGTTGATGCAACATTACTAATCCATCACTGAGATGTTTGTCCCTGATATATCTATCAAGAATTTTCTCCATTGTCTTCAGCAAGAATGAGGAAAGACAAATGGGGCGATATGATTTGTGTTCATCATATGATTCTTTCCCTGGTTTGGGAATAAATTTGACCCTAGCTTCTCTCCAAGCTGTTGGGATATAATTATAGGCAAAACAGCACTGGAATAGAGTGGAGAGCCTGCCTAAGATGATTTCAAGACCCTCTTTTAGCATGGCAGGATAAATTCCGTCAAAGCCTGGTGTTTTGTACGGCTTGAGGTTTTTTAACTGCCCATTTTATGGCGCTGGTATTAAAGATTTCACGGACTGATGTCCAGTCCGGTTTGCACCTATCCTCAGGGAGGTAGACCTTCGTATCCGAGGTTGTAAGCTTGCTCCCCGGGAAGTGCGATTCCAGCATAGCAGTTATAGATTCTGTAATGTTCATGGGATCTCCATTTGGTTTCTTTAGGGAGCCCACGGTATTACAGTAGTTGCTCTTAGAGAGTATTTTATTCATGCGGGCGCACGTATTCGTATTATTAATTTCCTCACAGAACTGTCTCCATGAGTTCCGTTTGGCTTTCCTAAGGTTATGATATTCAGTTAGAGCGTGTCTGTATTCGATCCATTCACCAGTCCTTTTTGCTTTATTGAAAAGTATTCTGGTTCTAGATCTTGACTTCTCTAACTGCATATTCCACCAGGGTACATTGCAGTTTGACCCTTTAGTGGTTGTTCTACAGTTATCCTTGAATGCAGTGATAAGTGCCTTAGTCAGTAGTTCATTTAAGAAATCCAGCTGGTAGTTATTAGAAGCCAAACGGGGACATTCTTTAATTAAGTCTTTAAGATTTGTCCTAAAGCCTTCCCAATTTGTATTTCTGGGGTTTCTATAGGTTTCAGGCCTTGAGATTGTGGCCTCAAGTTCCCACCTAATATATTTATGATCTGAACTGGAAAAGTCTTTAGAGACATGCCAGTTTGTAATATTTATCATTCTAGTTGATTTAAAACTCAGAGTGAGGTCTATGACCTCCTGTCTGTTAGAAATTTCAAAAGTTGGTGTGTTACCTTTGTTAACTATGTCTAGATTATTAACTAGCAAATATTCCAAAAGGGACTCACCTCTACGGTTTGTATTGCTACTGCCCCAGATGTTATGATGGGCATTGGCGTCTGCCCCAATAATTCCCATCGTTTCCTGTCTTTTGAGATAGTCAACTATACTCTCAAGGCAGGTCGTTGGGACTTGTTCCTCAAATGGGAGATACAGTGAGGCCAGGATGACTTCCTGGCCCCCTAAATTGATCATTACTGCTACAGAGTCTCTGGAACATAATGACCGCATTGGAAAACAATTTAATTCTATTTTTGCAAGGATGCAGGCTCTGGGCCTTGGGCAGTTTGCTTGGATAAGTCTATATCCCTTCAGGCCCAGTCCCGCAATCCTGCTATTTTTGTTAATCCACGGCTCTTGTATAAGTATAATATCAATGCCATGACTTACCACATATTGCTGCAGAGTTCCACTGGCTGCCCTGCAGTGATGGAGATTTATCTATAGCAGCTTGATCATAGTGATGAGGGGGGATCACCCCCGGGATGTGGTGGAGTTTCCTCCTTTCCACTGCCCGGGGACGGTTTGCGGTATAAGGGCCCGGCCGCGCCCACGGCCTGACGCCCCGCCCCGCAATCCCTCCTGCCTCCGTGCTCCGTTCGCTGCCGCCTGGTACCAAGCTTGGCAGTGACAGATGCACTTTGGCCCGAAGTGGATCCGGGCACAGGAACGAGACGCTCAAACTTTGCGCTAATATAGAAAAAATCAACGATTCACTAGCATTGATAACAAAGATGGTTGAACTTTATAATAAGAATGAAGCAAGTGTAGTTACCGAACCAATTGATTTTAGCATAAATATACTGTTTTATATATGTAATAGCACAAATACACTGTTTTACAACTTAAATGAATTGAATTGTGATGATAATCGATAAAATAAGTTTCCTTTAATATGTTGTATTTTTTATTTGTCTCTTGAAAAATAAAATAGGAAGAAGAAAAAAAAAACAAATACAAATTTACTGAAATCAAATATTTTTATTTTATGTAAATATAAAATTTAATTTAAAAAAATTTAATAAATCTGAATCAAATACTGATAAGGTAAATATAAAATTTTTAACAATTAACAATCTTGTAATGTTTCTGATAAACAGCTGATCTGTGGGTTGATTCCAGGATAGGACTCAGTATCTTGGAAATATGATGAATCCTGTTTTCGAATCTTACCCTGTCCTTCGCATGTGTTTCCCATGGACTGATACGTGCTGCACGATGAGCATATTTCCATGTTACAAGATTACGAGTTTCAACAAGGTCCTCATCAGGCTTGAAAGATACCTAAATAAAAGATATTACTCGATATTTTGTATTTTCCGAAGCGAGTTCCAATTCTTTTTTTTTTTTTTTTGGTTGTGCGTTCATTTTACATCTACATGTAAAATAAAAAAATAGTATACTCCTCTTCTAACAACCACAAAAAAAAAACAAAAAAAAAACAGAGAGTCAGTACAATTTACGGACCAAACCCGTTCCCATTTCATATTCTATTATTTTATCATGTAAAATGAGGCAGTAAGCTTTAGTATGGCTGGAAAGTTTTCTTTCGCCTCTAATAGTACTCTGATATCGATAGTCGCACTTTTGATTGCTTCAGATTGCTTAGAACAATCTATAATCACTGGAGGCGCTAGTTTCTCGAAATCAGATCTTGAAAGCAGGGGCTGAGAATGTCTAACGCCATAATAACTCGTTTGAAATTCGTTATACATTTCATACAACAATGCTACTTTTCCTTGCTCAAAATCTAAATTTAAGTCATCGTACGGATATTGTTCACTATTCAAATTTTTTAATTTGCAACCATCGAACAGACTGCTATCTTTGTTAGAGGTTCTATTTCGATCACTTTGAAATGCAAAAATGAGGTAGCGCGGTTTTTCTAAATTTGTTGAAGTTTTGACCAACCAATTTTCCTGCTGCTTCGCAGGTACATTGGGATATTCGTAAAGATCCCATGATCTGAATGGAATAGAAACGACCTTGTTCTTGTCTACTAGTTTTAATAACCTCAGACGTTCATAATCTGAAACACGAACATGAGGCATTCTCCACACCACTTTGTCAAGTTTTATTTGTACATCATCGTCACCTAGCACGCAGTTTAGGTCAGTACTTGATCTGATAAAAACGATCTCTTGCTTCAGATTGATTAAAATTTTACGATAGTCCTCGCAAATCCCCAAAAAAATATCAAGTGGTAGGCATACGCTAAAAACGCCGTTTTTATCCAAAGAAAGAGTTTTACCGGGCATTGTCCAACCCGCATTTTCTAATCCCATTACTCGATTAGGCGAAAATGATGCATGCCCTTTAAGAGTAGTAGTTATCCCCGGATTTCGTACTCGATCGACTTCTATACCGTTTAGTTCATATCTAATTTCGTCAAACAAAAACGCAAATGCGTTATTAGTCAACTTTGGAGTGGCACCGATAGTGCCATCACTTTTTAAGATCCTCCCTTCGAGATAAATAAAACTTTGAGAAGGAAAGGTATAAATATCTTGTTGATGAATAGGAATTCTAATCTCGTCGCATTTGTTAAAGGTATTTCCCGTATAAGGCTGGTGCGAGTGATATTCAAATTGTGTAAGAGAATCGACGAATTTTATATCCGTCGTAACGTCTAGTATGTCATTCATAATGTTTGCTTAACCGAAAACCACACTGTTTTAAAAATATGGCGTTCGCAGTTGTTAGCGCTCTTGTTGATTTAGGTTTACTGGTTTTAACCGTTGTTTGACATCTCCTTTTATAATAATCGATGCAACTATCTCTAGAACAAAAATCAATCCCCATTCTTTTTTAAATGTAATCTCAATGTAACCGTTTCTCCTCTAAAGTCGATAAGCTCTCCGTTCTGATCTACTAATCGATCGATGATATTGTCTACAGTCCTCACGTTGGTTGGAAAGTAAATGACCGGATTCGTGATTTCTATTATTTTATATCCTGGGTCTACAGGATTGATTAATTGATGAATATTATGATCCGGTTCTCCGTTCACATAAGACCCCGATGCGATTTTACATTGAATTGAAATAATGTTTACGCTGAGAATTTTAACAATGTCATTTGATTCAGTATAGGGGCGATTCGGAGGAATGACATGATCGGATCGTGTAAAACTCAAAAGAGGACCAATAGAGTGAGGCTTCTCGGAATAGTTAAAGTATAGTTGTTTTAATTTCCGTTTTTAGCGTGTTGGAATTTCCTCTTATTAGCACTACAGCGGTAGGGTCAAGATGAGAAATTTCTTCACGTAAAAAGGAGGCTATAGCATCGATATCGTACGATCCTTCAGGTATTTCGATCAAAAAATATCCAAAATAAAACATATCATTAGCGCCCTTTTTTATATTCGGAATAGTATTATATGTCTCAAATGATAACAACCCAACAGTATATATTGACCCCAATTCTAACGGTGGTAAAAAGTTTGCGGAAAGTACGCTACAGTTGCCCCCGTTACTGTATAGCTCATGATTAACAATGATCAAACGCTATGAGAAGCACCGACTAAATACTGTAAGCAGAGATGTCCACAAACCGACGTTTTCCACTCCTGATAACGCTCTCTATTATAAGTTATTTTTAGCCCCTTAAAGTACTCGAGCAACGTTGGTGGTGGTTTTAAGTTTCCAAAGGAATCAAAGTATTTCACAAAATTATTTTGTTTTACATAACAGACCCAATGTGAACCAAGTTCTGAGCTCGGCTCTAAATTTACAATAGCAGACTCGTGTTTGTTTGGATATCTAGGAAGCTTATCAATCATAAACACTCCTCGAAAATGTTGGATATTTAAAACTTTGACCAAATAATTTAATTCTAAATCCGTCAATGGCTTATTCGGTAGTCAGATCTTTCCAGATTTGTTTCTTTGTTGAGTTATAAACAGGCCGTAGCCTTTCCGATATGGTTTCAAATAAAGTCCATTTCCGATTTTCTGACTTTCCATCACTAAATTATGCCTCTTTTGCTCATCTAATTTATGTTTAGCTTCTTTCGCCTAGTAGATAGCTTTAGCCACACTCGACGCTCCTCCCGCTAAAGATCCCACTGCAGAAAGCCCCGCCATTAACGGCACAAGAAATGGAAGAAATCCTCCCTCTTTTGGCAAAGAAAGAACTCTGGGAGGCAAAGGTTTTGTCTTACCACGTAAATGCATTTTAGCCTTTTTGTATGCCATTTTTGACGCTTAGAGGATCGATGATAAGTCAGCAACCTTTAGCGATTTAACTAATTTTTTGAAACTAATCTATTTATTTTTTTTCTTCTTCTTAATACCGGCACCAATTTTACCTTTCGCTTTCATAGTATTTGTAACTAATCAAGCCGCGGCTTTTTCTCCCAATGATGAATCCGAAGCTTTAACTCGTTTCCATGCGTTTTCAACCAAAATCTTGTTCGCTTTTCTACGACTTTGCATATCCTTATCTTTGCTATAAGCAATATCGTGTTCTTTACAAGCTTTATCAAGCTGGTTTATTCCACTATCTCCTCTATTTAGTCGTTTTCAAGGTTTGTACCGGGGCCACAATACTGGTATCCTGGCAGGTGTAATTCAAACGGTAACTTATTTATGAGATTGTTTATCAAGCCTCTTCCTTTGCGAGTCTTACGAATCATACTGTAGTGAAAAATAACAATCGGCGATATATATATATATATATATATATATATATATATATATATATATATATATATATATATATATATATATATATATATATACAGGAAATGAAAGATTTTGTCTGCATTCAAAATTGGACTTTTATTAAATCCAAATGGTTTAAAATTTAAAAATGTATATCAATTCGGAAAAACTTTACACCAGCCCAAATACCAGTATTTAAAAAATGTTTCAGTGTAAATATGGTTCCTGAAATAGGATTTTACGATTTTGAAGATGCAAAAGATATGCCTCAGCAAGTTGAATCTAATTCAGTCTGTATATTCGATGATGTTACGATGGAGGATCAAGATATAATTAAACGATATTTCAGTTATGGAAGACATTAGAATCAAAATTGTTTTTACTTAACACAAAGTTATGTTTGCATTCCTAGACATCTGATCAGGTGTAATTTTAACTTTTTAATAATATTTCCTCAGGACGAATTGAGTTTAAAACATATTTACGATGAACATGTGAGCACTCCTCATATCGGTTTCCAACTTTTTAAAGACATGTGTTCATTATGTTGGAAAGAGCCTTTCGGTTATCTCGTTATTGACAGAAGTAGGGATTTAAAAAATGGTCGATTTAGAAAAGGAATCGATACATTTATTGTAGATATATAAAGGGTTTCCAGTCGTTGACGGAGCTTAGTCATGGACCCTAAAGTTACCCGTGAGATTATAAAAACTAGCGAAATTTTAAAAAACAAATTTAAAAAACATTGAAACGCGGTCTTCAGGATGTTGATGAGGTTCGTCAAGCATTCTTTACACCTGTATCACAACCTTTAGAAGACATTAAAGAGTCGTTAAAGTTGCAAAAAGAAACCAAATCGAAGCCGTCAAGTAAAAAGATTAGAAAAAAAAATGATGAGATTGAGTTTACAAAAGATATTTACAAAAGAGCAACATTGACACCATTGACACTAGCAACATTGACACCAGAGTTAGCCCATTCGACCCATCCGACAACTCCAATACTTTCGGCTAGTTCAATCACCTGTTGCTAGTTCGACGTTTCCTGAAATTAATGTAGAAAATGAACATCATGAAACTGAAGATTCACTAGTAGAAACAGTTAAAGACCTTATCCCACAACTGTTGTGTATCGATGTATAGGTGGTAATCGATTCCAGGTGGAGGGGAGATCGAGCGGTGAGTCTATTCCCTATGTCGGAGATTGTTGTGCCTCGTGCGCGTGTTAACCTATCAAATGTATTTAGTTTATTAAACAGTAAATAGTTGTGTTTGTACTCTTGTGTACTATTGATAATTCCCCACAGGCTCCTCACTTTGCAGATACGTCGTTTACACAATATTTGGCGACGAGGATCGGATTTTTTTGAACTTGAGGTTAAGGAGCCACATGGCACATTGAACAGAATCACATCGTTGCGTCTACAATTTAGGTTACATCACGGACATTTCCACAAAAGGGTAATAAAAATTTTGAATAATATTATAAGTCAAATTTCATGTGAGTTTGGAGAATTTTTGGAGCAAGTGTTGAGAGATCGCCTAATTTCAGGTATTACTAATCAGGTTTTGTTGAACAAATTATTGGCGCAACCGGATGATCTCACCTGGGAGGTTACAGTCAAACTAGTCTTGGAATTCGAAACAATAGAGCGTTCACAACAAGTGATGTCAAATTCGTCTGTTCACAATGTAAATTATTACAATAAAAAATTCATAAAACCGTCAACAACGTTTTCAAATAGTGCAGATAAAAGATCTCGTCAGTCTTACGGTCAGTCTACTCATCAGGTCTACAAGAGATGTCACATGTGTACCATCAAGCATCCTGTGGAATCGTGTCCAGCGAAGAAATGGAACTGTTTCAACTGTGGTAAATCGGGCCACACCAGTCAAGTCTGTCACCAAGGAAAGTCAGCGGTCACCAGTCAAGGAAGTCATCAAGAAGGAAGAAATTTTGGTTCTGTGATGTCCATATTTCACACCAAAAATTTAAATAACCATTGGTCTGGGGGTCATTTAAGTCAGGAAGGTAAATATGTATTATTAACTGTAAACATGACTGATTTGAATTTTCTTTTAGATACTGGATCTGGGGCTAGTCTTATCTCATGGAATATATATACAAAATATTTCTCCATCACGAGTCTGAGGCCTTTCTTAGGGAAACTGTCAGCTGCCGATGGAAATAGTCTGAAGGTTAAGGGGTATTTTCAGGCCGAGGTATGGTATCATGATGAGTTTTTTTATTTGCCGCTTGTTGTTGTGGATAATTTGTCTTGTCCTGCAATTATTGGAAGGTCTTGGTTGGATGTGATGAATCCTAGCTGGAAATGGGACATTTTGAATGTTGAATCAAGACTAGAGTCTATGAGTCAAGTTGAATCTTTGGGAGAGGGTGAAATTAGATCAAGGGAAAAGTCGTTGTCAATATCTATTAGAAATTTAGAACAAAAATTTCCTAGAGTGTTTGCAAAAAAAAATAGTGATGCCCCCATTAAAGGTTTCAAAGTGGATATAAAATTAAAACAAAATGCATGTCCAGTCTTTCAAAAAGCGTATACTGTTCCCTATGCATTATGAGATCAAGTAAAAAAGGAATTGGAAAAATTAGAGTCTTCCGGAATAATTTCTAGAGTCGAGTCAAGCCAGTGGGCTTCCCCCATTGTAGTCGTACCAAAAAAGGATGGGAATATTCGTTTATGTGCGGACCTGAAGAAGTCGGTTAATCCGCAGATAGAAGTTAATCAATATCCATTGCCTAGGATAGATGATTTCTTTAATAATTTTACTGGTTGTAAATATTTCTGTTGTCTAGATCTTACCAATGCTTACTTGCAATTGGAAGTTAGTGAAGGTAGTAGACATTTGCTAACAATTAATACCATTCATGGTCTTTTTGCTTACAATAGATTAGTGTTTGGATTAGCGTCTCCATATTCCAGATGGTTATGGAGCATATACTGGATGGTATAAAAAACTGCTCAGTGTATTTGGATGATATATTGCTTGGAGGATCAACTCGAGAAGAGTGTCAGAATACTTTATTGTTAGTCTTATCTAGGTTAGAAGAATATAATGTAAAAATAAATATTGGCAAAAGTCAATTTTTAGTCGAGTCATTGGATTTTCTGGGATTTAGAATTTCAGCAGCTGGTAAACATCCCTCTAAACAAAAGATAATTAAAATATAAAATTGTCCTGTTCCAGTTAACGTTACTCAACTTAAGTCGTATTTATCAATGTTGTCATTTTATAGAAATTTCATTCCTATGTGTCCAGATTTATTGCAACCTTTATATAATCTGTTAAAGAAAGAGGAACCGTTCATATGGTCGGCTGAATGTGAACTTGCATTCGCAAAAAGTAAATGTGCTCTGTCAGAAAAGTCGCGTTTAGTGTTATTTGATCCTACAAAACCGTTGAGTTTATCAGTCGATGCTTCACAATATGGAGTAGGTGCAGTTTTAAGCCACAATGTAAATGGGGTGGAGTAACCTCTAGCATTTGAATCAGCTACATTAAATTCTGCACAACGTAATTATAGTCAGTTACATAAGGAGGCATTAGCAATAGTGTATGGAATCAAAAAATTTCATCAGTTTTTGTATGGTCGACATTTTACTTTGTACACCGATCATGAAGCACTTAGGTCTTTGTTGTCAGAAACGAAATCTCTTCCGGTACAAGCTCAATCGAGATTGATTAGATGGTCGATTATATTATCAGCGTATAATTATACCATGGTCGTAAAAAAAGGAAAAAATATCCCTCAGGCAGATGTAATGGCTCGTCTTCCAAGTCAAAATCCAGTGCCAGATTTTGATTGTAATTATTTGTATTTGTCTTCTCCTTTAATTTCGCATGTCACGGTCGCAGAGCATACCAAAGCAGATAGCGTTTTAAGTAAAGTTATATCGTGTGTTGAGTCTAACTGGAAGAATCAAACGGATGAGTCAATTAAATCTTACTTTGCAATTCGCAATCATTTGTCAGTTAATCAAGGTTGCCTTATGTTTGGAGATAGAGTTGTTATTCCAGCATCGTTAATAAATAATATTTTAAAGATAATTCATGAATCTCATATTGGAATAGTCAGATCAAAAATGTTTGCTAGGTCATACGTATATTGGAAAAATATGGATCAAGACATAGAACGGTCAGTAAAATCATGTCTCAAATGTCAGCAAAATCAGAGTGATAGGTATAAAAAGGTGCGTTGTACTTGGGAACGTGCAGCTTTGCCATGGGACAGAGTTCATGTAGATTTATTTCATTTTAAAGGGAAGAATTTTCTCATTATAGTAGATGCGTTTTCCAAGTGGATTGAATGCTTTGTATTGTCATCAACGGATACAAATTCGGTAATATCTAAATTGCAAGACGTAATCTCTAGATTCTCATTACCTAAGTTGTTAGTATCAGATAATGGGCCTCCATTTAATTCGAAGATGTTTGAAATGTTTTGTCAACATGTGTCAATTAACCATATTTTTAGCCCTCCGTATAATCCAGAATCAATTGGCTGAACGTGCGGTGCAGACATTCAAGTGCCTTTTAATTAAAAATTGGTCAAGAAACAAAGGTATTTCCGAAATTTTATCATCTACTTTATATAAGTATAGGTCAGTACCATCGTCAGTTACAGGTATATCACCTATGTCAGCAATGTTAAATTATACACCGCGTACATCTTTGTCTACACTTAATCCAATGCAAAGTGTTAATAAAAATTCAACATTGAAAACTACTCAGTCAAAAATAAAAATTACAACTCAAAAGGCGTATACATGTGATAAGCCTAAATCGAAATGTCAACAAGTTGTTCTTAGTCAGTCATTTGAAGTAAATGAGAAAGTGTTAGTCAATTTACGACATCCTAATGCAAAATTATGGATACCAGGTAGAATTTGTGCAAAATTAAGTCATTTAGTCTATCTTGTCAAAGTCAATGAGATGGTTAGGAAAGTTCATGTAAATCAAATTCGTCCAAGTCAATTGCATTTTAGTCATCATCCTGAAGAAATACCTTTGCCAACTGGCATCAGTTCATGTAAGTCTCCGTTAAACCAAGAAACAGAAAGGACAAATCACGAGTTAGTATCTAGCTCAAAAGAGCAGTCAAGTCTAAAAGTCAGGCAAGAGTCAGCTGTAAATAGAGATAATCAGGGAGAAGTATCGGAAGACCTTAGTCAAATGTCGAGGTTTGGTCGAGTGATTAAAAAGCCACAGAGATTTAGTCACAGTCAATATGAGGGTTAGAAGTAAAATTTTGTGTGTGTTATAGTTGATTTCATTAAATCATATCTAAATCAGTCATGTCATATATGGAAAAAAAAAAACAGTCTATGTAATAGATGTAAAGTCTGTAATTAGTTTGTATACTATTATTTTCTATTTTGTCATTTTGTTGTGTTTTTTTTTTTTAGTCAATTGTAATATTGGAAGTTGGGTGTAAAGTTTGAAAAAAAAAAAAAATTGTAAATAAAGGTTAACACGGAGGTATTAGGGATTTTGTTTTGTGTAAACTTAGTTTATAAGTTTTTTTTGGTTCCCATGTCAAAATCAGAGTCAGGGGAGAAGAGTGTTGTGTATCGATGTATAGGTGGTAATCGATTCCAGGTGGAGGGGAGATCGAGCGGTGAGTCTATTCCCTATGTCGGAGATTGTTGTGCCTCGTGCGCGTGTTAACCTATCAAATGTATTTAGTTTATTAAACAGTAAATAGTTGTGTTTGTACTCTTGTGTACTATTGATAATTCCCCACAGGCTCCTCACTTTGCAGATACGTCGTTTACACAAGCAAAACTTGATGGCTACCTGGGGTTCGGAAACCAACAAAGAAAATATTTGGAGAAATTGTTGAGAGGCGATAATAAAACCCTCGATTCACGTTATGGCATTAGAGTCATGCCCGATGGAGGATTCAATCAACGGGGTAACTTATGAAGGCACAGAGGGATTGTTGCAGTTACTTTACTTCAAAAATCCCGAAAAGTATGAAAAAAAAGACTTGGAAATGTATAAAAACATTTTAATCTCGACCAATGCTCACAAAAAAGGCTATAGTGGAGAACGAGGGAGACAAGGAATCAGATCAGAAAAATATAGAAAAGTAATAGCGATGCTTTTCACACCTCGTCGTACCTCCACCCCTCCTAGTAAAATAGCCTCACTTCGTTCGCACAAAAGCACTGGTCTCATGATAGCCGATAAACCCATTTATGAATATTGGGATGATCCTAATGAGCTAGTTGATCGGCTGAGGTTGCTAATATCTTCGACGAATGCAGGTCACCAAGGACATGAGAACGAAATAGAATCGATAATTGAAGAGCTACGAGAAATAAATATATTATATTAGGTGAATATCTTTTCACTGTGTGTGTATCTCGGTGATGCTAATAACGCTCGGTAATCTTAAAAGATGAATGCATCGTTGTTAAAAAGTATTGTCGTAAATGAATTGCACAAACCAGCTCGAAGAAAATATCCACGTCGGAAAACGGTTTTGAAAGGAATTAACGATTTATGGCAAATAGACCTTGTGGAAATGATACCTTGTTCTGGAGAAAATAAAGGAAATAAATATTTGTTAACGGTGATAGACTGCTTTTCGAAATTTGCTTGGGCTGTGCCACTAAAACAGAAAACAGCGGACAACGTGAGCAAAGCAATGGAGAGTGTGTATTTATCTAGTAAATCAACTCCAAAACATATTCAAAGTGATCAAGGAAAAGAATTTTACAATTTAAAGTTTAATTCTCTAATGAAACAATACAATGTTAATCATTATTCAACTTTTTCCAATATAAAAGCTTCCATTGTAGAGAGGTTCAATAGAACATTAAAAGAAAAAATTTGGAGAGCATTCAGCCTGCGAGGAAATTATAAATTTTTAGATATATTACCCCAAATTCTACAGGATTATAATTCATCATTTCATAGGACTATAGGTATGAAACCAATCGATGCTCGGCATAAAAAGATGGAGAGATACTTGCTAAAAAATGTGTATTCTACAGTGACTAAATTGAAAGTACGAAAGCAGAAATTTATAGAAGACGATTTTGTAAGAATATCTAAACAAAAAACAAGTTTTTCAAAAGGCTATAAGCCTAATTGGTCAAGTGAAATTTTTAAGGTAGTCAAGATTCAAAAGACATATCCGTACACATATTTGCTAGAAGATCTAAAAGGGCAACCGATCAGTGGTGCATTTTATGAAGAAGAGCTACAACAGGTTAAATATCCAAATATATACCTGGTAGATAAAGTATTGAAAAGGAAAGGCAATCAATTATATGTTAAGTGGTTCGGTGTTAATGAACGCAGCTGGGTTAATAAAAAGGATATCGCATAATGTTGAAGAAGAAGAAAAAAAAAACATATGCTCTTATACTAGACATTTATTTTATAGGTACATCATATTCTTAAAAATTTTTGTTAATTATTGTTAGTTTTCTTGAAAAAATAAAATCTAATACTCTGTTCACTGGTCTAATTTTCTAACCTATATATTAATTTAAGTAAGTGCGACGTATTTTATTTGTCCCTTGAAAAAAGAGGAATAAGAAAAAAAAATTGACTGAAAACATTTTTTTTTTTTATAAATGAAAAATTTAATTAAAAATCAACTACATCAATATGTAGCAATTATAAAAAAAACATATTACAATATAAATCTAAATGAAATACTGATTTAGTAAATACAATATTTAACAAATTTTAATTGAAAAGACTCCTCCTCAAACCATAAACAATGCGGGCTACACGCCCTATGGTAATTGAGAGGGTTTATTAACGAATCGGTGTCATACAACAGTCCACAGTATACACATTTAACACTATTTTCGACTCCACGTATAAATCCAGCAAATGACAGCATATGATGAGGAGAAGAAGAATTGTCTCTATACGTTCGTTTACGAACGTCTCTTTTAGTGAAATCCTCTATTTTTATTTACCCATGCAGTCAGACGATGAGCTTGATTTAAAGAGCACACGAATGAAGTGTCTAAATGATAATGACATGCTACCTTATCATATTCCAACTGTTTCAGATTGGGACATCCAAAGTCGTGCAAATCATAAACAGGTTTATCAATATGGTCTTCTATAAACTTACACTTTTCTATTCCTTTTCCCCATAATACGTCATAGTTTTCTGCAACGGATAGTAAAACATTTTTCAAAGATTCATAATTTACATCACCATAGTTCCATTCCAGACCATGAAGATGTTTTTTTACCCAGAGATTTGTCATTAGCCGATCAGCATTTTCGGCGTCTTGAGGCGGTTTAAAAATCCAATGACTAGAGTGCTCGTAATTTACGCTAACTACTGACAGTTCTTTCACTATCAGCTTGTTCGTCTCCAAGCGATAACCCTGGAAATCAAGAACTGCTGACAACATGTCTGGAATAGGATTTATCACTCTACTGAAAGCGAGCCCAAAGACCGACTGACCTAATCAGCATTTGACTCAGCTCCTTATCGTACAAGCCCCCGCCTTTTCTCTCTCCTCACAGTCAATCAGTCAGCCACTATGCTAGTGTAAGTTCGTAGTCTCAACGTCTTCAGTTTTCATTACAACTGCAGTAAAGTAAGTTTTTTTTTTAATTTTATTTTACTCGAACATCTGTTTACTAACTAAGTATATGATTTTAATTTTTTTTTAGATGTCCCTCCTGAAAAAATGAATTGAAATTAAACCCACATATAAAAATATTGGATAATTAATTATAGGACGGACGCATCAAATTCTACAACTTTCGAAGAAGGAGACGGAGTATGGCCCGTCAATTGAAGCAATATTATTAGATGAAGGAGAAAAAGAAAAAATAAGAATCTTTCTATCTAAAAGATATGTCTACGCATTTACAGAAGAAGAAATATTCAACTATGAAGGTACATTCTTACATTTTAAACATGTAAAAAAAAAAAGTTATATATATTTTTTTTTTTACTTAGCCAAGTGATTATTTTCTGTTTTAGGACAGCTAAAATTTCAATATATGGGAAAGAAGAAAAATGCTTATGGCATAAAGTTTATGTAAACAAAAAGAAAAAAGGTTGAATCAGGTTAGGCTACAATTGTTTTGTTTTTTTAATATTACTTTTAGGGGGTAGTGTATATATATTTTTGTGTTTGTATTTGTTTGATCAAGTATGTTTTTAGATTAGAAATGAATAATAAAAGTAACGGAAATAATTATTTATGTGCTCATTGTGGATTATTGCTTACAAACTGGCGATATAGATGTCAATCGTTGTTTTACTATTGTCGAGGCTGTAGGAAAGAATTTAGCAAAAAGTTTAACTTTGAACGGCATAAATTATCTTGTCAATTTGGGGTTAGTAGTAATAATACACTCGACGTGAACACAATGGAGATACCAATGAAAAAAAGAAAATATTGCATGTTTAGTAGACAGATGCGAGGGAAGATGGTCGCTCAAGAAAATGGGATTATTAAAGCTTCCTTAGGAAATGCGGTTGAAGATGTTTACATTCCTAACGATAATAAAAAATTAATAGCTTCAGAATTTTTTAATAAGAAAAAAGAGGTTTTAGTAAAGTTACTAAATAGTTATGTAGGTGAATGGAAAAATCTAAAATTAAACATAATGTTAGAATGTACATATATTAAGAAAAACGAAAATACTATTAGTGAAAGAACAGATTTTAATTTTAAATCGAAAGTTAGTACGATAGATGTTTCTATAAACCTCGAAAATTACATTGAAACAATTTTTGAAAAAATTTTAGAGGAACAGGATGAGTTTGAAAAAAAAGGTTCCAGTTGGATGTATACCTCTGCAAACTATATCTGCCTACATTTAACTAAATTTAAGCCTTTCGGAGGATCTCAATATATTGAATTACCTAAAAGAATACGAGACAAACGTTGTGTTATAAATGTAAAACATAATACTAACGATTGCTTTCTTTTAGCTTCACTTAGTGATAATATTAGATCAAATGACTTTAGCGCGTACAAAAATATTCATACTCCATATTCTTTTGATTCTATATCGTTCCCGACTCCAATTAGCGATATCAATCGATTCGAAAATTTAAATAACCTGTCTATAAATGCTTAGGGCTTAGATGATAAAAATAATGTTTATCCAATTAGAATCAGTAAAAAGGATAATTATGATAAAACGTTTGATCTGTTGTATTTACAAAATGGTGAAAATTTTCACTATTGTTTGATCACAAACCTTTCACGATTAGTAAGTTCTCAATTATCTTTGTCAAAACGCGCATATTCAATCTGTCGTAGATGTCTGACCGCATTTCCAACGACGTACGTAAACAAGTATGGGAAAAAAGGTGATGAGCGAAAAGACGAACACGGATTATTTTGCCGTGATCACAAACCAATTCGATCTGACTTTCCGAAAGAAGAAAAAATTTAATTAAAACATGTGGAATATACACAATCCATTCCAATCGTAGTTTATGCAGATATTGAATCTTTTAATACCAATTTCGGGGCCTATTCCTAATCCGTCAACATCTTGGAACAAAGCTGTTCATGAGCATCGTGCTTTTTCAGTTTCACTACTGGTCAAGTCAAAAATGTTTGAATGTAAACCGTTTGTTTATACGGGAGAAAACTGTATGCCAGCGTTTTTAGAAAAACTCGAATCTATAGTTGTTGAAGCGGATAAAATATACGGTAATACTATGCGAATGGAAGAAATGAGCGAAGGGGAAAATAAAATATTTTATTCTGCTAAAGATTGCATCTTATGTCAATACCCTTTAGACGAACACGATCGAGTACGACATTACTGTCACATATCAAGAAAATTTGTTGAACCAGCACATAATGCATGTAATTTAAGAGCAAAAAAGCCCGATTTTATACCTGTTTTTATGCACAACTTACAGGGTTACGATTCTCATTTTATAATCCCTTTCTTAGGCCGTTGTGAAAATATCAGCGTAATTCCTAGTAATCCTGAAAAATATATAAGTTTCAGCATAAAATTTAAAGGATGTAGTACAAAAACACGATTTGTTGACAAGTTTGGAAATATTAGTGAACAATTTGCAAAATAAATCTAAATAAATTACTGATTTATTTCCACATATGGCAAATATTATTAATGATGAAAACAAAATTAAATTATTGACAAGGAAAGGCATATTTCCGTACAATTATTTTAATTCTTTTGATCGCCTAAACGAAACTCGACTACCTTCCGAAAATTCATTTTTTAATGATTTAACAAAAACATCTATTAGCGACGTGGACTATGAGCACGCGAAAAGTGTCTGGAAAATCTTCAACATCCAAACACTAAAAGATTATGCGGAATTGTATATACAAACAGATGTAATTTTGCTGTGCGAAGTTTTTGAAGCCTTTCGACTTCTCTGTCAACAAATTTATCGACTAGATCCTGCATGGTTTTTTACTTTGCCACAGTTATCTTGGAATGCAATGTTGAAATACACGAAAATAAAATTAGATGTAATAAAAGATATTGATATTGTTACGGGTGCCGGCAGGAAGACGGAAGCAAGGGGATTAGCGGCTTAAATCCGTCGGCGGCAGAAGTTAAAATAGGATTAGGACTGTTCTAGATCGTCTTCTTTTGTCGGAAAAGGATTAAGAAGATTCCAGAATTTTCTAGCCCCTCCGTGTTCTAGATTGTTCGGCCTTGCCTCTTTAAATACTTCCCTCAACTCGAGGCAGTCAGTCTTAGCCTGAGAGTAGACCAGTGAAGATCTGTGATAAGTGTAATAAGTGAGTGTCAGTGTGATAAACTAGTCAGTGTTGAACCGGCCCGTGTGCTAAGTGTATCAGTGAACTGTGACAGTCTCGCGAGTGTAATAAACTGTTTTTGTGTGTCAGTTTGTCATACTTGGAGAATCTTACGGTCGGTGGACTAGTGAACTGTAAGTGTTAACTATTAGTTATAAATTGTAGTGTAATTTTATAATATTCATAAAAACTATTGTAACTAGTTAAGCTATCTAGAATTAGTAACATCTCATATTATTGTAATAATTAAATAGGAGTTAGGCCTAGATTATAATATTTAGAATATTGTTATTATAAATTCATATTAGTTCAATAATTTAATTGTTAATAGTTTAATTGTATCCTTTTTATCATTTTGTTAATAAATATTAGTATCTTTAATTAAGGAATTGTTTAATTCCTTTTAATACCCAGTAGCCCGTAACAAATTGGTGTCAGAAGTGGGATGATTGTGTAATTGCTATTATTTTGCATTTAGTCTTGTATTATGTAAATATTGGGAATTACTTCTGTATGAAGAATGGCTTCTAAAAGTGTTAAATTAATTGATTTAAAAGTTGCGGATTTGAAACGTGAATTGGAGGAACGTGATCTTGATTGTTCCGGAACTAAAAGTGTACTGCAAGAGCGCTTGCGTCAATTTTTTGTAGATTTTGGGGAAAATCCAGATGACGTTCTATTTGAAACTGATTTAAGCAAGTTGTCTGCAACTTTTAAAAATGAATTATGTACTGTTAAAAATGAGCTAGGTAATGAGTTAAGCAATGTAGAAAATAAACTAGGTAATGAATTAAGCAATATAGAAAATAGGTTAGGTACTGTTAAAGATGAGTTAAGCAATGTAGAAAATAAGCTAGGTAATGAATTAAGCAATATAGAAAATAGGTTAGGTAATGAATTAGGTACTGTTAAAAGTGATTTATTGGATACATTAGAGTCTAAGTTAGGCACATTAGAAACTAAGTTAATGACAAATGTAAATAATGAAGTAGCTAATGTAGAATCTAGGTTAGGAGAAAAATTGAATTCAATAGAAAACGAACTTAGGTTAAGAGTAGAAGCTCTCGAGGGACGTATGACCAACCCACCGACGATCGCCACCGACCGTTCCACCGATGGCAGCCTTCATAGCACCATTATGCCCGCCAATGCTGGGACGCCACCAAATCACAACACCATTCCAGTATTCGACGGAAAGACGCCGTGGGAGGACTACATGACTCTCTTCGAGACAGCGGCTTCGATCCACGGGTGGTCAAAAGAGACACAAGCTTCAGTGTTGTGCCTGGCCTTGCGTGGAGACGCCTTGGGAGTACTGCAGGGGATGCCCATTTCGGAGCGGTCTAACTTCGGGGAGCTGGTTAGAAGACTGGAGATGCGTTTCGGCCACCGCCACATGGACCAGCTATATCGCTCACAGCTGAGAAGCAGGATCCAGATGACCAACGAGACGCTACAGGAATTTGAGGCAGACATTGCACGGCTGGTGAGGAATGCTTACCCATCGGTCACCGATGATGTCTACGAGAGCCTGGCTGTCGACAAATTCCTGGATGGACTTCGGGACCCCGAGACGCAACAGGCAGTGAAGCTCGCCCGGCCAAAGACTTTGGGAGACGCATTATCTCAGGCCCTGGAGTTCGAGGCTGTCAGGCAGTCAATACGGGGCCATGCACGTGTTCGAGCAGCAGAAGCGGAGCCTAATGTGATCCCTAGCGTCGAAGACATAGTGACAAAGGTTTTGGAGGCTCTCAGGACCCGTAAGAAAGAGCTACGTTGTTGGAGCTGCAGCCAACTTGGACACCCTAGAAGCAAGTGTCCAACAAAGAAGCAAGAAAAGCCACAGGAAAACTAATTAGGGTTGATGGGAAGGGGCAACTGTCAACCCGTAAAGTCAAAGGCCCCGGGAAGACCACCAGAGTTGCGTCAATAGGAAGCAGAACGAACAGTTTCTACGTAGATGGGATGGTGAACGGGCAGCTGCGAAGTCTGCTACTGGATACCGGCGCAACCATGACTATCTTGAACTTGAAGACAGTTCCGGCTTATAAGAACTTACCAACGACTTGGACATTACGGACTGCCACAGGAGAGCCAGCCAAGGTCTACGGGGAGACAGTTGCCGACTTCATCATCGGGGATCAACATCTGAAGCACTGCGCTCTCGTGGCAGATATTGATGAAGATGTCATATTGGGCACGGACTTGATGATCGCATATGGGATCAAGCTGGATATGGCGAGAGGTGTTATGACGCTGGGAGACGAAGAAGTCATCCTTCGGCAGGGAAAGGAAGTCTACGCACGAGTGCGCCTACAAGAAGACACCACTTTACCTGCACGGAGCCAAATAATAACGCATGGGACGATCGAAGGACATCTACCTGAGGGTCAATGTTTGCTACTTGAACCTGGAAGGCAAGAAGAACAGGAGATCGGACGCGGCGTAATGGCTGCAAGGTCTCTCATCAAGGTCGGTCGTACCACTCCGATTCGGCTAATGAACCTGAACAGCTTCCCAGTAACGCTAAACAAAGGAACACCGGTAGGGGAATGTACAACCGCTACCTCAGTGGTTCGTCAGCTGCAACGTCATCCCACCGAGCTGCGAGGACTGCCGGAAGAACTAACAGGATTTGTGGACGAATCCTGCCGGGAACTCTCGCCTGAACAGAGCGAGGAAGTGAAGAAGATGATTATCCGATGGCAGGACGTCTTCGAGATCAGCCCAGGGCCACGGGGTAGAACGGATATCGTCCAGCACAGAATTGACACCTGGGATGCTAAGCCCATCCGACAGGTCCCGCGGAGGCTGCCGTTAGCCAAACGGGAGGACGCCGAGAAGATCATCAAGGAGATGGCGACTGATGGTGTCATTGAGCCTTCGAGTAGCCCCTGGATGTCTCCTGTTGTATTGGTGAAGAAGAAGGACGGCACAACGAGATTCTGCGTAGACTACCGCCTTCTGAATAACGTCACCAAGAAAGACAGTTATCCGCTCCCCAGGATTGATGATACCCTGGACACCCTAGAGGGGTGTGAACTTTTCTCTACCTTGTATCTCCGCAGTGGATATTGGCAGATTGGATTGAAACCTGAAGATAAAGAGAAGACAGCGTTCTCGATTGGGACTGGACTCTGGCAATTTACGGTAATGCCATTCGGGTTTTGCAATGCTCCTGCAACATTTGAGAGGCTGATGGAAAGCGTCTTAAGAGGTCTCTCTTGGGAAATTTGCCTGGTATACTTAGATGACATCATTGTGCTGGGAAAGTCCTTCGCTCACCATCTGAAGAATCTTGAGAAGGTCTTCGAACGACTGCGTGCAGCGAACCTTAAATTGAACCCGAAGAAGTGTCATCTCTTCCGAAGGCAAGTCAACTATCTGGGGCATGTTGTGTCAGACAACGGAGTTGCCGTTGACCCGTTGAGGAGATTGCAGCGATCACCGACTGGCCAGTACCTCGAGATAAGCACCAAGTAAGAAGTTTTCTTGGCCTCTGCACCTACTACAAGAGGTACGTGAAAGGATTTGCAAACATTGCAAAACCTCTTACCAGGCTCACCGAGGAAAAACGGACTGTCCTTTGGGATCACGAATGTCAGGCATCCTTCGAGGAGTTGAAGAGCAAGTTGAGTAGTACTCCTATTCTGAGCTATCCACGTCCTGAGGGCAAGTTTATACTTGACACAGACGCCAGCAACACCGCTATTGGAAGCGTCCTCTCTCAGCTCCAAGATGGAGAAGAAAGGGTTAGTGGATATTTCAGTAAAGCGCTCTCAGCTCCGGAACGCAACTACTGTGTCACGAGGAAGGAGCTTCTGGCAGTGGTGAAATCTATAGAGCATTTTCACAAGTATCTATACGGCAGAAGATTCCTCCTGAGAACGGACCACGCGGCTCTAATGTGGCTGCTACGATTCAAGTCACCAGAAGGACAAGTGGCGAGGTGGATAGAGCGCCTTCAAGAATATGACTTTGAATCTGCTCATCGTGCTGGAACGAGTCACAGAAATGCGGATGCGCTCTCAAGGAGGCCTTGTGGCGAAGACTGCGGGCATTGTTCTCGACAAAAAGAGAAGCAGGCAGCAGTGTTGAGGACAAC
This sequence comes from Arma custos, assembly GCA_037127475.1. Classification (NCBI taxonomy): domain Eukaryota; kingdom Metazoa; phylum Arthropoda; class Insecta; order Hemiptera; family Pentatomidae; genus Arma; species Arma custos. Next base: position 98,571,162 of record CM073760.1, on the reverse strand, counting down.
GGTGGTCATGGACAGTTGGCAGGATGCAGAGGTATCAAAGGAGCAGGACAAGGACCCGGACTTGAAACAAATGATGCAGGGGAAACTATCAGGGCAAGGAAGACCAACCTGGCAGGATGTTGCTCCAATGTCGAAGAATGTAAAGACTTACTGGGCCCAATGGGACTCCATTCTAGTGGACAACGGGCTGCTGAAACGGGCATTGGAGAACACGGAAGGAGATCAGCGCAGACTACAGCTCATTGTCCCAAAGAGTAAAGTGCCCGAAGTACTCAGGGAACTTCATGACGAAGTATTTGGCGGCCACCTTGGAGTTCACCGTACATTGGAAAAGGTACGTGAACGCTTTTACTGGGCGAACCTTAAGGACGATGTGTTGGACTGGTGCACGTGTTGTGCGACTTGTGCGGCTTCTAACGGACCCATAAGAAGAAAGAAGGCCCCAATGAAGAAGTACAACGTGAGAGCACCGTTTGAGAGAATAGCAATGGACATCGCTGGCCCTCTTCCTATGACGGATGAAGGTAACCGGTATATTCTCGTGGCCATGGACTACTTTTCCAAGTGGGTGGAAGCTTACGCCCTTCCGAATCAGGAGGCAGTCACGGTTGCGGATGTACTGGTGAAGCAGCTCGTCAGTAGGTTTGGAGTACCCATGGAACTTCACTCTGACCAGGGACGAAACTTCGAGTCTGCAGTCTTCTCCGGGATGTGCGAAGCACTGGGAATACGGAAGACCAGAACGACACCTCTTCACCCTCAATCCGATGGCATGGTGGAGCGCATGAACAGGACTATGGGTCGATATTTGTCCAAAGTGGTCTCCGACCACCAGCGAGACTGGGACCAGTATCTTCACCTGTTCCTGCTGGCCTACCGCAGTTCAGTCAGTGAGGCAACGGGGCAGACTCCCGCAAATGTGGTGTTCGGCAGAGAACTTCGGTTGCCTTGTGATCTGAAATTCGGTTTCAAGCCTGATGAGGAAATTGCCGGAGAGGAGTACGTCACGGATCTACGGAAGCCAATGGATAATATCCACGATAAGGTTCGCACCAACATCCAGGGGGCAAGTGACAGAATGAAGCAGCGCTACGACATCAGGGCTGAGAAAGGTGGCTACCAACCTGGAGACGGTCTGGCTACATGATCCTCGAAGAAGGCGAGGCTACTCACCTAAACTGCAGAACTCCTGGGACGGCCCTTTTGAGATCGTCAAGAGGATCAACGACGTCATATATAGGATCAGAAAGCAGCCTAAAGGGAAACCCAAGGTAGTCCATTTCAATAGACTGGCCCCGTACAAAGGAGACCACGGCCCGAAAGAAGACCAGCAGGTCAGGCACCTAAACAACGTCAAGACAAATAACTCAGCTGCTCATACGAAAGTACCAGGAACTCGTGGAGTAACTCAGGTAATCTACAGGGATGTCTTCTCGTTACCAGTGGAGTATTCTCTGGCCCATTGCGTTGCCGAAGATCTGAGGACTTCTCGAGGGATTGCAACGGTCTTCAGAAAGAAGTTCGGCGGAACTGAGGAGCTGGAACGCCAAGGACCAAGTGTCGGGAAGGCACTCCATCAGCCGCACGAAGGACGACATCTGTTTTACTTGGTTACCAAGCGTGCCACTGATCAGAAGCCAACATATGACGCACTGCGGCGAAGCCTCAACGACCTTCGGAGTAAGCTTCTGAGACTGCGTGTCACTAAGCTCGCTATTCCGAAGTTGGGCTGTGGATACGACGGCTTGGAGTGGAAGATTGTCAGGGACATGATCGAACAGACATTCGCCAACTCTGGAGTTGCCATATTGGTGTGCACGTTCAACCCCTGGAAAGAAAGTGCGTCTCCATCAGTAGAAGCTCATAAATGCCCGATTTCTCCGGACTTGCGTCCGTTTCCGCCGGCGGGAGAAGTTAAAATAGGATTAGGACTGTTCTAGATCGTCTTCTTTTGTTGGAAAAGGATTAAGAAGATTCCAGAATTTTCTGGCCCCTCCGTGTTCTAGAATGTTCGGTCTTGCCTCTTTAAATACTTCACTCAACTCGAGGCAGTCAGTCTTAGCCTGAGAGTAGACCAGTGAAGATCTGTGATAAGTGTAATAAGTGAGTGTCAGTGTGATAAACTAGTCAGTGTTGAACCGGCCCGTGTGCTAAGTGTATCAGTGAACTGTGACAGTCTCGCGAGTGTAATAAACTGTTTTTGTGTGTCAGTTTGTCATACTTGGAGAATCTTACGGTCGGTGGACTAGTGAACTGTAAGTGTTAACTATTAGTTATAAATTGTAGGGTAATTTTATAATATTCATAGAAACTATTGTAACTAGTTAAGCTATCTAGAATTAGTAACATCTCATATTATTGTAATAATTAAATAGGAGTTAGGCCTAGATTATAATATTTAGAATATTGTTATTATAAATTCATATTAGTTCAATAATTTAATTGTTAATAGTTTAATTGTATCCTTTTTATCATTTTGTTAATAAATATTAGTATCTTTAATTAAGGAATTGTTTAATTCCTTTTAATACCCAGTAGCCCGTAACAATATGGTACAGTTTTTTTGAAAGGGAATAAGGGGAGGCATTTGCCAAGTTGTTTCTCGGTATGCGAAAGCTAACAATAAATATCTAAATGAATATGACTCGACTAAACCCAGTAATTATTTACTTTACGCAGATGTCAACAATGTTTACGGTTATGCCATGAACCTTCCCTTGCCGTATACAGATTTTGAGTGGGTTGATGAAAAATTAAATGTATTAGATCTTGAAAATGAATCAGAAACCGGTTATGTGCTAGGCGTTGATGTTGAATACCCCAAAGAAATGATAATCTTTCTCAATTACCTTTTTTACCCGAAAAAAATAATCTACCTAATACTAAAACTGTTAAACTATTGACGACTTTGATGCCCAAAACACCTTACATAGTACATTATGTGAATTTAAAACAAGCTCTACAACTCGGGGTAAATATTTCAAAAATTCATAGAGTGTTGAAGTTTAAACAAAAAAATTGGTTGGCTCCATACATAGAAATTAATTCAATGATGAGAGCATCGGCAAAAAATACATTCGACATTTTGGGCCTCAAGCCGACAAACTCTACTATAGGATCTCCAAAGGTTTCATCTTTCAACAAACCTACGACTATTATTATTCGAGTCAGATTTTTACAAATTGATGAATAACAGCTGCTTCGGCAAATTTATGGAAAACGTGCGGAACAGAATCGATTTAAAAATAGTAACAAATGAAAAATCATTATTTCGTCAAGTCAATAAACCAAATTTAAAAGGCAGGATTATATTTGCAGATAATGTTACAGCGGTTCAGCTGGAAAAAGAAAGCATTATTTTTGATAAACCCTTGTACGTGGGATTTGCAGTGTTAGACTTGAGCAAAGTTTTGATGTATCATTACCACTACAATGTGTTTTTGAAAAAATATGGTATAGAAAATGTTACTTTATGTTATACCGACACCGATTCATTTTTATACAATATTAGGACTGAAGATATTTATTCCGATATTTCTGGAGAGTTAAATAAATATTTTGATACAAGCAATTTTCCCACTTCTCGTTTCTGTTATTCTGAAAAAAATAAAAAAGTCGTAGGTTTGTTGAAAGATGAAACCTTTGGAGATCCTATAGTAGAGTTTGTCGGCTTGAGGCCCAAAATGTATTCGTACATAACAAAGAATGATATAACGTTTAAAAAGTCAAAGGGAATAAAAAAATCGGCTGTTAACGATTTTACTTTTAGCGATTACCTAAACACATTTAAAGACAGCAAAATGTGTCTATATTCTATATTCTTCATTTTATACAATTCAATCTAAAAAACATAATGTTCAAATAAATAAATAAAAAGTCATTATGCTCATTTGATAATAAAAGATATACATTACACGATGAAACCACTCTCCCTTATGGTCACTATAGCCTCAATGAATAAAAAAACAACCAATCTAACATTGTAAATGTATAAGAACCAATAAATGATTCATTGTCTACTAGTTATATTATTGTTTACTTAAATTAATATTTAGTTAGAAAAAAAGACATGTAATTAGAGTACTAGATTTATTTCAAGAATTTCTACTTGTAGTATTATTATTGTTTACTTAAATGAGATAATTAGACCTAGAGTACAAGAAAAGTAACAATAAACAAAAAATATGTTTAAGAATATGATGTATAAAATAAATGTTGTGCACAACTGTATTTTTTTTTCTTTCACATACGAGGGGTGATCAAAAAGTTCCAGGACTGTTGAGATTGCGCGGCAATGGAGTGTCATAGAGCAGTGCGGTTGGCAGCATTGTTTAGCGTGACTCTTCCTGAGCTCAGCTGTTTATTCAGTTTGTTGATAACCTTCTTCATTGCAAAGTTACTGCTGTTTTCGTAAAAAAAAGTTTTTTGTGTTCGGCGATTTTGTGAAATGAATGTAAAGGAAGAGCAACGCGTTTGCGTAAAGTTTTGTGTGAAGTTGGGTAAAATGTTTACTGAAACTTTTCAAATGTTGCTAGTGGCTTTCGGTGATGAATGTCTGAGTCGGTCAAGGTGTCATGAGTGGTACAAAAGGTTCAAGGAAGGCCGGACATCGTGTGAAGATGATTCTCGTTCAGGGCACCCATCAACTTCGACTGATGACGATCATGTTGCAAGATTGAACAGTCTCGTGCGTTCTAATCGTCGACTAACCATTCGTGAGATGGCTGAAGAATTGAACATTTCATTTGGTTCGTGTCAACAGATTTTAACAGAAAATTTGCAGATGAGAAGGGTGGCTGCAAAGTTTGTTCCGAGACTGTTGACTGAGCAGCAGAAAGAACACAGAGTTCAAGTTTGTCAGGAACTTCTTGAAATGGCAAATGCCAATGAAAACTTCTTAAAACAAGTCATTACTGGAGATGAAACGTGGGTTTATGGCTACGACCTGGAAACGAAGGTCCAGTCATCACAATGGAAGACAAAATCCTCCCCAACCCCCAAAAAAGCACGTCAGGTCAAATCAAACGTCAAGGTCATGCTTACTGTTTTTTTCGACTGGAAGGGTGTTGTTTACCATGAATTTCTTCCACGAGGTGAGACCATTAACCGCTTTCGTTATCTTCAAACCCTGAGAAATTTGCGCGGGGCAATAAGGAGGAAGAGACCAGAGTTGTGGCGGAGCGGTGAGTGGGTGCTGCATCATGACAATGCGCCTGTTCATTCCGCACTGCTCATTCGCGACTACTGCACCAAAAATGGAATGACGGTCATTCCCCAGCCTCCATATTCACCTGACCTTGCCCCTGCAGACTTTTTCTTGTTTCCAACACTTAAGAGACCCATGAAGGGAAAGAGATTTGAGTCCGTAGATGACATTAAAAAAAAATCGCTGGAGCAGCTACACACCATTTCACAAGATGATTTCTCAAAGTCCTTCACACAGTGGAAACATCGTTGGGAAAAATGTATAGCTTCCCAAGGAGAGTACTTTGAAGGGGACGACGTCCAATAGCCTGTAGATTTTTTAAATAAATTAATAAAAAATCATTCCTGGAACTTTTTGATCACCCCTCATATCCTTTTTGTCAATCCAGCTCCTTCAAACAAATTTCCTATATATTACTAAAGTTCAAGAGGAACACAACCATGTTTACCAAGCGTGCAATGCAAGGTAAAATGAAAATACATCATTAAAAAATGTGTAAACATTTATTTCAATAATAACTATTTCTTCCTTAAATATTTCAATAATAGTTGGGTAATATAAAATCGCTATTTTGTTTTCAATAACAAAGAACAGAATATAGTGTAAAGAAATTTTTTAAAAAGTAGGTAGTAAAAAGTTTTTAAAAAAATATGTTTTTAGATTTTTTGGTACACAGTAATGCCAATGCCAAATTTTGTTTTCTTGTACTTTACAGATTTCCTTAGTTCAAGAAAAATGTTATTTAGACGACTAGTTTACTCAGAATAACTGATCTAATAATTTAAATTTATTACTGAGCAGTTAATTTTCTACAATAAAATTAATTGAGTCAAATTAAGGTAACAGCCTATCAGAGCTTATTACTATAGAAAAAGGTTTTCCAAGGGTGCAATCCCTTACGACGCCCTAAAAACAGTAATCACTCATTTAACCTAAATCACAGTATTCACAATCAATTTCGTTCGCCGACGTCCAGTTCCCAAATGCGAAGAACAGTTTAGAACTGTTGCTGTAGTTCCAATAACAATCACGCTTCAATTCCATTCCCCGACGACCAGTTCTCAAATGCGAAGAACAATTTAGAACTGTTACTGTAGTCGCAATAACAATCACGCTTCAATTCCGTTCGCGTTATATCGCCGATCACCGATCGCCGACGACCAGTTACCATATCTGAAGAACAGTTTGGAACTGTTACTGATAATTTCTAATCACAGGTAGATCTGTGACTTTTAAGTAGCAGTGAAAAAGTAACAGTTCGTAATTTCTGGCCCATCACTACTCTAAAGCGGGTAATGTCGAATTGTCAACAAAGGATTGAAACTTTCAATTTGAAAGAATCGATGTGGAAGAAAATGGTCCGGGTAGAGGCCAATAAATTTCTCTTAGATATGGAGAAATGTTTATTTATTATATAGTAGAAACGTTTGGACCTACTTTGCATATCTTCATCAGAGCCAAATATGCAAAATACAGACAATTGAAAAAATTTCTAAGCATGGTAAATATAAAGATTAAAATGTATGAGTGTATAGCATTAACCCATTTACGGTCACTGATGCGCAACACTAATTTAACAAATTTTTTTAGTGTTATAAATTCAAATATTTTTCTATTTTGTTACATCAGCTTATTATTTAAGGTTTGTAATTATTAAAAATAATTTTTTAATAAATTTTGTGTTTTTCTTAACCCACTGAAAAATAATAGTACAGTAGGTTATATTTCAACACTAATGAGTACTAAGATTTAAATGTCAAATTCAGCCAAATAAGGGTTGCTACAATTAAATTATCAGATTCCTTATTTAAAACATTGTTTATTTTAATTGCTAGGATGAAATTGGTAAACACAAGAACAGACATCTGGAAAAGAATTCAATTAAGACTAAGACATAGAAATAATAATTTGAGTAATCATCCTAAATAATACTCTGACATCCCAAATATCAATCAAATATATTCAAAATATATTTAAGAGAAGAAACACAGCACATGCATGAGCACGTCTTCATTAGACAGGTGGGGAAGATGAAAATGCATGGTCCTGTCTTTTTTGTAAAAACTTCATAGGAATGGCCAATGATTATTAAAGTAAGCAGTATTTGAATTTAATACAAAAATTTCATCCCAACAATTAAAATAAACAATGCTTTAAACAAGGAATCTGATAATTTAATTGTAGCAGCCGTTATTTGGCTGAATTTAATATTTAAATCTTAGTACTCATTAGTGTAGAACTATAACCTACTATACTATTATTTTTCAATGGGTTGAAAAAACACAAAATTTATTAAAACATTATTTCTAATAATTACAAACCTTAAACAATAAGCTGATATAACAAAATAGAAAAATATTTGAATTTAAAAAAATAAAAAATTGTTGAATTAATGTTGTGTATACGCATCAGTGGCCGTAAACGGGTTAATTTAACATTTTTTTTTTATTTTGTTACATCAGCTTATTATTTCAGGTTTCTAATTATTAAATGTACGCCGACGCAATCACTGTTGGTGGCATTTCGACAGAATCACGAATCGCAGTCAGTAGCAGTTAAGAAATCAGAAGTAACAAAAATCACAGTAACGGTTGGAGTTGTTACTGAAAAGTAGCAGTTCAGCCCATCGGGTCTCAGTCTGAGTCTCTCAGTGTGGTGATCGAAAGGATCGAAATGATCGAAACGACCGAAATGATCGAAAGGATCGAAATAATCGAAACGATCGAAATGATCGAATCATTTTGACTCGATCACCAAAAGGAATGGGTCATGATCGATTCGATCACCACGAATGATCGATCGACCCAGGTCTAATAAGCTAGTATTTCAATAGATGGAGGGAAGTTGGAAGAAAAGGTGGTGGGGATGTAGTGGGGCAGGCTACTCGAACTAGAGATATCAGTGATATGGAAGGGACGTCACAAAACTGGAGGGGATGGATGTCGTTCGAGCTCTGAACAATTACCTTGTATCCTATATATTATAACCAAATAAATAAAAAGTAATTATGGAGAAAGAGTCTCCCTTCGATCCACTGCCATTTTCGTGACGTAGGCGATAAACAGCGTCCTCTAGATTTCGCTACCGGCACCTCTCACTCGCCACACAATGTTTGCATTAGTAGGGCCTAGCAGGACAAAGTTTTTAAAGCTTATTCCAAAATTAAGTTTATAACTCCTAATAATAATTTAATGTGAAAAGTTAAATAAATTATATACAATTATTATCCATTATTGCACAATATTAGGAGAATTATCATTTATATCTTCTCACTCACTAGCTCTTTCATACAGCAATTAAAAAATAATAATATATCATCATTAATAAATGAAAAAAAGAACGCAATTATTATAAAATCACATTTTTATAATTAAATAAAAAATAACAATGTAATTAAAATTTGTAAATCATAGTTAACAAAAATATACAAAAAGTATATTTTTGTGATGGCATATTGAATATATTTTAATAAAACTCATTAATTCATTATACCAATTATATAAATCAATTGAATTAAAATAATTAGAAAGTTGATAACAACCTTTTGAACAGGAATACTGTGAATAAAAACAATATCTATAATAATTAAAAATCATTACATTAGGACTACTTCTGAGAAAGAGTTCTTAACTCGTTAAAATCCTAGATAAAACAAAAAAAAAAATATGGTGGGAATGACTCGTGGTTAATCAGATGCGACTTAAATTCCTAGTAACTGAAAAAGGCAGATATCTCTCACTCATCCTAATTCAATAAAGTCACATCCTGTCCAATTCTAAACACTTCCATTTCTAAAGGTTACTTCAATATTAGATTACTGACAAGTGTCTTGAAGATGAGGATATTAAATTATATGTTTCTTAACGTATTATTACTATCGACAACTATAAATGGATACTGGTTTTAATTTTTAAATATTTTATTTTGAAGAGGAAAGATTTGCCCCGGCCGGGATTCGAACCCGGGTCGTATGTCTATCCGTGACAGCACTCTAGTCAGCTACCGGAGTCGCCTTCCAGTCGGGACAAATCTTTTGAATGAAATGAAGGTGAAAATGAATACTCGGTAAAAGTTCGTTTTAGCGTACCCTCGCGAGATGGCAACCATTCATATCAATCGAAAGCTCATTCGATTTGTAGTCCAATGACATAACTCCCAGCGTCCGCAAAGGTCAAATAAAAAAGCTACGCGTCCGCAAAGGTCAAATAAAAAAGTTACTTAAAAACGTTCTAAACGCTAGATACCCTATGTAACCACCTCTAACCACCCCCTAACCACCCCTAACCATCTAATCACCAAAAAACTTAACCTAACCTAACCAAACCATGAAAAATCATTAGAAAAAAATACCTAACCACCACCCCTAACCATCTAACCACCAAAAAACCAAACGTAATCTAACCTAACCTAACCAAACCATGACCATAACCAAACCAAACCATAGCCACCCCTAACCAAACCACCAAAAAAACCACCTAACCACTCCTAACCAAACCATAAAAAAAACACCAAAAAAAACACCTAACCATATATATCAATCGAAAGCTCTTTCGTATGTAAAGGAGATAGTTGGGGGGTGCAGTCAATAAGAACACCGAATAAGTGAAGTACTTATATTATGTGCCGACGTTTCGACCTACAGTGTAGGTCATCTTCAGGGCTAACAGAGAAACAAACAGAACAAAAATGTAAAAACATCAAAGTTGTACAGTAACAATACTAGTGACAAATAATGTAGAAAAATACAAAGTGGCAGATATGAAAATAGAAGATAAAGAATATTAAAAAGGAGTCAGATTATAATAAAATAAAGATATAGACAGATTTAAAAATTACTGATAATGAAAAGGCATTGAACTAGTGGCAGATATAAAAATGGCAAGTATAAAAGTGGCAGATATAAAAGTGGCAGATAAAAAAAGTGGCAGATATAACCGAAAGCTCTTTCGATTTGTAGTCGAATGACATAACTCCCGGCGTCCGCAAAGGTCAAATAAAAAATTTCTTAAAAACGTTCAAAACGCTAGATACCCTATGTAACCTCCTCTAACCACCCTTTACCACCCCTAACCATCTAATCACTAAAAAACTTAACCTAATCTAACCTAACGGACGCGTAGATTTTTATTTGACCTTTGCGGACGCTGGGAGTTATGTCATTCGACTACAAATCGAAAGAGCTTTCGATTCATATATATCAATCGTCGGACATAACAAACATTAACAAATAAACACAATTTGTTAAAAAATGTAAAATCATTTAAAAATGAACCTAAGCTTACTAAAATTGCATAAATGTACGTAGAATTGGTAGAATCAAATGTGGTGATTAATTGAAATCAATTAAAAGAAGAATTAGAAGTTATAGTTATAGAATTAAATAACATGAGGCTGACAAATTCCTGAAAAGCTTGCATAATTCAATGGATTCTGTTAGCAGTTCTGATTCTTTTGAAGACCTTTAATTTAGTGATGACATCATAAAACCAAACACGGGAGTCGTAAAATAAATAAAAGTAGACACAATGAAAAGAATAAACTTATTCGCTATAAACCTCGGGAAAACTCAATTTTACAGGAATAGTATTTTTTATTTCGACTGGGATCAACCTAAAACACAGAACAATACTTGCCATAGAATTTTTTGGGATCGCCTGTTTTTGATATGAACCACTTAAAGAAAAGATAAGAATTCTAGACTAAATGAAAAGTTAGAAAATACAATTGGAACAAACTTAATCAACTCCAATAAAAAAATAAACGACACTAATGTTAATATAAAGCAACTCATTAACCAAAAGATAAAGGCTGGCCCCTGGATTAACAAAATTAATATAATGGACCATCCTTGAGTACAGAAGAATACTAGCCTGGAATGAACATTGTAGAGAGGTATCGTTTTAAGCACAAATCAGCATAGTACTGCTTCAGTACTTAAGGATGATACAGTGACCTAAATTCCTTTAGGAACAAAAGATTGAATATTAAAGTAGAGAATTTGAAAATAAACTATTGAGAAAACTAAGTAACACTGTCCCTGACCGAGAATAGGCAAAACAATAATATTGCCCCAGAATGGAGTAAATGGGGCTAATTGGAGTAAACTGACTGGCTATGAGGCTGCCACCAATAGATTTATAGAATAATTCTCTATAACCTTTGGACAACAATCTTAGAGAACAAGTTAATAATCAAAAGATAGACTATATACAGATAATTCAACTGGAACCAAAAATGGAAATGAAATAAAGAAAAACACAATTTTCGATAAAGACTGGTCTCTGAACTACAAAAATTAATATAATGGACCAACCAAAAGTACAGATGAATAGAAGGTTAAAATGGATATGGTGGAGTGGTACTTTTTTTTAAAGCCCAAATCAGCATAGCATCGCTTCAGTAGTTTTGCATGATCTAGTATCCTTAACTGTACGGGGAACCACTGAAATGGATCCACCCAATAGATAGTAAATATCAACTTATAATTCCTATTTTTGAAAACTGTCCGAATCATTATGAACTAGTCTGAAGCAATTTCATAATGATCTTCAGCATATGATAAATTTGAACTGATCATTTTATCATTTCCAACTTAATTACTGTTGACCTTAATGTTAAAATACATGTTTGGATTCAACAAATAATTTACTTTATATTTTTCTTCAAATGATTTACTATAATGAATTATATAAGTATTATTATGAATTATATATAAATTATATATATTATATAAGCAGTCAATTGACAAAATGATCACTTATTATAAAGATAATATTATTTTTATCAATACCTCATATTGATGATTAACTTCAAAGAAAGGTAAAGCAATTAATTAAAACAATTAAACAATTAAAATTACACATTAAATAACACATTAAAATTAAACAATTAAAAGTGAAGCACCTTTGTTGAATCGTACGCAGAACAGTGGTTATATGAGGCCTTCTAGTATTCCCTCGATCTTTTGAATTGGTCAATTCTTGATTCATCTCCAAATCACAGTAACTGAAGCAATATTACCATTTTAAAAGCATTCAATAATATATCTCTTTCCTATTAGTTTTAGTAAGAATCTTTATTTTATTATAGCAATTGGTTTAGTGATTAAAACGTATTAAGATTACAGAAATTATAATATATCTTGAAGCAAGCAGTATAAAAATATAAAATGTTATAAAACTTCATCAATAATTGGAATATGATTCAGTTATCTGTTCTACAGGTTGTCGTTTTTGGTCGAGCTACAAATTGTAACTGTTTATTCGTTTCATTTTTAATATTTTCTAAAAATACAAGTCATCGGGAACTTTAGTGTGGAAAAGAGAGTGTAATTATGGGTGATGAGTAGATTTCGGTAATCATTTCATCAACAAATTAAAGTTTCAATTAACTTTTCAAATTATAAACAATATATTTGTTTTGAAGAGAAAAGATTTGCCCTGGCCGGGATTCGAACCCGGGTTGTCTGCGTCTCCGTTGCAGTGCTCTAAACCACTGAGCTACCAGGGGTCGCATGTCTGACTTGGATATAACCCCTGGTAGCTCAGTGGATTAGAGCACTGCAACGGAGACGCAGACGACCGGGGTTCGAATCCTGGACCAGGGCAAATCTTTTCTCTACTAACAAAAATATTTAAAAATAATCTCTATCAAAATAAAAATTAATTATAAACGATATATGTTTGTTGAAACGTTCATTTCTAGATGAAATGATTACCGAAGTGTACACATTTCCCATTATTACATTCATTTGTCCACGCTAAAGCTAATAACATTTATTTTTGGAAAATAATAAAAGTGAAAAAAAATAAACAGTTAAAACTAGTTGTAACTCAACTTGAAGCATGTACTTGCAGAACTGATACCATTTTCCTTTGTGTCCTACCAATATTAACATTTTAATTTTGTCAGTATTATATCTCATTGCCTTCAACCTATATGTCTTCTTGTATAAAACTGTCCTTCAGAATAATTAGCAATCTATTAAACACATGGAGAATGGAGATAGTTGGGGGATGCAATCAAAAAAACAACATCAAATAAGTACAAGACTTACATTTAATGTGTGCCGACGTTTCAACCTACCTTGTAGACCATCTTCAGGCCTATGAGAGAGAAACAAAAAATATATGAAAAACGTTACAGTAACAAGAATATAGTGACATGTAATGTAGAAAATTCAAATAGTGACAGATATAATAATTAAAGATAACGAATATGAAAATAGTGACCGATATAATAATTAAAGATAACGAATATGAAAATAGTGACAGATATAATAATTAAAGATAACGAATATAAAATACAGAATAAATGTACAGATAGGATAATAATGTAAAAATAAAATAAAGGGAAAGAAAAAATGAGAAGCTAAACAGAAAGATACAAAATGAAAAGATTAAAATATAAAAAAAAAGGTGGGGTATAAAGGATTTAGAAAAAACTAGTTTAATTACAGATATAAAATGTATGATAACAGACTCATAGAGGTTACATAAGTAAAATGTATGAAAAATAATACAAGAATATGTAGAATAGGTAAAAGAAATGAATAGGTATCTCGTAGAATGACAGTTAGAAATGCTAAATTTGAAAATATAAGTATGGGATGTAATATAAAAATAGTTGATTGGATTAATAAATTCGAACAATTAAAAATTAAAAATAATGCTATATAAATATGAACTCTAGCGCTTCCGTCTTGCTTTGTAACGTATTTTTCAGTGTTGGTTACTCGGTCTACCCAGCAGCCGCCTCTCCCATTTGGTGCGTACTTTTCGTAATATTTTTATCTTCTCTTTAGCCTTTCTCCATTCCTCACACTATAAATTCTCCTATTTCTCCCTTAACATTTTGGCATCCATCATATGTTGGTAATTAAAGAATTCATATTTATATAGCATTATTTTTAATTTTTAATTGTTCAAACTTATTATAATAGATAATTGGAAAAATCAAATTAATTTTCACTAAAGACTAAAATGTAAATGAATTTAAAATGTGAATCCAAGCATCCTATTACTTAAATGTTTAACTAATAAAAATTAATATTAATGGAGGCCTTTCAAATTTCACAGTGACTAGTAATGAAAATACTTGTGGTAATTATTCTGCAGGTTGTCACTTCGAATTGAATCATAAGTTTTAACTTTTGATTCGTTTCCCTTTTAATATTTTCCAAAAATAAAAGTTATCGTGAGCTTTAGTAAGGAAAAGAAATTGTAATTACGGGAAGTGTGTATACTAATGAACATTTCAACAAATATATATTGTTTAAATTAAGACCGTAGAAAGAATCCCTACGAAAAGCCATTAGTCTCCAAACTAAAAACAGAAATTGAAATTATCAACAAAATTTCAATTTCTGTTTTTAATTTGGAGACTAATGGCTTTTCGTCGGGACTCTTTCCACGGTCTTAACATTTATGTAAGGTCTCTTTTCATTTTTCAATATTTATATTGTTTATACTTTGAAAAGTTAATCGAAACTTTAATTTCTTGATAGAATGATTACAGAAACCTGCTCATTACCCATAATTACATTCTCTTTTCCATACTTAAGCTCACTACAGCTTGTATTTTTGGAAAATATTAAAAATTAATTGAATAAACAGTTAAAATCTGTAACTCAACTCGAAGTGATAACCTGTGTAACAAATGTCTAGCAATCTATAAAATGCATATAAATCAAATTAACATCCACTTAAGACTAAAATATGAATGAATTAATTATATAGAAATATATACCTAATTAATAGAATATTTAGTGACTTAAACACATTTAGATCATAGAAATTATAACATATCATAAAGCAAGTAGGGTGAGAACATAAAATGTAACGAAACTTCATCAGTAAAAGTTATAAATTCAAGAATCTTAACTCTTAGTTAAAAAAAAAAAAGTACAGATAATTCAAAATGAATCGTTTTATGTCTGAATGAATAGTAATATTAATTTAACTGCTTAAAATATTCCACAATTCATCAGCTGTACAAAGCTCTATTAAAAATGGTGGACTTGTTCCTTGGACCAAGAGACATCAGTATTCCATTAAAATGACTGTAAAGTCAAAAAGAAAAATTGTTTTTAACTTCTTAAAATAATGTATCCAAAAAATAAAAAATCGGATACAAATTCTACAGCAATATAAAATATTATCACTTACTTTTTAAGTCAATTAGCCGTAATGGATCCCAAAGCCTTGGTGGGAGGGGGTGAACGTGTGACATACTGTCCAAGCTGAAACCATACCAATATTTATCCATTAATATAATTATTTGTAGTTGTAATTATTACGATTAATTTTATTACTATTACGATTAATTTATATCTAGGTCCATCTATTAAAAACTTAGTACCTTAAATTCAGCAATATCAGTTGTACTTTATAGCGTAACCTTAATTTTCGTTTCTATTAGTTTTACCTTATATATTTACAGCATTTCGTGAATTAAAAATTATTATTTTCTCATCATTTTATCTTTCAATATTTATATTCGTTGTAATTCTAGCTTTAATTCTTATTGCATCATATGGTATCAGTTCCGCAGGTCAGAGTTGAGTCACTATAAGTTTTAACTTTTCAATCGTTTCCGTTTAAATATTCTCCAAAAATACAAATAATCGTGAAATCAAGTATGGAAAAATGAGTGTAATTATGGGCCATATGATTATTTCCGTAATCGTTTCATCAAGAAATAAACATTTCATCTAACATTTGAAATATAGATGATGATATAAGTTTGTTAAACATTCATTTCTTGATTAGATGATTACCGAAATATATACCTTTCCCATAACTACTTAAACTCGCGGTTAGGTTTATTGTCGAAAATAATGAAAAGTAACTGAATGAAAAATTAAAACTGGTTGTGACTCCACACGAAGGACCTAATAAATACTATGTGATTCAAGAATCCTATCTCTTAGTTAAAACAAATTATAGATAATCCGAAATGAATCATTTTATATATGAATTATAATTAAATAATAATATTTGAATAACTGCCCAAAAAATTCGACAATTCATCGACTGTACTAAGTCCTAATAAAAATGGCGGATTTGGTCTTTGATCCAAGATATGGCAGTATTCTTTTAAAATAATTTAAGTCGTGGTAAGAAGAGGTGAGTGCTTGATATCCTGCCTAATCTGGAATCTAACAAATATTAATTTATTATGATTAATTTATATGCAGCCCTGTTTATTAAAAAGCTTATATCCCAAATACAACAACACCAGATGTACTTTATAATTTAACCTTAAATCTTCGGCTCATTATGCTTTACAAATGATACAATTTACAAAAAAAAAAAAATGTTTCTGGACATTAAAACATTTCTTGTTATAGTTCTGTAATTTTATTATTACCTTATTGATCTATATAAATATTCAATATAATTATACCTTTCATACGCGCTACGTTTTATTTAATTGTATTAGTACGTGTACAAAGAAATAACGTCAAATGAGTTAAATGGAAGTTTAAAATTAAGATAGTCTTGGATAGTATTCATGAGGCCGTGATTCTTTCAAGCTACGTCCACACTGTGAGACATTTGCTAGGCAATAGACGAGACAAACCTTAGTTCGTCTCAGCAACGGTTATTTTAAAGCCTAAAGCTACGTCCACACTACGAGACATTTGCTAGGCAATAGACGAGACAAACCTTAGTCCGCCTCAGCAACGGCCTAAGCAACCGCCTCAGCAACGGCCTAGGAGCAGCCGGATTAGTCTCGTCTAGCGTCCACACTACTATTTCAGTTCCTAGACCAATCCTAGCCTATACACCATGGAGAGCATTGTTTTGTGAGGAATGTTTTCGTGCTTTATGCTTTAAAAAATACAAAATAAAATATTTAAACACTATATTGCCTTTTATTACTTACTTATATTAACCTTCTTGCATTTCCCACAATCAACGAATATATAAATTTTTTTCAAAGTTCAGTAAAAAAAACAAACCAAATGCGATCAATGAAGAAAATAGTGAAAATAAAAAAATAACTATTTTAGAACTTTTGTATTTTTGAAGAATTTACACGTTCAGTTTACTTGCTCAAAACCTATAAATTAAAAAATAACAATAAAAGTTTATTTAAAAATAAACACCTTATATCGAACTGTGTTTTTTTTTTTTTGTTTGTTTATATAGCTTCTCAAGAAGATCAGAAAGAATACAAAATTATATTTTAAAAATGACTAGAATAATAAAATTATACTTAAAAATTGTTTCTAGAAATGTTGGTTTATTTTGAACAATCTCATAATCCGTATCACGCATAATTGCGTTTGGCACAGATTTCACGTCCAAACCATTATTCACATTAAAAAACTTTTTTTCGGCTATAATGACATAAAATAAGATAGCACACTGAAATAAAATAAATACATGCAAAAAATAGATAAGTAAAAACTGATGCAATGATTAAAGGTCGCGCTTATCTGTCATATAAAAATCTAATTTCAGTAATGTTTTAAGTAAAGTGCAAGTTCAATTTATACGCTAGTTTGAATTACCAATGACTCACCAATTTTATATTTAATAATTAAAAATAAAATATTTAAAAAAATGACGAATGGATGCGCGTATTTCTCAAATACACCATTTTTTCCTAATCATTTATTGTAGGAATTTTCGGTCAAGACTGTTGTAGGATTGGTTAAAAAGAAGATGGAAATAAAAGTTTATTCTCAAGAAACTCAGAAAAAAATACAAATGTACATTTTAAAAATGACAAGCTACATTAGCAATATTTCCAGGAAATTCGCGATATCTTAATCAGTTTCATCGTCTTTCATCACATATAATTGCATTTAGCACAGCTTTCACGTTTAAAGCATTATTAAAATTAAAAATATATTTCTCGACTATAATAATAGAAAATAAGATAGCACACTGAAATAAAATACAAATTTGCAAGAAATAGAAAATTAAAAGACTGATGCAATGATTAAAGGTCGCGCTTATCTGAAAAAAAAACTAATAGTAATATAATGGTCCGTAATAGTTTGGAACAAGTGAAAATTCAATTAATTTGTTTAATTACCAATGAATTAAAAAATTTACATTGCATAATTAAATAGGTATAAAAAATTACGATTAGTATTTACGTATTCCTCATCAGATCCACAAGACTTTAACCTAACTATTTCTTGTAGGAATTTTCGGCCAAGACTGTGGTTGGGTCATGAGAAGAGGGAAATAATGTTAAATAAATTAAGACCGGTCATTTAATTATATTATATTTAACATAATTAAATTGTTTTTATAATTTTAAGTATACACGTGATAGTTACGATTTATAATTACAATAATAATTATTAAAATGTATAATCACAATTTATAATGACAATAATAATGTTGAATATTGCTCAGATTTGGCCGTGTCTCAGCCCGCCGTTCTAAGGTCTCCCATTCGAACCGGGAGACGCTAGACCAGCGATTTTGGTCTCAGAGACGGACTAAGCAACGGGGATTAGTCTGAGCAGCGGCTCCGCAACTAATCCCTAGCTAATCGCAACTAGCTAGACCAGCTAATCCGCGTCTCTGAGACCGTGTCTCAGCAACGGTCTAGTAGTGTGGACGTAGCTTATACACACCTAGCGACAAAGTCGCAAAACATTGTCAAGACCAGTCGCGATACATTGTATCGCGACGGTCTAGAGCTGCCGCGATACATTGTCACACGTCTACACCTAGCGCACTAGAGGATTCAAGCCAATGGACTAAAAAAATCGACGCGATGTTCCAACAAATTGCTATTTGTGCATTTAATATGTGCTTAAATAATATAAGCTTAGTTAAAAATAAAAAGAGTAACTTTAAGCGTTACTGAAGGAGAGCACTATTCTCTGGTGGGATAACTACGGCTCTGAATCTATTTGAAAAATTGAAATTAGAAGATGGGATGGGATTCAGAAATTGTTCGAATGGAGCCCTGTTAATTTCGAAACCCTTCTGCAAATGGTTGGTGAAATTATTTTAAAAAATAACACTGTATTTAGAGAAACTATTCCAGCCTCGGTTAGGCTGGATGTTAATAATAATAATATATAATAGGGGCTTATACCCAAACCAACTACACTTTTTAGGGGAAGAACCAGTTTTTTTTTTTAATCGGTTAATTTTTTGGGTTCTCGTCTAAACTGTGAGGCGAGTTTTAGGTTATGGATTTTTTTTTCCATATCATGATATGACATGTCATATTTTTTGGAGATTTGCTCCAACGCACCCCTTCTTTTATATCTGTTTTTATAATCCACAACTGTCACATCCCAAAGGCAAAGGAGCGCTTCAAAATTTTCAATTAAACACAACGTTACCTCTTAGGCGGCAAGGTATAAACTAAAGCTCGTGTCCCAGAACACGTACAGACTACCAAAAGTTGTGTAACATTGCATCATGTTCCCGTTTTGGCCGGATACCTGAGACTCGATACTTTTGTATCGCGACAGTCCGGGACACCAGAAAAATGTCCCCATACATACTGACTTGCCCCGCGACACGTGTTCTGCGACTTTGTCGCTAGGTGTTAACTAGGCTTAAGAGAAAGATTTCTAGTTGTTCGATAGGGTTTTTAGGCGTATTATAAAATTGAAAAATCTATAAAATTTTAGGTAGTTGTTGATGAATGTTATCAGCCATTGTTTATAAACTGACCACTGGTAATTATGATACAGATAATGACTGCTTAATTATTTATATTAATGGAAATTGAAATATACAATACGTAATAATAAAATGCCGATTCTGGATCCCTCTGGCAGATTAACCAGGAGATAAGGAGATTGATTGCGTGTACGGCCAAAATAAACGGTGTCCGGCTAGTATTATTTTTTATTTATTTTTCATTAGAATTTAACAAGATTTATGGTGATAATTAGGGCCCGGATTTATATGCAACAAAAGCCATCAAAATATGTCACATGATATGCCATAAAAAGTACCAAAATATGCAGTAAAAAGTGTGAAAAAAAGGAAATAATGATGAAATATTGGTCCATAAATAAACAAAAAAAAAACAAAATATTTTTATTTACTTTAAGTGATAATATTTACAATTTAAATGTTTCATATTTCCAGTTTTTAAAATTTATAATAACTAATTATTTTAAATACAGGAGAAATTTTTCTCAGTTCTATCATCAGAAGCACCAACACCTTTAGAATTTTGACCACAGGTTTTGTAATTGACTATCATGTGCATCTCGAAATTACTTTCAGAAAAACTCTATCTTTTATCGGTCAACAAATATTTGCATACGGAAAATGACCTCTCTACATCTAGCGATGTTAATGGGGCACTCTTAAATTTTGACAAAACTATTGGGTCATTTATTTAATCAATAATTGGTGATTGGTCACCGTTTAATATTTTGTTAATGTTATCTAGAATTTCTAAGCCAGAGTTTTTTGTTAATACGTCTTTATATTTATTTTGCAAGGTATAGCCAACTTCACCTGGTATGGTGTTAGATCAACCAAAAACCTTAAATTAGCTTCAATGAAAGCCAATTCGTTCAGAGGTGTGGGCTTATTGAGAATTAAGGTAAATGTACCAGTAGTGGACACAGCTAAGAACATTTTGACAGTTTTTTCTGTCTCCGCGGTTACCTCTGGCGGTGATGATATTTAATGTGTGGCCAAAGTAAGCTCAAACTATCCTTCTTCAAATTCGTAACCATGAAAGTTTTTGTTTTTGTCATTTTAAAATGTTTACATCAATTTTACTAAACTTAAAATTTTTGTCAATAGTGGACATCTATAAAACTCAAATTTTTAATAGTGGACACCTCATGAATTTGGTAGTGGACATCAAAGTTTTTCTTTGAAAAAATAGGGATTTACTTATGTTTTAATTAATTTTACTTGTGTCTAATTTACTTATGTAATATAGAAAGAGGATATGATATTTTTAAAAAATAGATGAACATTTATTTTCTATTATATTAAGAGAAAACATTTATATTATTTTATTAGATTAAGAGCAAAGAGCATTTATTTGTAGAAAAAAATACATAAGAATGTCAATCCAAAAATAAAAAATGTACAAAATTGTTGAAAATAAGAACATATGACATAAAACTAATGACTTAAAAGGGCAGTACTTAAGTATTTTAACAGGCTCCTAATTACCAAGTTACTTCAGCAATTGAATGTGGAAACTGGTACCGTTCGCTCCCAGTGTTAGCACCAAAGATCAAGGGTTTCGATAGTTTTGTATCCACGTCTTTCACATCCAACGTTTTAATCTCCATTTCATTAATTACAAAGACAGTCAATCGACAGTTCTAATATGGTGATGGTCATTAACAGAAGTGTCTACTGGTGATGGTTGAATTTGAGGAGTACTCTGCGTTTTTCTTAATGTATTGAGAGGGGCTTCAGGGTTCCATGGTACCAGTCCACGCTTAGGGTATCCATTTTGCATGATTGAAGGCTCAATATTTTCATCTAGCACTTCTTTCAGAACCCATGAAAAATCTTTCTTTTTCAGTTTTGGATTTTCCTCCTGAACTCTTCTCCAGGTATGAACTTTGTTTTTCCAGTGAAGTTTTAGTGAACGGAACAGAGTTACATCCATTGGTTGTATTAGATGGGTCGCATTTGGGTGGAGTGCTATCAACACTATGCCATTATCCTTGAAGGATTCACTAGTCTGTAAAGTCAGGTGGGATTGATGACCGTCAACGAATAGAATTAAAGGCAGAGGAATGATGGACCAACCAAAGGTGGAAAACATTGGTGACATATTGGTAAAATAGGTTGCCAGTCATCCACGCACTCTCAGATTTTCCTAATCCCCATTCTGGAGGAACGCTGGCGATAATATCCTGCGGGATTCTTTCGTATTCGAAAACAATTAAGGGAGGTCCTAGCTGTCCGTTTGCGTTTGCATTCATAAGAATAGTGATACACTCTTTTTCGTTAGCATTCACGTGTTGATAAATAGTTTTGCCCCCTTTTATCGCCAATACTCTACCCCCTTTAGGGTTTAGGAAAAATGCAGATTCATCTGCGTTGAATATTTGACTGGGTTCACTTAGAATATTATCTAAATTGTGGCTTTTTAAATAAGAATCAACTTCTGAAAACCATGCTTTCAGGTTTTCTTCGGTAATTGATGCCCTACTGGCTTTTAAATTTTATGGAGTTCTCATGGTCACACATGGATTTGTTATAATGAAACGCTGGTACCAGGTACGCCCAGGACGATCATCGGTAAAACTATTTGGCCTTTGTAAGTCTTTTAACAGCTTTTGAACGCTGTCGAAAAGCTCCTCCTGTTTTTGTCGAAAACCTGTTTCCCTAGAAGAAGCTATCCACCTGACCAATATGGTCTCTTCTTCCTCTGAGAGGATTGCTGGAGGTCCCATTTTTTTAAATGCTTTAGTTTTACGTTCAACATATCTCCCTTAGGCTTGTTCGGGGGACGTTATGTTTTTTTGCTGCTAAGTAAGATAAAGCAATGCCCTCCAAAACTTCAGCCGCTGCCTCCTTCAATTGTTGTTCATCGTAAGCCCAAAACTGTTTTGCAGAAGGAGCCATGCCGACAATCTATAAGAAAGGACAGAATATTAAGGCCCTTTTAATGCTACCTTTTATAATGAGCCTCATAATGATCCCATATATACTTAAATTAGGTTTTATTAATTAAAATAAGTTGATTTAATAGTGGACATAGGCCGGATTATTAGTGGACATGTGGTGTCCACTACTAGATATACCTATAATGTAAACCCAGGATCAAAATCATAAGAATAAGAAAGCATTACATGTTCTTTCAGAAGGTTCTCAAGTGAAAAATAAAATAAAATCCCAGAATTAGTAGTGGACAGGTCGTGTCCACTACTAAGATTACTTGAAATATTCGTTTCAGTAGTGAACATCTAACATTTCCCCTCCCATAAAGCAAATATTGAAGATCAAACATCAAAACATGAATTTATATACTCTAATTAATCAGTAAATACTTGAGGGCATTAATAAAAAGCAAGTCTGGCCGTCAAAAAGTTGATAAATTTGTACTCACCTTCTTAAAGAAATTGGCTAGAAGACAGCAGATAACAGCGTGCTCACTGGAGTGGCAATGTGCAATGACTGATTGTTGACTTCCATGACACAGTGATATCGTGGAATTTGCAAGAGTCGCCACCAAAGTGTGCAGAATACGATCTCTCTTGATTTGAAGCTGATTGAAGGCCTGGATATCTTGTTTTTTAAATTAAACTGCGCAGGTGTCCACTACCAGAGCAGTGTCCACTACCGGTACATTTACCTTAAATTAAGTTTTTGCACGCTTTGAGCGTCATAAGGTAATTGTATTTCTTCCAGTACTTCTTTAAACTGAACGAAATTTTCAGCATAAAATACTGCCGATTCGAGCCATGTGCCCCACCTCGTTATAACAGCGATTGGGGGTAAAGGCTTTTCGGGCATTTTTTCTTTATATTTGTTAATTCTTGAAGGGGCTTTTCTCACGAGGAATCCTTTTGTCACAAGCACAACACACAACTACTGTACCGTCAGTAGTCAAAATCGTTTTAATAGTCCCATTAAAAAATGACACCCAATCATAAGTTTAGAAGAAATAGAAGACTTAGTTTTCGGCATGAATGTATCCCTGAATTACCAAATCAAGTAACTGCGACTGTTGCTTCCCCCGCTCTAGGGCAAAGTTCCGAGAAAAACGTCTTAGTACCTTCCTTCCCAAGGAAAAACGGATTCAGGACTTAATATGAACCTTCAATATTAGGCAATATTCCAATATTTTTTTCTTTATTCGTAAAGCAAAATAATATTACTGTTTGATTCATAGTTAAACCTATAACTTATAATGTGATAAATATTAATTAACATACAAATTATCACCTAATTTAAAAAAAAAAACGTGTGAAATCATTTTAAAATGATTGAAAATATGTACGATATATGCATTTCAGGCACAATAGCCAAATATGTAACGATGTGCAAAAAAAAATAATCATAAATGAGTTAAAACCAGTTGTTTCGTAAAGATATCAACTCATGTCATTAATATGCAATTGCATATAAATTCAGGCCCTAGTATTAATAAAAAAAGCTTGATTCTACATAAAAAAAATTTGTACTCACATCCCTTTTCTTATAGACTGTTATTTCTATACATTCCACAAAATCATCCCCATTTAATATTGTCAAAATTAATAAGATAAAACACTAAATTTAATTTAATATTGAATAAAGAATAAATATTTAATTCGACAATAAACGCAATTAATAACCAAATTTTATTATAAATATAATCTCTCAAAAATATTTGCTTAAATTGTCAGAAATAAAATACTAATAATGTCTTGTCATTTTTTGCGAAATGATTATTTCCAAAAACACTTAATGAGCACCCAAACATGGAAAACGGAATGACATTTCCGTCTGCCCTGTTTATAACTTTTATTGTCAAAACACTCACCGTCACTATCTTGATTAGTTATAGATATTAGTCATAGATAATTTCTATTTTAGGTACCCATCGAAACGTTTGCCAGAGTTTAACGAATGTATCATGGCGGTGGAAACTTTAAATGCACTTTGATTGAGGAATCAAACAGTATCAAACATTTAAAAAAAATCTTATGAACGATTTGCTGAAGAAGCCTTATGGAGAGAAAACAAGATATTATCTTTCAACAAAAATATAATTGATGGGATAGCTGTGGTCGAAATTGTGATGAGGAATCTTGCCAACCCGTAGTATTATATTGCTACGGTCGCCGGCAGGAGGACGGAAGCAAGGGGATTAGCGGCTTAAATCCGTCGGCGGGAGAAATTAAAATAGGATTAGGACCGTTCTAGATCGTCTCCTTTTGTCGGAAAAGGATTAAGAAGATTCCAGAATTGTCTGGCCCCTCGGTGTTCTAGAATGTTCGGCCTTGCCTATTTAAATACTTCCCTCACCTCGAGCCAGTCAGTCTTAGTCTGAGAGTAGACCAGGAGGCACTGTGATGATCTCGTAATAAGTGCGTGTCAGTGTAATAAGTGAGTGTCAGTGTGATAAACTAGTCAGTGTTGAACCGGCCAGAGTAATAAGTGTATCAGTGAACTGTGATAGTCTCGCGAGTGTAATAAACTGTTTCTTTTTGTTACTGTGTGTCAGTTTGTCATACTTGAAGAATCTTACGGTCGGTGGACTAGTAACTGTAAGTGTTAACTATTAGTTATAAATTGTAGTGTAATTTTATAATATTCATAGAAACTATTGTAACTAGTTAAGCTATCTAGAATTAGTAATATCTTATATTATTGTAATAATTAAATAGGCCTAGGTTATAATAAATATTTGAATATTGTCATTATAAATTTATATTATAATAACGACTTTATTGACAAACATTGTGTTCATATATCGTTTCCAAAAAGAATAGTATTCCATTCGCTCTTGTCCTGCCATTGGCCTGCTCTCTTCTGGAGTGAACTCAAGCATGCGTTTGGGCCATCGGTCAGCTCGCATCCTCATGACATGCCCATACCAACTGAGCTGTTTGGTTTCTATGGAGTAAAGCATTGTCTTTTCTTGGTTAACTGTCCTTCTTATTTCAGCGTTCGGGACGTGGTCAAGCTTTGAGATCCTGCTACTTCTTCTCCAGAAGTCTATTTCTAAGGCTAGCAGTTTTCTTTCTTCATTCTTTTTTATTGTCCATGTTTCTTAACCGTATAAGACAGTGCCTTCTATAATGGATTTATATATCCGCTAAATTTATATTAGTTTAATAATTTAATCGTTAATAACTTAATTGTATCCTTTTATCATTTTATTAATAAATATTAGTATCTTTAATTAAGGAATCGTTTAATTCATTTTAATACCCAGTAGCCCGTAACAATATGTTTGAAAATGATAAAGTTTTATCAAAACCTATGTTTCTTTTTATTAGCTGTAACAATAAAAATGACCTTCATGTTAACATTGATTTTGTTGTTTTATTAACATAAAAGTTATTTTCTTGGTTTACGGGTGGACTAAATTAATAATTTATATGTTAGAATAAAATTAAGATTTTTTAGATTAATCAATTTATTGATATTTACAACTGTAATAATATTACAACAAGTAAATTTGCTAATATGAACAAATGACATGAAAAAAAAACACTTGTCGAGAAACTACCCATCTGTAGCACTCCAATAAAGTTCTATAGTAGAAGGTCTCGAGACCATCTTCTTTTCAGACGCCTCGGAGGGTTATCAGGAATAGTATGGGAAGCAAGTTGAGAGGCTAGCGGATTCAAGTGTGTATGGAGCTTGTCCTGGAAGGATAGACATCTAATTTGGGCCAAATCAGGAAAATATTAAGATCATGATGGATGAGTTTGTTTGTGACATAATAAGGAGTATTGAGTATTTTACGAAGGATTTTGGATTGTAAGGATTGGATACGAGATGATTTGGATGGTTTAGTAGAGCCCCAAAGCGCAACTCCGTGGGTCCAAATAGGTCTTATAACTGTCTTGTAAATGAGTCTTTTGTAATTAATTGAGAGCTTAGAACGTTTGTCCATTAAATGTTGAAGTAGGCGAAAACGTCGAGCAGTTTCTTGTCTTTTCAGTCTTTAATGAGAATTCCAAGTGAGACGTTTGTCCAGATGGAGTCCTAGGTAACGTATCTGTTCGACAGGGATCAGTGGAACATTATTAAAGGATACAGTAGGGCAGGAATTCGTAGGTTTACGACGAAGAGTGAAGGTAATTTGATGGGATTTATTTTAATTCTCCAATTTTGACACCATTTTTGAAGGTTTGAGATATGGGATTGAAGAGATTTGGATGCAACAAATGGATCCTTATTTACTGATACCACACATGTGTCATCAGCATTCGTAGTTAGGACAATGCTTGGATGGGTTGGGATGTCAGCTGTATATATCGTGTTTAGGATGGGACCCATGATACTACCTTGAGGAACACCGGCACACTGGGTAAAGAGGGAAGAGTAGGAAAAATTGTGGTTCTATTACTGAGGTAGGAACTGATAATAAGGAAGTCAGTAGAAGGTAAGAATTTACGGAGTTTATACAGCAGACCCTGATGCCAGACTCGATCAAATAAATTAAGATTAAATTTGTAATCATGAATAATAATAATAAAATAGCATTGAATATGAAGTATGGGGAAATCAAGAGGGTATCCCATTTCAAAAATCTTGGAGAAATTTTAGAACCTACTGGAGGAGAAAAATAGCGCAAAAACGAGATGAGAAATGAGCCCCCATCATTTTCTGAATTCGTAAGTTTATGACGAAGAGTGAAGGTAATTTGATGGGATTTATTTTAATTCTCCAATTTTGACACCATTCTTGAAGGTTTGAGATATGGTATTGAAGAGATTGAGATGCAACAAATGGATCCTTATTTACTGATACCACACATCATTCGTAGTTAGGACAGTGCTTGGATGGGTTGGGATGTCAGCTGTATATATCGTGTTTAGGGTGGGACCCAGGATACTACCTTGAGGAACACCGGCACACTGGGTAAAGATGAGGGCTTTCTTCAAAACACGAGACATCTAAAACAAAAAATGCTTGTCACTGCACACAAAAGTTAGGCACTACAACACTGTAGTGAAACCAGAAGCACTGCGTGCGAGTGAGACGCTTACACTCCGCACAAAAAGAGGTCTCGAAAATCTATTAAAAGAAGAACGGAAAATCATGAGATAAATTTTAGGCCCAAAACAGAAGAAGGATACAGACTACACTCCAGGAAAACAACAGAAAAAATATCCAACCACGCTGCAGGCATCGGGAAAAGGAGACTCAAGTTTTATGGACATCTCTACAGACTACCCGAAACAAGGATTACCAAGCGAATCCTAACGTAAATTCAGGGAGTCAAGACAACTCGTTGGATAGTCCAAGTAAGAAAAGATCTAGAAGAAGCTCAGTCAAACATTACATAAATTGAAAATAGAGAGAGATACAGACAAAAGGTTAACAAATGGAAAGAAATGTCAGAGTATGAGAAGCCCAGGAAAACCAGGACAGAATGGACTGAGGAAAGGAGGAGGATCCACGAGAAAACTTGAGGAAACATGGGAAAATAGAAGAAAGATCAGAAAATGAAGTCATGTTTGCTTTGCGTGATCCCATAGGGTTCTTATGCTAATAATAATAATAATAAAATATAAAATATAAAATGAAATAAAAATATGAAATGCAATTAATATTTTAAGCACAGCAAGATGGTTTTTATACAATAATTTCAATTACTAAAACCGTTAATTAATTTTATAAACATAGAAAATTAAATTTAATGGCAGTAAATAACAAAATATTATACATTAATACGTATATGTATTAGTACAATAAATTATTTAGTTATACTTTGTATATTAAACAAGTTAATATATATTCGTATATTAAAGAAAGGCAAGAGGTACCAATATCGATTCTAAAACAAATTACATATTGTTTGCCATATTCTCTTTAATGAAATAACTAAGTAAAGTAGTAAGAATATTATTAAATTTTTCTATAAACCTGAAGGCTCTATTCTCAGTAACTGAATTACCTCTTCCGCAGTCGCCTTCCTGCGTTCCCCCTTCCCTACCATTCTTCATTCTTGTGCGGATCTTGATCAAGTACGGACCTATCTTTTAACTTCGAGTATTAGTTATGTGTTGCAATGCAATTTGTGATTTCCTGCAAGTTGTCAGTTTTTAAATATTAATGCTATAATAGATATTGATTTAACACATGTTTGATTCGGTTTTTATATTCAGGTCGGTTTTTTAGAGGGCTGTAGAGCTGATGAAAACAAGTCTGAACAAGGTTGTAAGTAAAAATATTTCAATTCTATAGATCCATTAAGCCCATCAGTATTTTAATTATTTTCAATTACAAAAATGCATACAAGCAAAGATATAATTATGTGCTTATGGCCCCTTTTTTATGATCATGCAAAGCAGTCTACCTCATTTTGGATTGTTCTTTCAATCCAATTTTTCTTATTATCTCATTTTTTATCCGTGTGATTTCCTTCTTTCTTCTGTTTACTTTTTCACTAGTCTTTTCATAAATTTTCTCTCTTGCTTCACATTCCATTTAATTAAGTTGCTTTTAATGGCTTTTATGTTTCCGTTAAACGACTTTCTTCTTAGATTCATTTGCTCAACTTTCAAATATTACTGATATGATGAATCTTAAATCAATCACTTTTTTAATAATATTAATAACCTTTATAATAATAATTAGGTAATGCTACTTATATAGTATTAACTGATAATAATAGTATTATTTTTAATTACATAACATTTTTGTAGGCTTCAATATTTTAAATAATTAAAGTTTTGTTTCATATATAAGGTTTTTGTTAGTTTATTAGAAATATATTTTGCGAAACCTGAGTGTTTTAATTCGGATACATGTAATGATATATAAATAATTTTTTACTTTTATAGATTTATAGATATATATATATTTTCGGTTGGCTCTACAGACCTTGTAAGTCTTGGGCTGCTTTTAACTGCCGCCTATTAATTTCTATATCGATGTATATATCGATTTTTATACCATATTTATATAAATTTTAGGTGATTCCTTATATACAATCTTTTAACTACATCCAATTGGAATTCTGAAACATTATCGAAATATAAATTAAGATCAATCGATTATTATATCATTGACACATGCTTTAGCTAATAATGTTTAAATAAAAAGGTAATTACATAAAAATAATATATCATATATAAACTTTTAATATATAATTAATACTTATACAAAAAAGAAGAAATGCTTAAAAATTATTTTTAAAAGTAAAACTACCTTAACTGGGCATTAAAATCTGTTAAATATCGGTTAAACATGGTGGGGGAGAAAGACGCCATTTTGTGCCAATAAGATTCCAGATTCTCTTCTTTGGTCTTCATTCTGTGACGGTTCTTTCTGGTGTTAAGGTCTCCCTGTTTCTCTCTGGTTCTGTTCAGTTATTCTTTTTGAATTATTTTCTTGTGTTTAATCAATTTTACCATGGGTGATTGTAAATTATATATATATAGTGTTTTTTCTTTGGATTTTTTATTGCCCAAAATCGTTACCGTAAAGTATCTTTCACCATTGCGATTTTGCACTGCAATGCTGTAAGTATTTATACTTTATTGTATATTTAAACTCTTTTATTAAATACACTTTTAATTATGTTAGTAATTATATTTGTTAATTCATTAGTTTGACTAATAATTAAATATAAACCTATATTTTAATATTTTTATTGGATGTGTAATTAGCATTTTTTTGTATATATTTTAAAGCTAAAACTGTCAGTTATTATTACTATTGAGCAACTGTTTCATCATTTGTTATTAAATTAATATATGGGAGTAAATTATATCATGCTATGAAATAGTTGTAGAATATAACATTGCAAATAAATTCACTTTTCAAAATTAAATAAAGATAAATGAGTTTAATTATAAAATCAATTAGATATTTTTAGTGTTTTATATACACGTATATATATATATATATATATATATATATATATATATATATATATATATATATATATATATATATTAAAGAGTAAACCATTACTCGTTTTACATATCTTTTATTTCAGTTAGAAAGAATTTAAATGTATAACAATTAAATTTCTATTGATGATATTATTTTGCATAAGTTATTTTGTCTTGTAGTTGTCATTCAATGTTTTAACAATCGGTAATAACCAATTAAACTATCCAGTTAGTTAAGTGCATGCTCCATAGCCACAGTATTGCTAAATACATCTAAATTATTTATCTATATGATACAAATATATATTTTAAATTGGATACAAGAGGTATTTCAAATTAACTAAGTTTTCATTAATTTAAAGATTCCTAAATTTAGGAAATAGTTTTTTATCTACGTATTTTTATTATAGTATAGATGTTTAGTTTCCACTTCACCGAAAACAAATTTGAACAATTATTATTTTATCAACAAGTATTATGGAAATATTTATTTGATTACACGTATTATACAAATTATAAATGAAATTAGCAAATTATAAAAAAACATTACTTAAAACGTAATTAATGCTGTAACTAAATATTACTAAAAATTATAACAAAGATATATAATAGTCACTAAATATTTTCCAAAAAAAGGGAGTAATCTTAATTTTACTAATCAAAAATAGCAATTCAAAATGGGAGCCATAGTAAGAGCTGAAAATTTTACTTATCGAGAAATGCTTCTTGTATAATTTTAAGACTGTTTCTAATGCACCATTTAACAAGAATGTTAATGTTTATTAGAAACGCTTTAATGGTGTACTATGCGATATTTTTTTTCTTATTTATTGGGATTAAAAAATGTATTTTAGCAAAACTGGCTTAAAAAGGAAGAAAACAATCTTTTTTTTTTTGGACAAAGAGTTATTGCTAAATCTATACTTAAATCAATATAGGCTACTATATTCCTACTAGAACCTAGAACCTATATAAAATATTCATCAACTCAATATCTAACATAGCATTTTATGAAAAAAATATTAATTTAAATATAGCCCTTGGCTTTAATCACATTTCTTTTTATTCTTGAGCTACCCTGCTGTATGAATGATTATAATAATAATTAATAATATTTAAATACATTTATTATATTTTTTTACATAGTACTGACAGCCACGGTACTGGCATCTTAAGTTTGAATTGCAACTGTGGCTATTAGGTTATGAATTAAATATCCAATCGCAGCATCATTTAGGTTAGTAGTACTACAATACATTACTTGTAATAAAAAACCAATCAGCAACAAACTTTACCAATAACACGATACTAACAAGTAAATTTATGGCAGATCTTTATGACAACTAACTTTTAAAATGGCACAATCACGATGAACTATTCCATTAGGTGAAATTCGTAAATATTACTCAGTTGACGGTTGAAGATATTTGTGGTCCGGTATGATGGCTTTCAAATTGTGGGAAACTTTGATTATGTCCCTTCACGATATTTACTTCTCTTATGTCGATTTTCCTTCGAACAAGAAGAGCCTTCCGTCCAACCAAGGAAATCTTCCCCATAATTGTATGCCATAAGAGCTCGTTCCAGTATTGCTTTAAATATATAAACAGTTTCTGCAAACAATCTTCTGTTTTGGTGGTGTTAAAACATTATTTAAAATTTTTAAAAAGTTCTTTTGTATATTTCAGCCACGATCTCTTTGAAGCTCACTTCTGAGTACGTATCTGTTCAATTAAGGTAATTCTGTTAAAATTGGCGATATTACCATGTAAATTCCGGTTCTTTCTTAAAATGATTAGTGGAACGTACTGAGAAAAAGAAACATTTTATTTAACTAATTACATTTTACATTTATCTAATTTACCATGTTTGTTAACATAAAAGAAACAGAATAATGAATGAAAAAAAAAATTGAAAATATACATATTACACAATTGAAGTTGAGGTGGATTTCGGTTTCTTTCGGTTTTTCTTGGCATTTCTTCGGCCGGCTCTCTTCTCCTGCTCTCCTTTCTTCAGTCTGGGTAGTCCTGATTTTACTCACTCATAGTTCGTGAATAATACACGTTGTTCATCAATTTGTACATAATGTATTTTGTATGGCTAGCCAACAACTATATTCACACCATATGGAGAAAAAGAGAGTCTAGCTGGGGTTGCCAGTTATAATTTGATTTTCACTGTCCTACGCCTACTTGATACATTTCATGGTGTGCCGTTGACATTCTCAGACTTCAAAAGTTATGAAAATAAGTTTATTACAAATTAAAAAAAATTATTATCGCTCTTCGGCACTGTAAATTATAAAATATCTCGTGCAGTGGCAGTTTTTATTTTCCAGCATAATTTTTCTTTTTTGAGTGTAATATTTTTTACCACTATTCCGTTTAACTTTTCTTATCATTTGGAAATATCACTGTCCTCCTTGTGTTGTATCTAAAAGCATCCCCATCTGACGACAAATTCAAATTGGACTTGACTCACTTTCAAAATCTACACTTTTGAAATACTGTTGACCGAATAAGAATTTATAATAACAAATTTGTACTGATATTAAAATATTATTGCTTGTTAATTGATAAAAAAATATGTAAATTTGTATTAAGATTCGGTTTCAATTATTTTTTTTAGAAAACAGTTTTCTCATTTTCAAAATCAATGGCTCATAATAATGAAACGTCGGCACACAATAAATAAGTTACACTTATTTAGGTGTTTTTATTGACTGCACCCCCAACTATTTCTTCCTTATATTAGAAGATACAGTCAACCAATTCTTCTCTAACATGGCTCATAATAATATTCGAATTATTAAAGTATCATATTATGATTTGAATTAATAAAACTGGTCTTTACAAGAGTTAAAGTTTCTCATGGCTGCTGAAGGAAATCTAATTTTTACTGGGCACCAGACGAGGGCCACTATTAAATTAGTAGCCTAGCTTCTAAACTCAATTTTCTGCTGACATTCTTACTTGCCAGGTGCATGCAGTTAGGAATTAAATTTCTAACTGAATTGTTTTGGGTTCATTACAAATATAAATAAATTATTCCAAAGTTTTGTAGAAACATTAAATCAATTCTGGTTTGAAAAATTTATTAAGATGCTCACTTTTAATATTCTATTAAATATTCATTTATTCATAGATTTATTACTCTGCATTATTATATTTTTTTCTATATCTATTTATATGATTGGCCACCCATATTCCATTTTTCTAATCCATATTTTAATTTCTGTTCATATTTTAAACAATACTGCTGTGGTATTATGCAGTCCCTTCTCTGATAACTATTCTATAATTTATCTGTAAATAAAGTTGCTATGTCATGTTAATCTATATTCTCCAAAAACATTTATACAATTTATTTTATGTAATGTACTCTTTACAAATATTTTATAAAAAAAATCGTTTACACCATTTATATTTCTCTTTATATCCTCGTCATCCCTTTCTATTTCAGATACCATTTTTTAGATTAATTTGTATTACTTATGGGGTAATAATCAATAATTATTCCCTCTCTTTCTATATTTATCTAAATGGTTCCCCAGCATTAAAGTTATCACTCATATCTCATTGTTTTGGTTCGTATAATTCAAATAATACTTTTATTTTATCGTACAATTTAAATCATCTCCGCTTTTATACTGTTTTTTCTCCAAATAACTTGATGTCTATATTACGTTTTTATTTTTTAAAATCTTAATCGCATCAATTTAATTTTTTTATATCCTGTACATCTCTAGTCCTGAAGAAGACCTGCAATGTTGGTCAAAACTTTGGCTCTCAAATAATTAGTTCAATCACATTTAAGAACTTTTTTCTGACCTCCATCCGGACTATTTTCTTTCACATAAAAATAAAAGGTTATGGTAATAATTAGACATTAAAATTTGGTTCGAATAATATTAAATTAATACTTACTGAGACTTATGAAAGTGCGTTAATACCAAGGAGTAGAATTTATATAAATAAATAAGTTTTTTACTGACACCATTGTACAAATTAATAGCAGCTTATTTCCGAAATTGTTATTTATTATGGTACTTGGTTCGTGTGATTGGTTTCTTTGACATTATTCTATTAATTAAAGACTTAACAAAATTTAGGGATTACTTTTTTTTTTCAAAATTCATTATTTTTTTAATAATTATTTAAAAATATATAAATTTATAATATGTTACTTGAAATCATAAATATTTGTACCAGGATAAGGAAATAAAGACTAAATTGCGTTTCTCTGAAAAATTATAATTTTTATTTACAATATATGTGTTGGTCTCTCAGTCAGTTATTATAACAGTTGTCTTAAATTTATATTTAGTATTTATTGTGTATTCCATTATTTAATAATTTTATTATTTTTAATTTCAATAAAAATAAATTAATAGTAAGTTACACTTTGTAATAGTTTTTGTTTTTTTAAGTAGGTAAAGAGAGCTGATACGGAAACAGCGTTTGCTTTCTTTTTTTTTTAGAAAAAGGCGCTTTATCATTGTTTCCTCGAAGTGCCACCGATCATACATTGTTATTTGTTAGAGCGACCAATGCAGACCATCTTAACATGACTATCATAACTGTTCCCGATTGCGATCCCTATGGTCCATACTAGTAATTTTTCGTTGTTTCTAATTACGTTTTGTGCGTAGACGTCGCTGAGATTCATCGGAATCATCTTCATCACAACAGATAGTTTCACGATTCGTAATTTGAAACAATCTGAAATCATCATGATCGTGTAATAAAGACAGACGAGATTACGACCTGTTGTAAAAGGGCCTGTACACAGTCAATATTACTGACAGCATAATGAGTAAGTGTCAGTAATACTGATCGTGTAATGGCAATACCGATGCACTGAAGTGTGGTATTGAGGAGTAATGGTTCACTCCCATCTTTCCTCAGTCCTACCCGGCGCACAGTAAAAAGCGCTTAAAAATGTTGTTCTTTTCCTATATTCAATCAATTGAGAATTAGTAAATTAGCATAGGCCTACCTTTGAGGCAATCAGAACTGGAATTTTAGAGCCCTTTGTCCGCTACAAATCTAAAGGGAGCCTTTAGACGGTTAAGAACCATGAGTGCGGGAATTTAAAACATTGTTTTAAGCAAATAGTCTATAATTTTTGTTTCTTATTAAAGGCGGGTATATGTAATTTCTCTCGTCCAAATATAGTAACAAAGATAGTAACAGGAGGAAGAAAATGACTAACCTAATATTCAAACCGAAAATCGGTTTTGGTCAGCACCGAAAAACTAGGAAATTCGAGGTTTTCAAACCATTTTCTTTTTCACTACAAAATTTTCAAAACACTACAAAAAATGCAGCTATGAAATATATAAAATTTAGCCCGGATACAAACGGATACAAGTAATTTTCGTCACTTCTAAGTTTCTCAATGAGAAAAAATCCTTCATGTATTAAAAAAAAAGAGATACCGTTTGATTATGAGATTTTTTTAATTGGAAAAAATAGCTCCTATGAGTAGATATATTATCGATATTTCATAATTGATTCATATAAAATTAGTAACACTTTAATTTTGTGCGGTTGAAA
The DNA here is from genome assembly GCA_037127475.1 of Arma custos. Classification (NCBI taxonomy): domain Eukaryota; kingdom Metazoa; phylum Arthropoda; class Insecta; order Hemiptera; family Pentatomidae; genus Arma; species Arma custos. Next base: position 98,534,900 of record CM073760.1, on the reverse strand, counting down.
TGAAGCTTTGAATACGACTGATTTCGTCTATTTCTATGGATTCATTATTCGGACTCTATTACTGACGAGATAAAGTATGCCAGGCATAAATAAATATTAAATTTATAGGCTTTGAACAATTATTTACAATATTCCAATAAAAAATTTTAGAATTTTAAACATGAATTTTGTCCAGCTAGCTCCTACTAACTATATCGAAACTCTTTGCGGCGTAGGGGAGGGGATACTGATAGTATTACTGATCGTGTAGGCCCGTTCCTTCCATTACTCAGTATTTTGTACCTGTTGAGAACGACGCACAGTGGAACGAATCAACGCATTTGTTGGACATTGGGCCAGTTCTCTAATAACTAAATTAGTCCTTTATTTTGAGCTTAAATTATATATACTTCTTCTACTTATATATATATACTTCTTCTCAACAAAATCCATAGATAAATTAATTGTGAAATCAAAACAAATGAAAAAATCTGAATTGAAGTATAAATTTTTCTAAAAACTCCCATGTTTTTAAATCAATGCACTGCTTGATGTAATGCCTTAAATTAATCCTGCACCTACTGGAAAACAACTCATCCATAATAAGATATTTTAGGCAAATAAAACTTGGGATTATTTCAAACGTCTGGGATTTTTCGGTGAAAATGGGGGGGTAAAACTAAAAAAATCAATTGCGCAAATCGCTTAAAATCGCCCGAAAAACTACCCTCACAGTAAATAACTAGAATGTTTGTACTTTTTTTCCATTAGTCGGATTCTGCTACTAGGTGCTATTTTCCGAGAAAATAATTTTCCTTTTTCTTTTTTGGGCCTTGAGAATTAATTTAAAATAATTTCTGTAGATATTGGCGTCTACTTTACGCAAGTTTTCTTTTGTGTACCAATGTTTGTTTACCCTCAATTATTCGAATAATCCTTATCATTCTATACATGATAGTATTAACAATGAAACTCAGTTTGTGTGTGGTATTTGAACGATATAGGTGCAATGGTTCCTACAACAAATCGTCAAGTTTTTCAGTTTTTTCAATTTAATCATATAAGTTTTAAAGATTATGACATGGTATTGGAAGCATGGATTAATTCGTTTGGACTGGAACAAATTTCAAATACCGCAAAGTTCTGCTTACGGGAAAAATTAAGAAAATTCAGTGGTAGCTTGTACTCTCGCTGGATTTCGTCCCACAGGAATATCAATTATTTTCTGGAGAAGCATGAAAACTGGTTGAATTTGGATTTCATTGTTCAGTCGTTCAAACAATTATCCGTTTGACAAAGACGGAGACAAACGGAAAGTTTTAGAAAATGTTCAGAGGATATGTTCGCTTTTATCATGAGAAAAAGATTCAAATCTGATGAAATTTCGGATCCTTTAATTTAGACTCTTAGACCGAAAATAATAAACATTAAACGTGATTTATTACAAGAAGCACAATCACTTATTGTTACTTAGAATATAGAAAAACAAATCCTAATTAAAATTAAGTTGTTAATTTTGGTTTAATTGTGATCGTTATTTAAATAAAACAATTTTATATAGGCACCTACATTTATTATAATTTTGATGCATCAATTCTACCTAGTATATTGACTAACAAAAGTAATTATCAATTATTATATTAATTTTGTTCAATGATTAAATTTTTTGATTTGTTACTTTTTCCTTTGTAGAACTTTATTTAATACCAATGTATCTGTCTTTTCATAGAATACTGTATTGTACCTATTCTCGTAGTATATAGGTACAATAAATGGTACAATGATAGATAATAAATTATCTAACATCGAAATATCAAATCGAGAACTTTTAAATGTTTCCCCTAAATGATCTGATCCTGTTTATCATATAATTAAATAGTCCATTCAAAAAGCTTTAAAACCGTACCAGAAGCCTTATTCTAGGAGAACCAGAAGTGGAGATATTAATGAATGTCCAGTCCTCCCTAACGCTCGTTCCACTGTGCGACGCATCAACCGATTTCCGGCCAAACAAATTTCACCCTGTTGTTAAATATCGTAGAAAGGGTAACTGCCAACCGCTGGTTTGGGGCATATACTTTCCCTCATATTTGTATCTTGTTTTAGAGGAGAAGCCATATTTAATAAATTATTGACGTTTTCATTCATCAGAAAATAATTATAGTAATCTGATTGTTCCTTTACTGAAATCTCGTTGATTAAGTCTAAATGGGTGAACTTATCCCTGTCCAATAGCCAATACTTCACCCGTAAGCGTCTTTTCCTCTTTCTTTTTTTCCAATGCCATGGCGATCACAATTGCTAAACACGCTCTTCCATTAAAAAAGAAGGGATAAATCTGCATGAGATGAAGATGACTGATCCTGCATTGTGTAAAAATACTGATGGGTGACTCCTCAGTATTTTCGTCATTCCAGTACTGTCAGTAATATTGACCGTCTATAGGCCCCTTAAGGAACACATGAGAAGTACATTTATTTACTACCCCGGGTATTTAGACATAGTTATTCCTTTTAATTGCGCAATTAAATAATTCATTATGAGCTCGTCATAATAATAATCTATTTTGTTTTCTATTCATGCTTATTTTGATTTAATTTATTTATTTATCTTTTTAATTTGATTCAATTGAAATTTAATTTACTTACACTTGCGACCTAACCGAAAAGGTTTAATTTTGCTGTTAAGGATTAATTTTAGAAAACAGTATAATTTTATTTTATTGTATTTCGTATTTATAACAAATTTGATTTATTTGTACATTTATGATCAATATAATAGTTTTAAAAAAAATTGGCATTATTACTGACATTACGTTTTTTAATTTGATTTTAACATAGAAATATAATTTAAATTTATTGCTCAGCAGTTAATTTTCAACAAATAAAATTAATTGAGTCTGATTAAGGCAGCAGCCTATCACAGTTAGCCTTATAGGGAAAGGTTGTGCAAGGATACAAATGTTTCTCTATATTTTTCATTTGATAATTTCAATTTATTGACACACAAAATTAATTAAAAAATTATAACAGTACATTCTCATTTTTATTTAATTGTAGCTGTGATATCAAGTAGGCACAGAAAATACAAAGTTAAGAAAAGTGCTCCTTTATTAGAGACATAGTTTTCTTCACATAAATGATTTTAATTAATGTATCAAAATTTATTTATTTTATTTATTTAATATTTATATATTACTACTGAATATTATTATATTTTAACGTAGCCACATAAATACTACACAAAAAACTGATTATTTTGTTTGAATTTAACATTTCTATATTAGCACTAAAGAAGGCCAATCATTGTATTAAACCGATCATTGTAATTGAAAATGTGTAGAATTTTGATTAATTCACTCTGACTACCTACGTGATTCACCCACGTAATAAGACAAACCTTTTCCTACAAGTCCCCAATTCCTTGTTGTCAGATTTTTGGACATTTCACAGCCTAAGCACAAATAAACTATATTTGAATCAAATTAGTAATTTATTGAGTTCACTTATAACACACACACACCCACAGGAGATCAGGGGGGGAGGGTCGATTCCCTTTCAGATCAGAACAAAATGGGTAATGTAGTAGTTAAAAAATTATGTAAAGCAATCAATATAATTGAATATGCTTGTCTATGAATGAGAGTATTAATGAAACTACACTTAAAATAATTATTATAGATTTTATCTATTAAAAAACACCAAAACAAAATGCCTTACTAACTCTTTTCGCTCTGAGTTAGCAACATTGAGGTATAATAAAACAAAATTTTACAGTATTAGCATTGTTTCTCTTCTTTTTTTAAAATGTTTTAAAATATTTTATATTAAATTATATACAAATTTTAAAACATTGGTGGGATAATCCCTTACGATGAAAATGATTTTACCTACAATGGTTACAGATTAATATGTTTTTGTTGTCGGAAAAAATTTAAAAACCAACAGAAAAAAGAAGTACATAGGATTACTAATTATACAAAATTTATATAATAGAACATATACTTATATACTTATAAGAATATAAATATAATATTATTATATGTGTCCATAATTATGAAAGTGGTATAAGCCATATATTTCTTGTTTCGAGATATTAAATGAATATATCTGTTATAACAGTATATCCGTATAACGTTAAAATTACAACCACTATCTGATGGTTCATTTTTGACGATATCGTAAAAATTACATTGAATAAATTTATTTTAAAATAATGTGGTGTGAAATGACTAATAAACTCATTTTTTTTTAAATCTTGACTTAGACCACTTTCATAATTATGGGCACATATATAACATTATTATTATATATAACATTGTTCTTATATATAACATATAAGAAGACATTATATGTTATATATAAGAACAATATAATGTTAAAATATTATATATAACATATAAGAACACATTAATTTATATAGAAGAACATGTTACAAAATGGATATTATTTATAATAGTATGTGTTTTGTTCATTTGTGTCTGTATTTTGGTGTTGTTGTTTTGTATAATATAAAAAGAAAATATAAAGTTATATCACGCAGTACTCTATGATGGTCTTAACATAGTTAACGGATTTAGAGATTTAAAATAATTAATACTATGACTCTAGTAAAACCAGAATTAATACAAAGAAAGGCATTCAAGAAAGATTGGGATAACACATAAAAGAAATATTAAAATGAAGAGAGACAGTTGTGCCAAAAATATTATTTTCATTAAAATAAGGTATGTCAACTTATTATAATGCAATTGGGAAAAATCACAATGCAAAGCCTTATGTTTCAAAAATACACCTACTTACCAGTCGACGTTTCGCCTATTCAGGCATAATTCAAGACACCAAAATCAAAAAGGGGTTATGTGAATCGCATCTCGAAGAAAAAGGTGCAATACATCCCAACGATCAACAGCCCAAACAGGCTCCAAACATGAGAAAGCACCCCACCACCAAGACGTTCAACATACAACTGTCTAGCAGTTGTAACAACTGCTAGAGATCTTTTTGAGTTTTTGACTCTATTTTAGTGATATGTCAACTTATATAAGATTATAAAACTATTTATGATTTATAATATTATGTGATATATAATTGATTTCCTTTATTTTATAGGAATTCACTTTCAAGAGTTTTAAATAGAAATCGAGTTTATAATGCTTAAACAACACTTGTATTATTGGCCATGATGATTTCATTTTAATTTCTTAATAAACGGAATTAACATTAAGAAATTATTAGGCAGTCTACAGAGAAGTTTTGGTTCCCAAAATTGGATTTTGCCAGAATGTAAGGTAAACAATTCTTTTTCTTTTAAAAATTAATTATTAAATTTGTTGTTATGTTTATTTTAGTAAAAATTAAATATTAATTATACATAAACTTATAAACTATTTATCTGAAGTTTAAAATCAAGTCTTTGAAGTTAAAGACGTTAAAAAGAATATTTTCTGACCTCCACCCAGACCATTTCCTTAATATATAAATAAAATCAACTAATGCTATTAAACAGATTTTTACATATAGTTTATTCAGTAGTTAAAAATGTATTTAAATTTAAAATTATTAATAAGATTTTAATTTATTCTAGGATATTCTTCAAATAAGATCAGAGTGCATTAAACTTCTGCCATAATTGTTCAAGTGCTCCTGCTATAGTGTACATAATATAATCGCAAGTAATGTCTGCAGCAACAATCATGTATTAAATGAATCAAGAAGATGAAGTTATGCTTCCCATTTATTCTGTCTACTGGATAATTGTTAAGTATTTATTTTTTTATTTAGCTTTGGATAGTTATAATAATCTATTTTATAGAAAACATCTTTGATTGATCAACATCAAAAGACAAGTGTTCTCATCCATAAAGAACATTTATTTTATTGATAGGTGCCCAAAAAGTTTATTTATTTTTAAAAAAAACATTTTCGACAGCTGCAAAAAACTAGTTTTCTCGTCGGTGGAGAACAGTTATTTAATAAATAGGTACACAGAAGATTTATTTATTTTATAGAACACTTCTTCAACAACTGCGAAAAATTTGGGTTCTGATTAGGGGAGAACAATCATATATTGTATGCACATACTTCGACATTGCTTCTCATCGGTGTAGAATTTTTATATTATTTGTAGGTACACAAAAAGATTATTTATTTTATAGAAAACATATTCGACAGCTGTAAAAGACAAGTGTTCTCATCGGTGAAGAACAGTTATTTTATTGACAGGTTCACAAAAAGTTTACTTATTTTATGGAAAATATCTGGGACAGCAGTACAAAAGTTGATTTCTCATTAGTGAAGAATATATATTTTATTTTAAGGTACACTGATAGTGGATTTATTTAATGGAATTTCTTCGACAACTGTACTAATCACCTTGTTTTCCATAAATGGAGAATTTTATATTATTGATAGTACCAGCGAAAAGATTACTTATTTTATAGAACGCTTGTTCAACAGGAGCAAAAAATTTGGATTCTCGTGGGTGGACAAAAAAATGATTTATTGTATAAAATACATCTTCGACAGCTGTAGCTACGATCATTGATCCTCTTCGTTGGAGATCTTTTATTTTATTTACGGATATAGGAAAAGTATATTTATTTTAACAGTTGTAAAAATGTTGTGTTTTCATAGTTGTGGAACTTTTATTATATTTATAAGAAAACAAAAAGTTTATTTATCATTGACAGCTGCAAAAAATTAGGTTTCTCATCGGCAGAGAAGTTTTATTTTATAGATAGGTAGACGAAAAGTTTATTTGATTTATAAAACACTCTTAGAAAGCTGTTCTCTACGGTATGCGATTCACATCGGGAGAGAACACTTACTTAAATTTTAACAACAGAGGAAGTTATTCTATTTCATAAAACACGTCTACGACTGGTGTACTCCAAGTGATTATCGACTTTTCTTTTCTTATTATGAAGACAAAGGTGTGTTCCCTTCTTTTACTAGTCTCTTCTTTACTGGCAAACATTAAACGAATAATTTCCTTTTTGTTTTCTGTTCCTCTTTGATCATTCTTGGGTGTTGAAATCTTTTCCTCTATTTTCTAGAAGACACAAAGATGTCTTCCCTTCTTTCTTCTTTTTTCTCCCGCAAGGGGTAACGTGCAGCAAGCAGCCGTTACTTGGGGAGTAACGCCCCCACGGGTGACCACAGTTCAGTACACAGCTGCCACACACACCACAATATTAAACTAAACACATATTCTTAACACAAGGACATTTACAGTACACACCCTCGGGCAACCTTCGCTAGGAGTTGCCTCCTAACAGGTAGGAGGGAGGTATGTTCAGTCACCCTTTGTGTAGGCCCCCTATGACTGATCTAGGGCGGGATAGGCCGTGTCCATCAGAATCTCGAAAAATCAAAAGTAGCGGAAAATATACTGGAACACCTAAAGTTTATTCATCTTATTGAACATTTCTTTAACAGCTGTACTACAAGTTGTGTTTCTCATCGGTGGAGAAGAAATATATTTAATTTATAGGTAGACAAGAGGTTGATTTATTTAATAGAAAACATCTTTGACAGCTGTAAAAATGTGTGGTTCTCATCGGTGTAGAACTTTTAATTTATTGATAGGTACACAAAAAATTTATTTATTTTATTGAACGCTTCTTCCACAGCTGGAAAAAAGTTGGGTTCTCATGGGTGTTGAACTATCATTTTTTAAATTTTCTTATGGCTACACAAAAAAGTTATTTATTATACGGAATACATCTTCGACAGTCGTACTACAATCTTTGTTTCTCATCGGTGGAGAACTTTTACCGAACTTACGTATTACCGTAGGCTGGAATATTTTATATAAGGATTTCATATAATACATGTTTGATTGCTGCACAAAAAAGTTGTGTTCTCATCTGTGGAGAAGTATTGTTTTTTATGTCTACAAAAAAAAGTTATTTATTATATGGAATGCATCTTTGGCAGTCGGACTGCATTCTTTGATTCTCATCGGTGGAGAACTTTTATTTTAATGATAGTACCAGCGAAAAGATTACTTATTTTATAGAACGCTTGTTCAACAGGAGCAAAAAATTTGGATTCTCGTGGGTGGACAAAAAAATGATTTATTGTATAAAATACATCTTCGACAGCTGTAGCTACGATCATTGATCCTCTTCGTTGGAGATCTTTTATTTTATTTACGGATATAGGAAAAGTATATTTATTTTAACAGTTGTAAAAATGTTGTGTTTTCATAGTTGTGGAACTTTTATTATATTTATAAGAAAACAAAAAGTTTATTTATCATTGACAGCTGCAAAAAATTAGGTTTCTCATCGGCAGAGAAGTTTTATTTTATAGATAGGTAGACGAAAAGTTTATTTGATTTATAAAACACTCTTAGAAAGCTGTACTCTACGGTATGCGATTCACATCGGGAAAGAACACTTACTTAAATTTTAACAACAGAGGAAGTTATTCTATTTCATAAAACACGTCTACGACTGGTGTACTCCAAGTGATTATCGACTTTTCTTTTCTTATTATGAAGACAAAGGTGTGTTCCCTTCTTTTACTAGTCTCTTCTTTACTGGCAAACATTAAACGAATAATTTCCTTTTTGTTTTCTGTTCCTCTTTGATCATTCTTGGGTGTTGAAATCTTTTCCTCTATTTTCTAGAAGACACAAAGATGTCTTCCCTTCTTTCTTCTTTTTTCTCCCGCAAGGGGTAACGTGCAGCAAGCAGCCGTTACTTGGGGAGTAACGCCCCCACGGGTGACCACAGTTCAGTACACAGCTGCCACACACACCACAATATTAAACTAAACACATATTCTTAACACAAGGACATTTACAGTGCACACCCTCGGGCAACCTTCGCTAGGAGTTGCCTCCTAACAGGTAGGAGGGAGGTATGTTCAGTCACCCTTTGTGTAGGCCCCCTATGACTGATCTAGGGCGGGATAAGCCGTGTCCATCTGAATCTCGAAAAATCAAAAGTAGCGGAAAATATACTGGAACACCTAAAGTTTATTCATCTTATTGAACATTTCTTTAACAGCTGTACTACAAGTTGTGTTTCTCATCGGTGGAGAAGAAATATATTTAATTTATAGGTAGACAAGAGGTTGATTTATTTAATAGAAAACATCTTTGACAGCTGTAAAAATGTGTGGTTCTCATCGGTGTAGAACTTTTAATTTATTGATAGGTACACAAAAAATTTATTTATTTTATTGAACGCTTCTTCCACAGCTGGAAAAAAGTTGGGTTCTCATGGGTGTTGAACTATCATTTTTTAAATTTTCTTATGGCTACACAAAAAAGTTATTTATTATACGGAATACATCTTCGACAGTCGTACTACAATCTTTGTTTCTCATCGGTGGATAACTTTTACCGAACTTACGTATTACCGTAGGCTGGAATATTTTATATAAGGATTTCATATAATACATGTTTGATTGCTGCATAAAAAAGTTGTGTTCTCATCTGTGGAGAAGTATTGTTTTTTATGTCTACAAAAAAAAGTTATTTATTATATGGAATGCATCTTTGGCAGTCGGACTGCAATCTTTGATTCTCATCGGTGGAGAACTTTTATTTTAATGATAGTACCAGCGAAAAGATTACTTATTTTATAGAACGCTTGTTCAACAGGAGCAAAAAATTTGGATTCTCGTGGGTGGACAAAAAAAATGATTTATTGTATAAAATACATCTTCGACAGCTGTAGCTACATTCATTGATCCTCTTCGTTGGAGATCTTTTATTTTATTTACGGATATAGGAAAAGTATATTTATTTTAACAGTTGTAAAAATGTTGTGTTTTCATAGTTGTGGAACTTTTATTATATTTATAAGAAAACAAAAAGTTGATTTATCATTGACAGCTGCAAAAAATTAGGTTCCTCATCGGCAGAGAAGTTTTATTTTATAGATAGGTAGACGAAAAGTTTATTTGATTTATAAAACACTCTTAGAAAGCTGTACTCTACGGTATGCGATTCACATCGGGAAAGAACACTTACTTAAATTTTAACAACAGAGGAAGTTATTCTATTTCATAAAATACGTCTACGACTGGTGTACTCCAAGTGATTATCGACTTTTCTTTTCTTATTATGAAGACAAAGGTGTGTTCCCTTCTTTTACTAGTCTCTTCTTTACTGGCAAACATTAAACGAATAATTTCCTTTTTGTTTTCTGTTCCTCTTTGATCATTCTTGGGTGTTGAAATCTTTTCCTCTATTTTCTAGAAGACACAAAGACGTCTTCCCTTCTTTCTTCTTTTTTCTCCCGCAAGGGGTAACGTGCAGCAAGCAGCCGTTACTTGGGGAGTAACGCCTCCACGGGTGACCACAGTTCAGTACACAGCTGCCACACACACCACAACATTAAACTAAACACATATTCTTAACACAAGGACATTTACAGTACACACCCTCGGGCAACCTTCGCTAGGAGTTGCCTCCTAACAGGTGGGAGGGAGGTATGTTCAGTCACCCTTTGTGTAGGCCCCCTATGACTGATCTAGGGCGGGATAGGCCGTGTCCATCAGAATCTCGAAAAATCAAAAGTAGCGGAAAATATACTGGAACACCTAAAGTTTATTCATCTTATTGAACATTTCTTTAACAGCTGTACTACAGGTTTTGTTTCTCATCGGTGGAGAATAAATATATTTAATTTATAGGTAGACAAGAGGTTGATTTATTTAATAGAAAACATCTTTGACAGCTGTAAAAATGTGTGGTTCTCATCGGTGTAGAACTTTTAATTTATTGATAGTTACACAAAAAATTTATTTATTTTATTGAACGCTTCTTCCACAGCTGGAAAAAAGTTGGGTTCTCATGGGTGTTGAACTATCATTTTTTAAATTTTCTTATGGCTACACAAAAAAGTTATTTATTATATGGAATACATCTTCGACAGTCGTACTACAATCTTTGTTTCTCATCGGTGGAGAACTTTTACCGAACTTACGTATTACCGTAGGCTGGAATATTTTATATAAGGATTTCATATAATACATGTTTGACATTTGCTGCACAAAAAAGTTGGGTTCTCGTCTGTGGAGAAGTATTGTTTTTTATGTCTACAAAAAAAAGTTATTTATTATATGGAATGCATCTTTGGCAGTCGGACTGCAATCTTTGATTCTCATCGGTGGAGAACTTTTATTTTAATGATAGTACCAGCGAAAAGATTACTTATTTTATAGAACGCTTGTTCAAGAGGAGCAAAAAATTTGGATTCTCGTGGGTGGACAAAAAAATGATTTATTGTATAAAATAAATCTTCGACAGCTGTAGCTACATTCATTGATCCTCTTCGTTGGAGATCTTTTATTTTATTTACGGATATAGGAAAAGTATATTTATTTTAACAGTTGTAAAAATGTTGTGTTTTCATAGTTGTGGAACTTTTATTATATTTATAAGAAAACAAAAAGTTTATTTATCATTGACAGCTGCAAAAAATTAGGTTCCTCATCGGCAGAGAAGTTTTATTTTATAGATAGGTAGACGAAAAGTTTATTTGATTTATAAAACACTCTTAGAAAGCTGTACTCTACGGTATGCGATTCACATCGGGAGAGAACACTTACTTAAATTTTAACAACAGAGGAAGTTATTCTATTTCATAAAACACGTCTACGACTGGCGTACTCCAAGTGATTATCGACTTTTCTTTTCTTATTATGAAGACAAAGGTGTGTTCCCTTCTTTTACTAGTCTCTTCTTTACTGGCAAACATTAAACGAATAATTTCCTTTTTGTTTTCTGTTCCTCTTTGATCATTTTTGGGTGTTGAAATCTTTTCCTCTATTTTCTAGAAGACACAAAGATGTCTTCCCTTCTTTCTTCTTTTTTCTCCCGCAAGGGGTAACGTGCAGCAAGCAGCCGTTACTTGGGGAGTAACGCCCCCACGGGTGACCACAGTTCAGTACACAGCTGCCACACACACCACAACATTAAACTAAACACATATTCTTAACACAAGGACATTTACAGTACACACCCTCGGGCAACCTTCGCTAGGAGTTGCCTCCTAACAGGTGGGAGGGAGGTATGTTCAGTCACCCTTTGTGTAGACCCCCTATGACTGATCTAGGGCGGGATAGGCCGTGTCCATCAGAATCTCGAAAAATCAAAAGTAGCGGAAAATATACTGGAACACCTAAAGTTTATTCATCTTATTGAACATTTAATTAACAGCTGTACTACAGGTTTTGTTTCTCATCGGTGGAGAATAAATATATTTAATTTATAGGTAGACAAGAGGTTGATTTATTTAATAGAAAACATCTTTGATAGCTGTAAAAATGTGTGGTTCTCATCGGTGTAGAACTTTTAATTTATTGATAGTTACACAAAAAATTTATTTATTTTATTGAACGCTTCTTCCACAGCTGGAAAAAAGTTGGGTTCTCATGGGTGTTGAACTATCATTTTTTAAATTTTCTTATGGCTACACAAAAAAATTATTTATTATATGGAATACATCTTCTACAGTCGTACTACAATCTTTGTTTCTCATCGGTGGAGAACTTTTACCGAACTTACGTATTACCGTAGGCTGGAATATTTTATATAAGGATTTCATATAATACATGTTTGATTGCTGCACAAAAAAGTTGGGTTCTCATCTGTGGAAAAGTATTGTTTTTTATGTCTACAAAAAAAAGTTATTTATTATATGGAATGCATCTTTGGCAGTCGGACTGCAATCTTTGATTCTCATCGGTGGAGAACTTTTATTTTAATGATAGTACCAGCGAAAAGATTACTTATTTTATAAAACGCTTGTTCAACAGGAGCAAAAAATTTGGATTCTCGTGGGTGGACAAAAAAATGATTTATTGTATAAAATACATCTTCGACAGCTGTAGCTACGATCATTGATCCTCTTCGTTGGAGATCTTTTATTTTATTTACGGATACAGGAAAAGTATATTTATTTTAACAGTTGTAAAAATGTTGTGTTTTCATAGTTGTGGAACTTTTATTATATTTATAAGAAAACAAAAAGTTTATTTATCATTGACAGCTGCAAAAAATTAGGTTTCTCATCGGCAGAGAAGTTTTATTTTATAGATAGGTAGACGAAAAGTTTATTTGATTTATAAAACACTCTTAGAAAGCTGTACTCTACGGTATGCGATTCACATCGGGAGAGAACACTTACTTAAATTTTAACAACAGAGGAAGTTATTCTATTTCATAAAACACATCTACGACTGGTGTACTCCAAGTGATTATCGACTTTTCTTTTCTTATTATGAAGACAAAGGTGTGTTCCCTTCTTTTACTAGTCTCTTCTTTACTGGCAAACATTAAACGAATAATTTCCTTTTTGTTTTCTGTTCCTCTTTGATCATTCTTGGGTGTTGAAATCTTTTCCTCTATTTTCTAGAAGACACAAAGATGTCTTCCCTTCTTTCTTCTTTTTTCTCCCACAAGGGGTAACGTGCAGCAAGCAGCCGTTACTTGGGGAGTAACGCCCCCACGGGTGACCACAGTTCAGTACACAGCTGCCACACACACCACAACATTAAACTAAACACATATTCTTAACACAAGGACATTTACAGTACACACCCTCGGGCAACCTTCGCTAGGAGTTGCCTCCTAACAGGTGGGAGGGAGGTATGTTCAGTCACCCTTTGTGTAGGCCCCCTATGACTGATCTAGGGCGGGATAGGCCGTGTCCATCAGAATCTCGAAAAATCTAAAGTAGCGGAAAATATACTGGAACACCTAAAGTTTATTCATCTTATTGAACATTTCTTTAACAGCTCTACTACAGGTTTTGTTTCTCATCGGTGGAGAATAAATATATTTAATTTATAGGTAGACAAGAGGTTGATTTATTTAATAGAAAACATCTTTGACAGCTGTAAAAATGTGTGGTTCTCATCGGTGTAGAACTTTTAATTTATTGATAGGTACACAAAAAATTTATTTATTTTATTGAACGCTTCTTCCACAGCTGGAAAAAAGTTGGGTTCTCATGGGTGTTGAACTATTATTTTTTAAATTTTCTTATGGCTACACAAAAAAGTTATTTATTATATGGAATACATCTTCGACAGTCGTACTACAATCTTTGTTTCTCATCGGTGGATAACTTTTACCGAACTTACGTATTACCGTAGGCTGGAATATTTTATATAAGGATTTCATATAATACATGTTTGATTGCTGCACAAAAAAGTTGGGTTCTCGTCTGTGGAAAAGTATTGTTTTTTATGTCTACAAAAAAAAGTTATTTATTATATGGAATGCATCTTTGGCAGTCGGACTGCAATCTTTGATTCTCATCGGTGGAGAACTTTTATTTTAATGATAGTACCAGCGAAAAGATTACTTATTTTATAGAACGCTTGTTCAAGAGGACCAAAAAATTTGGATTCTCGTGGGTGGATAAAAAAATGATTTATTGTATAAAATACATCTTCGACAGCTGTAGCTACATTCATTGATCCTCTTCGTTGGAGATCTTTTATTTTATTTACGGATATAGGAAAAGTATATTTATTTTAACAGTTGTAAAAATGTTGTGTTTTCATAGTTGTGGAACTTTTATTATATTTATAAGAAAACAAAAAGTTTATTTATCATTGACAGCTGCAAAAAATTAGGTTTCTCATCGGCAGAGAAGTTTTATTTTATAGATAGGTAGACGAAAAGTTTATTTGATTTATAAAACACTCTTAGAAAGCTGTACTCTACGGTATGCGATTCACATCGGGAGAGAACACTTACTTAAATTTTAACAACAGAGGAAGTTATTCTATTTCATAAAACACGTCTACGACTGGTGTACTCCAAGTGATTATCGACTTTTCTTTTCTTATTATGAAGACAAAGGTGTGTTCCCTTCTTTTACTAGTCTCTTCTTTACTGGCAAACATTAAACGAATAATTTCCTTTTTGTTTTCTGTTCCTCTTTGATCATTCTTGGGTGTTGAAATCTTTTCCTCTATTTTCTAGAAGACACAAAGATGTCTTCCCTTCTTTCTTCTTTTTTCTCCCGCAAGGGGTAACGTGCAGCAAGCAGCCGTTACTTGGGGAGTAACGCCCCTACGGGTGACCACAGTTCAGTACACAGCTGCCACACACACCACAACATTAAACTAAACACATATTCTTAACACAAGGACATTTACATTACACACCCTCGGGCAACCTTCGCTAGGAGTTGCCTCCTAACAGGTGGGAGGGAGGTATGTTCAGTCACCCTTTGTGTAGGCCCCCTATGACTGATCTAGGGCGGGATAAGCCGTGTCCATCAGAATCTCGAAAAATCAAAAGTAGCGGAAAATATACTGGAACACCTAAAGTTTATTCATCTTATTGAACATTTCTTTAACAGCTGTACTACAAGTTTTGTTTCTCATCGGTGGAGAATAAATATATTTAATTTATAGGTAGACAAGAGGTTGATTTATTTAATAGAAAACATCTTTGACAGCTGTAAAAATGTGTGGTTCTCATCGGTGTAGAACTTTTAATTTATTGATAGGTACACAAAAAATTTATTTATTTTATTGAACGCTTCTTCCACAGCTGGAAAAAAGTTGGGTTCTCATGGGTGTTGAACTATTATTTTTTAAATTTTCTTATGGCTACACAAAAAAGTTATTTATTATATGGAATACATCTTCGACAGTCGTACTACAATCTTTGTTTCTCATCGGTGGATAACTTTTACCGAACTTACGTATTACCGTAGGCTGGAATATTTTATATAAGGATTTCATATAATACATGTTTGATTGCTGCACAAAAAAGTTGGGTTCTCGTCTGTGGAAAAGTATTGTTTTTTATGTCTACAAAAAAAAGTTATTTATTATATGGAATGCATCTTTGGCAGTCGGACTGCAATCTTTGATTCTCATCGGTGGAGAACTTTTATTTTAATGATAGTACCAGCGAAAAGATTACTTATTTTATAGAACGCTTGTTCAACAGGAGCAAAAAATTTGGATTCTCGTGGGTGGACAAAAAAATGATTTATTGTATAAAATACATCTTCGACAGCTGTAGCTACGATCATTGATCCTCTTCGTTGGAGATCTTTTATTTTATTTACGGATATAGGAAAAGTATATTTATTTTAACAGTTGTAAAAATGTTGTGTTTTCATAGTTGTGGAACTTTTATTATATTTATAAGAAAACAAAAAGTTTATTTATCATTGACAGCTGCAAAAAATTAGGTTTCTCATCGGCAGAGAAGTTTTATTTTATAGATAGGTAGACGAAAAGTTTATTTGATTTATAAAACACTCTTAGAAAGCTGTACTCTACGGTATGCGATTCACATCGGGAGAGAACACTTACTTAAATTTTAACAACAGAGGAAGTTATTCTATTTCATAAAACACGTCTAAGACTGGTGTACTCCAAGTGATTATCGACTTTTCTTTTCTTATTATGAAGACAAAGGTGTGTTCCCTTCTTTTACTAGTCTCTTCTTTACTGGCAAACATTAAACGAATAATTTCCTTTTTGTTTTCTGTTCCTCTTTGATCATTCTTGGATGTTGAAATCTTTTCCTCTATTTTCTAGAAGACACAAAGATGTCTTCCCTTCTTTCTTCTTTTTTCTTCCGCAAGGGGTAACGTGCAGCAAGCAGCCGTTACTTGGGGAGTAACGCCCCCACGGGTGACCACAGTTCAGTACACAGCTGCCACACACACCACAACATTAAACTAAACACATATTCTTAACACAAGGACATTTACAGTACACACCCTCGGGCAACCTTCGCTAGGAGTTGCCTCCTAACAGGTGGGAGGGAGGTATGTTCAGTCACCCTTTGTGTAGGCCCCCTATGACTGATCTAGGGCGGGATAGGCCGTGTCCATCAGAATCTCGAAAAATCAAAAGTAGCGGAAAATATACTGGAACACCTAAAGTTTATTCATCTTATTGAACATTTCTTTAACAGCTGTACTACAGGTTTTGTTTCTCATCGGTGGAGAATAAATATATTTAATTTATAGGTAGACAAGAGGTTGATTTATTTAATAGAAAACATCTTTGACAGCTGTAAAAATGTGTGGTTCTCATCGGTGTAGAACTTTTAATTTATTGATAGGTACACAAAAAATTTATTTATTTTATTGAACGCTTCTTCCACAGCTGGAAAAAAGTTGGGTTCTCATGGGTGTTGAACTATCATTTTTAAAATTTTCTTATGGCTACACAAAAAAGTTATTTATTATATGGAATACATCTTCGACAGTCGTACTACAATCTTTGTTTCTCATCGGTGGAGAACTTTTACCGAACTTACGTATTACCGTAGGCTGGAATATTTTATATAAGGATTTCATATAATACATGTTTGACATTTGCTGCACAAAAAAGTTGGGTTCTCGTCTGTGGAGAAGTATTGTTTTTTATGTCTACAAAAAAAAGTTATTTATTATATGGAATGCATCTTTGGCAGTCGGACTGCAATCTTTGATTCTCATCGGTGGAGAACTTTTATTTTAATGATAGTACCAGCGAAAAGATTACTTATTTTATAGAACGCTTGTTCAAGAGGACCAAAAAATTTGGATTCTCGTGGGTGGACAAAAAAATGATTTATTGTATAAAATACATCTTCGACAGCTGTAGCTACATTCATTGATCCTCTTCGTTGGAGATCTTTTATTTTATTTACGGATATAGGAAAAGTATATTTATTTTAACAGTTGTAAAAATGTTGTGTTTTCATAGTTGTGGAACTTTTATTATATTTATAAGAAAACAAAAAGTTTATTTATCATTGACAGCTGCAAAAAATTAGGTTTCTCATCGGCAGAGAAGTTTTATTTTATAGATAGGTAGACGAAAAGTTTATTTGATTTATAAAACACTCTTAGAAAGCTGTACTCTACGGTATGCGATTCACATCGGGAGAGAACACTTACTTAAATTTTAACAACAGAGGAAGTTATTCTATTTCATAAAACACATCTACGACTGGTGTACTCCAAGTGATTATCGACTTTTCTTTTCTTATTATGAAGACAAAGGTGTGTTCCCTTCTTTTACTAGTCTCTTCTTTACTGGCAAACATTAAACGAATAATTTCCTTTTTGTTTTCTGTTCCTCTTTGATCATTCTTGGGTGTTGAAATCTTTTCCTCTATTTTCTAGAAGACACAAAGATGTCTTCCCTTCTTTCTTCTTTTTTCTCCCGCAAGGGGTAACGTGCAGCAAGCAGCCGTTACTTGGGGAGTAACGCCCCCACGGGTGACCACAGTTCAGTACACAGCTGCCACACACACCACAACATTAAACTAAACACATATTCTTAACACAAGGACATTTACAGTACACACCCTCGGGCAACCTTCGCTAGGAGTTGCCTCCTAACAGGTGGGAGGGAGGTATGTTCAGTCACCCTTTGTGTAGGCCCCCTATGACTGATCTAGGGCGGGATAGGCCGTGTCCATCAGAATCTCGAAAAATCAAAAGTAGCGGAAAATATACTGGAACACCTAAAGTTTATTCATCTTATTGAACATTTCTTTAACAGCTGTACTACAAGTTTTGTTTCTCATCGGTGGAGAATAAATATATTTAATTTATAGGTAGACAAGAGGTTGATTTATTTAATAGAAAACATCTTTGACAGCTGTAAAAATGTGTGGTTCTCATCGTTGTAGAACTTTTAATTTATTGATAGGTACACAAAAAATTTATTTATTTGTTGAACGTTTCTTCCACAGCTGGAAAAAAGTTGGGTTCTCATGGGTGTTGAACTGTCATTTTTTAAATTTTCTTATGGCTACACAAAAAAGTTATTTATTATATGGAATACATCTTCGAAAGTCGTACTACAATCTTTGTTTCTCATCGGTGGATAACTTTCACCGAACTTACATATTACCGTAGGCTGGAATATTTTATATAAGGATTTCATATAATACATGTTTGATTGCTGCACAAAAAAGTTGGGTTCTCGTCTGTGGAGAAGTATTGTTTTTTATGTCTACAAAAAAAAGTTACTTATTATATGGAATGCATCTTTGGCAGTCGGACTGCAATCTTTGATTCTCATCGGTGGAGAACTTTTATTTTAATGATAGTACCAGCGAAAAGATTACTTATTTTATAGAACGCTTGTTCAACCGGAGCAAAAAATTTGGATTCTCGTGGGTGGACAAAAAAATGATTTATTGTATAAAATACATCTTCGACAGCTGTAGCTACGATCATTGATCCTCTTCGTTGGAGATCTTTTATTTTATTTACGGATATATGAAAAGTATATTTATTTTAACAGTTGTAAAAATGTTGTGTTTTCATAGTTGTGGAACTTTTATTATATTTATAAGAAAACAAAAAGTTGATTTATCATTGACAGCTGCAAAAAGTTAGGTTTCTCATCGGCAGAGAAGTTTTATTTTATAGATAGGTAGACGAAGAGTTTATTTGATTTATAAAACACTCTTAGAAAGCTGTACTCTACGGTATGCGATTCACATCGGGAGAGAACACTTACTTAAATTTTAACAACAGAGGAAGTTATTCTATTTCATAAAACACGTCTACGACTGGTGTACTCCAAGTGATTATCGACTTTTCTTTTCTTATTATGAAGACAAAGGTGTGTTCCCTTCTTGTACTAGTCTCTTCTTTACTGGCAAACATTAAACGAATAATTTCCTTTTTGTTTTCTGTTCCTCTTTGATCATTCTTGGGTGTTGAAATCTTTTCCTCTATTTTCTAGAAGACACAAAGATGTCTTCCCTTCTTTCTTCTTTTTTCTCCCGCAAGGGGTAACGTGCAGCAAGCAGCCGTTACTTGGGGAGTAACGCCTCCACGGGTGACCACAGTTCAGTACACAGCTGCCACACACACCGCAACATTAAACTAAACACATATTCTTAACACAAGGACATTTACAGTACACACCCTCGGGCAACCTTCGCTAGGAGTTGCCTCCTAACAGGTGGGAGGGAGGTATGTTCAGTCAC
The DNA here is from genome assembly GCA_037127475.1 of Arma custos. Classification (NCBI taxonomy): domain Eukaryota; kingdom Metazoa; phylum Arthropoda; class Insecta; order Hemiptera; family Pentatomidae; genus Arma; species Arma custos. The sequence continues at coordinate 98,514,971 of CM073760.1, read as the reverse complement.
CCTTTGTGTAGGCCCCCTATGACTGATCTAGGGCGGGATAGGCCGTGTCCATCAGAATCTCGAAAAATCAAAAGTAGCGGAAAATATACTGGAACACCTAAAGTTTATTCATCTTATTGAACATTTCTTTAACAGCTGTACTACAGGTTTTGTTTCTCATCGGTGGAGAATAAATATATTTAATTTATAGGTAGACAAGAGGTTGATTTATTTAATAGAAAACATCTTTGACAGCTGTAAAAATGTGTGGTTCTCATCGGTGTAGAACTTTTAATTTATTGATAGGTACACAAAAAATTTATTTATTTTATTGAACGCTTCTTCCACAGCTGGAAAAAAGTTGGGTTCTCATGGGTGTTGAACTATCATTTTTTAAATTTTCTTATGGCTACACAAAAAAGTTATTTATTATATGGAATACATCTTCGACAGTCGTACTACAATCTTTGTTTCTCATCGGTGGAGAACTTTTACCGAACTTACGTATTACCGTAGGCTGGAATATTTTATATAAGGATTTCATATAATACATGTTTGATTGCTGCACAAAAAAGTTGGGTTCTCATCTGTGGAGAAGTATTGTTTTTTATGTCTACAAAAAAAAGTTTTTTATTATATGGAATGAATCCTTTGCAGTCGGACTGCAATCTTTGATTCTCATCGGTGGAGAAATTTTATTTTAATGATAGTACCAGCGAAAAGATTACTTATTTTATAGAACGCTTGTTCAAGAGGAGCAAAAAATTTGGATTCTCGTGGGTGGACAAAAAAATCATTTATTGTATAAAATACATCTTCGACAGCTGTAGCTACAATCATTGATCCTCTTCGTTGGAGATCTTTTATTTTATTTACGGATATATGAAAAGTATATTTATTTTAACAGTTGTAAAAATGTTGTGTTTTCATAGTTGTGGAACTTTTATTATATTTATAAGAAAACAAAAAGTTGATTTATCATTGACAGCTGCAAAAAGTTAGGTTTCTCATCGGCAGAGAAGTTTTATTTTATAGATAGGTAGACGAAGAGTTTATTTGATTTATAAAACACTCTTAGAAAGCTGTACTCTACGGTATGCGATTCACATCGGGAGAGAACACTTACTTAAATTTTAACAACAGAGGAAGTTATTCTATTTCATAAAACACGTCTACGACTGGTGTACTCCAAGTGATTATCGACTTTTCTTTTCTTATTATGAAGACAAAGGTGTGTTCCCTTCTTGTACTAGTCTCTTCTTTACTGGCAAACATTAAACGAATAATTTCCTTTTTGTTTTCTGTTCCTCTTTGATCATTCTTGGGTGTTGAAATCTTTTCCTCTATTTTCTAGAAGACACAAAGATGTCTTCCCTTCTTTCTTCTTTTTTCTCCCGCAAGGGGTAACGTGCAGCAAGCAGCCGTTACTTGGGGAGTAACGCCCCCACGGGTGACCACAGTTCAGTACACAGCTGCCACACACACCACAACATTAAACTAAACACATATTCTTAACACAAGGACATTTACAGTACACACCCTCGGGCAACCTTCGCTAGGAGTTGCCTCCTAACAGGTGGGAGGGAGGTATGTTCAGTCACCCTTTGTGTAGGCCCCCTATGACTGATCTAGGGCGGGATAGGCCGTGTCCATCAGAATCTCGAAAAATCAAAAGTAGCGGAAAATATACTGGAACACCTAAAGTTTATTCATCTTATTGAACATTTCTTTAACAGCTGTACTACAGGTTTTGTTTCTCATCGGTGGAGAATAAATATATTTAGTTTATAGGTAGACAAGAGGTTGATTTATTTAATAGAAAACATCTTTGACAGCTGTAAAAATGTGTGGTTCTCATCGGTGTAGAACTTTTAATTTATTGATAGGTACACAAAAAATTTATTTATTTTATTGAACGCTTCTTCCACAGCTGGAAAAAAGTTGGGTTCTCATGGGTGTTGAACTATCATTTTTACAATTTTCTTATGGCTACACAAAAAAGTTATTTATTATATGGAATACATCTTCGACAGTCGTACTACAATCTTTGTTTCTCATCGGTGGAGAACTTTTACCGAACTTACGTATTACCGTAGGCTGGAATATTTTATATAAGGATTTCATATAATACATGTTTGACATTTGCTGCACAAAAAAGTTGGGTTCTCGTCTGTGGAGAAGTATTGTTTTTTATGTCTACAAAAAAAAGTTATTTATTATATGGAATGCATCTTTGGCAGTCGGACTGCAATCTTTGATTCTCATCGGTGGAGAACTTTTATTTTAATGATAGTACCAGCGAAAAGATTACTTATTTTATAGAACGCTTGTTCAAGAGGACCAAAAAATTTGGATTCTCGTGGGTGGACAAAAAAATGATTTATTGTATAAAATACATCTTCGACAGCTGTAGCTACATTCATTGATCCTCTTCGTTGGAGATCTTTTATTTTATTTACGGATATAGGAAAAGTATATTTATTTTAACAGTTGTAAAAATGTTGTGTTTTCATAGTTGTGGAACTTTTATTATATTTATAAGAAAACAAAAAGTTTATTTATCATTGACAGCTGCAAAAAATTAGGTTTCTCATCGGCAGAGAAGTTTTATTTTATAGATAGGTAGACGAAAAGTTTATTTGATTTATAAAACACTCTTAGAAAGCTGTACTCTACGGTATGCGATTCACATCGGGAGAGAACACTTACTTAAATTTTAACAACAGAGGAAGTTATTCTATTTCATAAAACACGTCTACGACTGGTGTACTCCAAGTGATTATCGACTTTTCTTTTCTTATTATGAAGACAAAGGTGTGTTCCCTTCTTTTACTAGTCTCTTCTTTACTGGCAAACATTAAACGAATAATTTCCTTTTTGTTTTCTGTTCCTCTTTGATCATTCTTGGGTGTTGAAATCTTTTCCTCTATTTTCTAGAAGACACAAAGATGTCTTCCCTTCTTTCTTCTTTTTTCTCCCGCAAGGGGTAACGTGCAGCAAGCAGCCGTTACTTGGGGAGTAACGCCCCTACGGGTGACCACAGTTCAGTACACAGCTGCCACACACACCACAACATTAAACTAAACACATATTCTTAACAAAAGGACATTTACATTACACACCCTCGGGCAACCTTCGCTAGGAGTTGCCTCCTAACAGGTGGGAGGGAGGTATGTTCAGTCACCCTTTGTGTAGGCCCCCTATGACTGATCTAGGGCGGGATAAGCCGTGTCCATCAGAATCTCGAAAAATCAAAAGTAGCGGAAAATATACTGGAACACCTAAAGTTTATTCATCTTATTGAACATTTCTTTAACAGCTGTACTACAAGTTTTGTTTCTCATCGGTGGAGAATAAATATATTTAATTTATAGGTAGACAAGAGGTTGATTTATTTAATAGAAAACATCTTTGACAGCTGTAAAAATGTGTGGTTCTCATCGGTGTAGAACTTTTAATTTATTGATAGGTACACAAAAAATTTATTTATTTTATTGAACGCTTCTTCCACAGCTGGAAAAAAGTTGGGTTCTCATGGGTGTTGAACTATTATTTTTTAAATTTTCTTATGGCTACACAAAAAAGTTATTTATTATATGGAATACATCTTCGAAAGTCGTACTACAATCTTTGTTTCTCATCGGTGGATAACTTTCACCGAACTTACATATTACCGTAGGCTGGAATATTTTATATAAGGATTTCATATAATACATGTTTGATTGCTGCACAAAAAAGTTGGGTTCTCGTCTGTGGAGAAGTATTGTTTTTTATGTCTACAAAAAAAAGTTACTTATTATATGGAATGCATCTTTGGCAGTCGGACTGCAATCTTTGATTCTCATCGGTGGAGAACTTTTATTTTAATGATAGTACCAGCGAAAAGATTACTTATTTTATAGAACGCTTGTTCAACAGGAGCAAAAAATTTGGATTCTCGTGGGTGGACAAAAAAATGATTTATTGTATAAAATACATCTTCGACAGCTGTAGCTACGATCATTGATCCTCTTCGTTGGAGATCTTTTATTTTATTTACGGATATAGGAAAAGTATATTTATTTTAACAGTTGTAAAAATGTTGTGTTTTCATAGTTGTGGAACTTTTATTATATTTATAAGAAAACAAAAAGTTTATTTATCATTGACAGCTGCAAAAAATTAGGTTTCTCATCGGCAGAGAAGTTTTATTTTATAGATAGGTAGACGAAAAGTTTATTTGATTTATAAAACACTCTTAGAAAGCTGTACTCTACGGTATGCGATTCACATCGGGAGAGAACACTTACTTAAATTTTAACAACAGAGGAAGTTATTCTATTTCATAAAACACGTCTAAGACTGGTGTACTCCAAGTGATTATCGACTTTTCTTTTCTTATTATGAAGACAAAGGTGTGTTCCCTTCTTTTACTAGTCTCTTCTTTACTGGCAAACATTAAACGAATAATTTCCTTTTTGTTTTCTGTTCCTCTTTGATCATTCTTGGATGTTGAAATCTTTTCCTCTATTTTCTAGAAGACACAAAGATGTCTTCCCTTCTTTCTTCTTTTTTCTTCCGCAAGGGGTAACGTGCAGCAAGCAGCCGTTACTTGGGGAGTAACGCCCCCACGGGTGACCACAGTTCAGTACACAGCTGCCACACACACCACAACATTAAACTAAACACATATTCTTAACACAAGGACATTTACAGTACACACCCTCGGGCAACCTTCGCTAGGAGTTGCCTCCTAACAGGTGGGAGGGAGGTATGTTCAGTCACCCTTTGTGTAGGCCCCCTATGACTGATCTAGGGCGGGATAGGCCGTGTCCATCAGAATCTCGAAAAATCTAAAGTAGCGGAAAATATACTGGAACACCTAAAGTTTATTCATCTTATTGAACATTTCTTTAACAGCTGTACTACAGGTTTTGTTTCTCATCGGTGGAGAATAAATATATTTAATTTATAGGTAGACAAGAGGTTGATTTATTTAATAGAAAACATCTTTGACAGCTGTAAAAATGTGTGGTTCTCATCGGTGTAGAACTTTTAATTTATTGATAGGTACACAAAAAATTTATTTATTTTATTGAACGCTTCTTCCACAGCTGGAAAAAAGTTGGGTTCTCATGGGTGTTGAACTATCATTTTTTAAATTTTCTTATGGCTACACAAAAAAGTTATTTATTATATGGAATACATCTTCGACAGTCGTACTACAATCTTTGTTTCTCATCGGTGGAGAACTTTTACCGAACTTACGTATTACCGTAGGCTGGAATATTTTATATAAGGATTTCATATAATACATGTTTGATTGCTGCACAAAAAAGTTGGGTTCTCATCTGTGGAGAAGTATTGTTTTTTATGTCTACAAAAAAAAGTTATTTATTATATGGAATGAATCCTTTGCAGTCGGACTGCAATCTTTGATTCTCATCGGTGGAGAAATTTTATTTTAATGATAGTACCAGCGAAAAGATTACTTATTTTATAGAACGCTTGTTCAACCGGAGCAAAAAATTTGGATTCTCGTGGGTGGACAAAAAAATGATTTATTGTATAAAATACATCTTCGACAGCTGTAGCTACGATCATTGATCCTCTTCGTTGGAGATCTTTTATTTTATTTACGGATATATGAAAAGTATATTTATTTTAACAGTTGTAAAAATGTTGTGTTTTCATAGTTGTGGAACTTTTATTATATTTATAAGAAAACAAAAAGTTGATTTATCATTGACAGCTGCAAAAAGTTAGGTTTCTCATCGGCAGAGAAGTTTTATTTTATAGATAGGTAGACGAAGAGTTTATTTGATTTATAAAACACTCTTAGAAAGCTGTACTCTACGGTATGCGATTCACATCGGGAGAGAACACTTACTTAAATTTTAACAACAGAGGAAGTTATTCTATTTCATAAAACACGTCTACGACTGGTGTACTCCAAGTGATTATCGACTTTTCTTTTCTTATTATGAAGACAAAGGTGTGTTCCCTTCTTGTACTAGTCTCTTCTTTACTGGCAAACATTAAACGAATAATTTCCTTTTTGTTTTCTGTTCCTCTTTGAT